>BRZM01000013.1:5920009-6251482 GCA_033238685.1 Lates japonicus
ATTATACTATGACATTTTTTGACAGTTTTTGACGCCATACTATACTATGACATTTTTTGACGCCATACTATACTATGACATTTTTTGAGTTTTTGACGCCATACTATACTATGACATTTTTTGACGCCATATTATACTATGACATTTTTTGACAGTTTTTGACGCCATACTATACTAGAGAGAAATAAAGAAAATGATCAACCACTACCTATTCCTCATCAACAGTTTAACCATGAAACACAGAGAAATATTCAACATTACGGCTGAACCACAACATTTAACAAAACATTTTGATGCCTTAATATACTATGACATTATATCGACAGGTTCTGATGCCTTACTATGACAGTTTTTGACACCTTACTATACTATGACATATGTATGCCTTAATTTACTATGACATTTTTATACTTAAGAAAACTGTGGTGTTTTTTTTTTTTTTATATACCATTTTTGACCACATACTACACTATGATTAACAGTAACAATACAAGACAAAAGATTTAGCACTTGTTGGTTCTGATGTGTTTGATATTGTTTGGTGAGAAGGTGAGGAGAGTTACAGTCAATTTGTCCACAGACAAAAAAATGACAGCTATTCTGACACATATAAGGCTTGAGAGGTGAGAATTTAATAGTTTTTGTTGTCATATGATAAATAGTAAATACTGTTAATTAAGCAAAACAAGACGTGAAAACCTGTCACCTTGAGCTCTGAGTAATTGCAGTTAGTACTTTTTTCTGATTTAATAGACACGATTAATCAGCTCTTATTATATTCAGTACTAAACTCATTAAATACCAAGGTTTGAGCTGGGATTTACCCAATGACACTAAATGAAAAAAACGAAAGCAACTGCTTATATTTCAGGCTAGGTATATGCTTTGGACACATACCTGTTGGTCTGTAAGGTGATGCTGCTGTCGCTGTCCAAGCTGCCGCAGCTGAACAAGTAGACCTGGAAAACAGAAGTACAACACTTGAAACATTAACTATCTAATAAAAAATGGTAACAGAAACTTTTTACCACTACAACCCTCACAGTGTAAGAGAACATAAGTGAATACTAAACATTAACACTTGACAATTACAAATAAGACTTGACTAAAAGAGAAGAGCAATGTAAAAAAAATCTGAAAGCATATTTTTGACTTTAAAAGTTTAAATTTTGGTGTAATGATTTTTAACTGTAATTTAGACAATTTTATGTTCTATTCGTGGAAAAGAGTTCAGTTAGAAGGTCACACACAGCTTCAATTAGAAGTCAGAAACTCATACAGACATTTCAAAATGCACCTGCATTGTTTTGAATTTTTTGACTTTCAGTTAAATAAAAGACTATTTTTCAAGTTAAATAATTGAAGTTTTCTTAAAATAGTGTTAAAATCTCGTCTTATTCTCATGAACCCAATATTGTCTTGTCTCATGAGCTGATCGTATTGTCACACCCCTAATAGATATAAATAATTAAAGCTGAACCAGAACATTAGAGGAGGGTTTCAGAAAATTAGCTGTTTATTGTCACATCTGACAAAAAAAGCATCACATTCTTGAGAAACAACAACTAAAATGTTTGAGGTTCAAACTTGTGGAGGAGCACAGAGTTCAAATTTAGATTTAAAGCTTGAATTTAACATATAACTGAGCTCAATCCAGTATTAAGACACCACAAACAAATTTCTCATCACTAATATATATGACTGTGGGTCAACAGATAGCTATGGACACTACCACAAATCTACAAAGACAAACAAAAACGACAGACAAAAATACTTAGATGCAAAACAATCACAATGAGATGCTTAACTAAGACAATGAAGCTGACCGTAAATAGATGTAAAATAGTCAAGTGAAGACGCAAAATGATGCAATAAGACCACAAAAAAAACTATGACAACGACATGATAGATCGCTATAAACTTTGTTAAAATGAACACGATGGAACAGAAAGTTACAACGAAATACAAAATGTCGGTTAAGTAACTGTACAGGGATTTAAACAGGCTATCAAGAGCTCATTGTTTTCACCCGTCTATGCTGGGGGTCCACAACGCATGTCGGACGCCTCAGTCACGGAAACACAAACACACTCTTACCCACAGGATAAAACAACTGAAAATTGAAATAAGGTCAAAAAATGTCATAAGAAGGCTCATGCTAACGCTAGCCGCTAGCTAGTTCGCTCCTTAGCCTTACCTTCGCGCCGCAGGTGTATTCAGCGTCCAGCCTCACTCGTGTTCGACAAAAAAGCAGCTCCAGAGGTTGTTTTAGCATCCAGGCTTCCTCGGTAAATTACTTTTATTCGCTAATTAACTTTTATCATAGCACTAACAAACGGACGCAACAGTTCAAATGTTGGTTTAAATCTGTTCTTCCACTTGGTTTCTCCGCCTCTCTACGCTCCTCCCAGAAGACCGACGACAGACGACCCAGCCAATGGCAACACACGCAAGCCAACAACGGCTGAAAAAACGCCAATTGGCCTGTTGATTCTGTACCGCCTAACAACCGCCTCTGATTGCCCTTATAATCATAGACTGCATGTCTATGCTTATAATACATCCACGGGGAAGGTGGGATACCGGTAAGGTCTGGATCATGGATGTATTATAAGAACTGGATATGGAGCCTCTAATACCTCTACTAAACTACTGTGATTAACTGCGTTAATATTTAACACGTTCAGTTTGTGGGTAATCTATTAAAATGTGTTTTCCTAACATCTAAAATTTTGATTTGAGAGGGCAATACATTTATTTACTTTTTTTTTTTTTACAACAACGTATCTCTAGGTGAGTAAACATCTAAATTGTTAACATCAAATTGCTGCCCTCTTCTTCTCCTCCTCATTCATTGGAGCATTTGTATCTTTTGTGGCATCAGCTGCTGATACCCATGTGCCATATTGTGCATGTGTGCCTTCATTCAACTAGTACACTGCGAAGAGGTCCTGCTCATCAAAACATTGTTCAGCAGCACCAGTAGTGGTCAAAAACTCAACAGGGTACCTTTTACTTCAGCTTCTCTTCTACACACTTGTTTTGGTGCCAGCTACATGAGAAATAAAAAAAAAATGCTTTGTTTCATGACATATCAGTCAAATGTATTTTATTTACATACTGGTCTGGATAAATCTGAATTTGGTGAATGCACCCATGCATACAGAAAACCTCTAAATTCCAGCCGATGCCCTTCATTATCACAGCATACAATATGCAAATATGTGCTTTGCAAGTTACAGACAGAGCATTATACCATAACACATGAACATACACATTTTGTGCACTTTAAACACTGCCTTGCACTACACAAGGTTTCAATCCGTATACATGTTCTTTTAATTAAAAGTTGAAATACCAACCATTTTGAAATCCAATTAATATTCATATATGAATTAACATAACGTATAAACCACGCAACAAATGGGACTGAAGTTTCTGAGTATGTACACGCAACTACATTTACAATAATACAATTTGTGAAAGCCTAAAAAGTTGTCGGTGTTGTTGTCTTTATAACAAACTGCACTTAATATAACAAAGCACATAACGTAATAATAGAAATTAACTGTTGATTTGCAAGTGTCACAAATCAAACACTGATTATGTTTGACACATTTCAAGTATCTGAAGAACATGACTGGAGTTTTTCAACAACTTTAGGAGGCTTCAGTAACAGATCAGGGTAGAAAAAGTGTTTCATTTTCAAACCCCTTTCTACCAAACAGATCTTTGAAATACTGTGACAACAAAAGTAAAGCTGCTCTGTTTTCAGTCAAAACTGTGCTGTAGAACAGTTGCAGTACCAAAAATGCAAAGGCCTAAACTGACTCTGACTCAGATTTGGAGTAATCCAGATTAGAACCAAATTCTGATGAACACAATCTGTCTTTTACATAGTTTTTTTAAAATCTAAACTTCAAAGAAATGTATACCACCTCTGATATTTTGCTGATCAAAACAGTTACAAAATGCACCCCTGGCCACATGTTTTAACATCAAGCAAATAAAAAGCAATGGCTTGTGGTTTAAAGGATCAAAGCAAGGAAAACAGACGACTCCTGAGCGAGGGAACGGTCCTCTCTCAAGGAAGAAATGAAGTGAATGTGAGCCTCTCAGCGGTGAGGCTGGAAGGCTGCCAGAGCTGTGTTAGGTGGAGGACATTTCCATGGTAAGTAGGTACATGCAGGTTTCAGAGTAACAAGGTGATGGAGTGAGAGGGGGGCTGCGAAGACAGGAGAGTGCTGCCGGGATCCACCCATGAGATTCGGTTCAGTCCTTTTTATTCACGGACAGTCGAGAAAGAGACGCTCACTGTTCTGCAGACGCACAATTTTTCGGATATTGTTCACAGGATGGCTGGGGCTTGGGCTAGGGGCGGGGGGATTGAGGGGTGGGGTGGGGGTCGGCGAGAGCCCAGGCAGAGTAAAGGGGGTGTCACAACAGAGTCAGTTCTCTTTGAGATGATTTTCCCTCTTGTTTGCTTTCTGCCTTTCACTGTACTGTCAGTCAGAGTCTCCTCAGATTGTGCTCCTCTGTGCAGGAGCCTTTCCTCAGGGTGATGTCGTCCACGGCCATCTCTCCACTCCTGCCTCGCCCACGCTCCCCCTTCAGGATCACCTGGTGAACAACAGCACAGTGCACACTCAGGTACTACCATAAAGAAACAATCATCACATGCTACGTCATGATAAAGGAAGACTTGCTGCATTTGTGCTCAGTGCAGACACTGATCTTAAATTTTACAGAGCCATTCTTTTGAAATGCAAACAGCTGCTCTGATTTATTTTTTATAAACAGGACATTTCTCTTCACCACTGTCAAAAATGTCCATAGAAATAACAATTTAACATTTCAGTAGTTGTTGTATGAGTGAACTTCTTTGACATTGTTTATTGCTCTACTTACACTTTCCAGGCCTGTGCCCCATAATGTGATTTGGGTGTGCCTCCAGCCATTTCCACCTGTCCGGCCCCACACTGCTGGACTGTACTGCTTTCCCTTCTTCACAAACACTTGCAGCATTCCCACGTGGTGGCCTGCCAGTTTGTGCCGGAATGACAGGCACAGATTGCCGTCATTCCAGGGAGGGATAAGTGGGAGGACCAGCCGGGCCCCTCGTCCAGTCCTCTTGTTTCCTACCTCAGGAATGGTGAGGTATCGTCCACCTGGGGAGACGAGTGACAGACAGAGTGTTAGAGTCAGCTCGTGAAATTAAACTAGTAAAGTCTGGTAGCAGTCCAGGCAAACACAGAAATTACTTTACAACATGTTCCATATCCTCTGTTAATGTATGTCCATGGTCCATCTCTCACATATAAACATCTGGTGCTCATTCAGTCTGCACACAACTCTGAGCTCTGTATCCCTGCTGTTACACCGTTGGCTGTTAACTCCCTCCAGCCTCATTAAAAAAAAAAAAAAATCATTAATTACTGTCTTTCATCTAAAGTTGACATGAAATGATTTGGAACAAAATGAGTTGTAGTAAACAACTATAAACTGAAAAGGAATGACACCATTTATAATTGGCCTCAGGGTCTGTTCACATAAAGAAACATTTTTTAGCTTTTCTCTCAACTCTTACAGGTATCATGAGTGGAATCTCAGTTGTTGAGATAGGATAGTCATAATAATCCACAGACCTTACTGTGAATGGTTTTCACTCGAGCTATTCTCTCCTTGAGAAAAGCTGCCCATGCAAACAGTCGACAACGTCTGTGGATTGTCCTGAGTACAGGAACATTTTTTTGGAAAACTCAGTGGCGGCGTGGTTTTCCAGAAAAATGTTCCTGTACTCAGGACAATCCACAGACGTTGTCGACTGTTTGCATGGGCAGCTTTTCTCAAGGAGAGAATAGCTCGAGTGAAAACCATTCACAGTAAGGTCTGTGGATTGTCCTGAGTACAGGAACATTTTTCTGGAAAACCACGCCGCCACTGAGTTTTCCAAAATGCAATTTTTGATTTCATCGAGCAGCACAAATGAAATTCAATACACTTGACCGTACTCAGGTGCCAGAAAAAACTAAAATCTAACATTTTTTACCACTATACAACTAAGTAAGAAAACACTTCTTTGGGGGGTGAACTGCTGAGCTTTTAAAAAGTAGGTATGTACAGTAGGTGGAAATGTTTCTGTCTGTTATAACAAACAAACAACATCCAACTGTGGAATCTGTGGAAGTGATGCATTAAAAGATAGTAAAAAAAAACAGACAACTGAAAGAGATCTGACCCACTTATATTTCTTCACCTCAAAATATAGCCAGATGCCAATGGCAACCATTTTTTAACTTTAATTAATTCATGCATTAGTTAGCGATAGTTGTGCTACATAGTTTTAAAAATTTAAAGGTAAAAGTGCTTCAGGGTAATAGCTGATTAATGTTGATGCATTTTGCTTATTTAATGGATCAGTGTATGGCTGCTGTTAACCACAGGGGGTCCATGAAGTATCTGTAGGCCACTGAGACTTGCTGCATAAGTTATGAGCTCCCTCTAGATCTGTGCCAGTCCTTTAAGTGCCATGGGTGTTTGCCAGTGGCTGTCTATCAGAAGAACTTAAAGTGATGAACAGTAAATAGTTACATACTTCACACCACACTGAGGACGGAGGAGAGGCCGCATACAGATGGACACACACACACACACACACACACAAGACATTATTCAAATGCTCTGATTAAACATATTCACCACAGGCTAATGTAAATTGAAATGTTGCCTTTTAAGTGGAATTACTCTTAGTCAGGGCTTAGCTTATGATTTACTGTAAATGATTTTCCAGGTCTGGGCAAAAATCTTTATTTGCTCTAATGAGTGAGCACAAACTTGGCTGGAGTGAGGCCTCAGTCTGAATGTCTGGAAACACACTAGTAACTGCAAGACTAAGCCAGTTGGCTGTGGGAGGCACATTTAGTTAGTGTCGCTTAAACAGTGCCAGTACGCCGTGCTGTTTAGTCTCCACACCGCCTCTACTGTGTCCTCTCAACGTAATTCAGCACAGCTTCTCCTCGTCTGAGCCCCAAGGAAAACAGTGTTGTGTTTCCATTTAATGTAAGCCACAGGTATCACTGACGGGTCGCGTAATCCACTTCTCATTTGCATCACTTTGTAGAGCAAAGCACTAATCTGCAGAAAAGACAAACTACTCCCCTCAAGTAATTTTCATCTTGACCTGTAATTGAGCAGAACAAAATTGAGCCGTGTAGATTGTCTGACTCTGTGTGTGTTTGCGTATGTGTGTGTGCTTCAGTAAAAGAAAGCAGCTATTCTCATTTCCATTTTCTGACTGTAAAACAAACAATTTTCCTTATTTGAGGGGGAGAAGAGCCACCCCCCCACCTCCCCCCACCCCCTTCAATTACCTGACGGATCAGGCGTCGTCTCCCAGTGCAGGTCTCCATCTTTGTCCCTGATCCAGCCACAAAGACCATCATCAAAGGAGCAGCTCAGATACCCCGATTCTGCAGAGAGAGAGAGAGAGAGGGGAGAAAAACACACACTTTTCAGAGAAGTGGAGGACCCACACGCAATAAGGCTTCAGTCTGCTCTCTGTAATGCTTCACAGGAGCCCTGCTGTGTGCCTCTAACTTCACCAGGAGCAAGAGGACTGTTGAAGCTCCTTCTGATGAACAAGATGATACAATAAAAGTGTAAACATTTGTTATAATGGTGTAATCTCTGAAGAGAGCTGATGCATTGAGGAAAAATCAAGTGGAAATGGAGCTGCATAAATCACAAGTGAAAATGCATTCATCTAAAAAAATAATTCTATCAGTTGCTGGAACTGCTGGTATCAGTGTGTGTGTGAGTGTACTTCTACACATATAGCTTATAGTATGCATGCCATACACCATAATAAAATACATTATGGTTACATCGTAGAGTCATAATATTCAGTGACTGATGATTTCTTTTGCAGTGATGATGCCTCGACAATAACATTAAGAGAACGCGGACAAAACAGTTACAGTATTATTCGTGCATTTCTGTACAAATTGGTTTGAAGATAAGAATAACATCCATCATTTTGTCCCTGAAATAGGGTTTCTGAAAAACACTTCTCAGTTCATTTTCTGAGCCAATGAAAATGCTTTCTCTCTTGACACCACATAGCAAATGATGCACCGTGAACCAAAATAAACACGCAACTAAATCATTAGGCAATTTAATCTGCATACCATTGACATCAATAAATCTCATCGAGGAACTATGACGGATAAAATGGTGTCTCTTCATGAAATCTATTTTCTTATTGCCATTGTAGGAATTGTACAACAGTGCTTCGGAGCTTATGAGCAGAGCGCTGATGTACTTCCAAATGATCAATTAATCATTCAAGCAGTCAAGCGAGCATAATGTGAAAAGTGGGAAAGTCTGGCAGTACGTCCTGGGCTGTGAGCCATTATTTAAAACAGAGATGTCCAGACGTCATGTGTCACCTCCTGGTGAAAGGCCTATCAAAACACATCTGGTCACTGTAATGTCCTCGCCTCGGAAGCAACACCGCAGGGGCTGATTGTCACTTTCATTTTGCCCGCAGCAACTGTGGCTCGTCCGTCATCGTTTGAGCTCTGCAGTCTGCTATGAGCGGGGCTGCTGCTGATTGCCTTTGTCAAATCTGTTGTGTTTACCTGGGTCGTCTTTGGCTTCGTCTGCCGTGTTGCCGAGCTCAATGTCAAAGTCGATGCCGAGGACGGTGTTGTGGCCGTGGTTCCGTGGG
Source organism: Lates japonicus (assembly GCA_033238685.1). Classification (NCBI taxonomy): domain Eukaryota; kingdom Metazoa; phylum Chordata; class Actinopteri; family Centropomidae; genus Lates; species Lates japonicus. The sequence continues at coordinate 5,928,738 of BRZM01000013.1, forward strand.
ACTGAGGAGAGGGGTGAGAGAGGCAGGTTTAGATAAAGGATTAACATAGGTATTATATTTGCTCACTGGCATCCCTGCTTGTGGCTATTGTGTGGATTTGTTTCATTACTCTACAAGGACTCTGCAAGGATGAATCAATGTCACGGTTTAGTGCCTGCACATCCAGAGTTAAGCACATTTAACAACAACACTGCATCTCTGGCTGCAGAGACCTGAGTACCTGAGAAAAAACCGGCAGGAACACCAAAGGTCAAATGTGAGGAAAAAAGGGGCAATGGCTCATCTGATGCAACGTCTGGGCAAATCTTACTGCGACTCAACCTGGAGCCACATACATACACACATGCACACACAAACACACACTACAGTACACAACCAGTCCTGAAATAGCCACTTTCCTTCTCCAATGGGGTCACACTGCCCAAAATACTATAAGCCAAGCTGTCTTATGAAAGGTCAACTGACATGTGAAGCATAGAAAGTTTGTACTTTTGGACGCTTTGACCCTTTAACTCTATTAGAACGACAGTCATCTTTACTGGTTTTAAATTCCTGTATGAAGAGTGTCCTCATAAAGAGAGCTGTTAATGAATATAAAATACAATTGCAGTATTTTCTTGTATTTGCAGATGAGAAAAGTCAGTGGAATTTACTGTAATGAGACAAACAATCAATCAAACTATTCCCAGTGCCCCAGACAGATTCTTGCTCCTATGCTACAAATGTTCTGTAACCTGCACTTGAACCGTCAGTGCCCCAGAGTCCCCCAGCATGTGTCCCCTCCCAGTCAGCCTGAGCACTGAAAGGGGCCCATCCCCGCTGCCAGGTCACACCACCCGGCAGACGATGCGATGTAGTCTGTCAGTCGTAGGAATCTGAGAGCAGGGAGGTCAAACTCGCACCCGGCTCTCCAGCAATCCCAGGCACGCAGGTCTGTGTGTGTGTGTCTGTGTTTGTGTGTGTCAGTGCTTTTAAGGAAATCCCCCCCCAAGAAGCCTTGCATCCGGTCGTAGAGTAGATATATAAAGAGTAAATAAAGTGATGTGCCAATTAAGGGAGCAGTAATTTGAACCGTGACAGTGTGACTGCTAGTAAAAAATAGCTGTGTTTGTCTGTCTCATCTCGATGGACTGTGGATATTGTGTGATTAACTCAAATTCTGGTGAACAAACTACATCTACTTATATTTGTTTTAGGGGCAGTTAAAACGTCACTTTGACAAAATTCCAAAATAACACATTTTATCCCCAAAAACATGCAAACAACCACTGAAAATGTAGATGTGGAAAACCTAAGTCTTGTGTCTTTCCAGAAATAATGTCCTGTTTACCTTGTACAATCCAAAGATATCTCTCTGTCAACAGTTTTCATGTGACTTTTTTCCTCAGTAGAAAGTAGTTCAAATGAAAACTTTTCATGGCAAGGTCAGTGGATTATCCAGAGTAACTGGGACACTGTTTCTGCAAAGACAAATTGCTTCAAATGTATTTCTTCATTGCTTTGAGCACCATAAATAAAATGCCATTCCTATTCACTGTGTTGATGTGTTGGCAGAAATATGAACTATCTCAATAATCTCAAAACCTCAGAACATACAACAACTTCAACAACTATGTTCAAACACTTCATATTAAATGCTGCGGCACTGGCCACTCTTGTTATTTCACCATTTGGCCTTTGTGCTTTATTCCATCCAAATATTTGGGGGGGTCAGTTAAAGCTGCTCAAGGGAGATTTTCTATGTTCTGCCAAAATGTTGAGCAAACAAAGTCATAACCAATCAGTCGAACACTTTTCTTATCTTTATAAGTTTGAAGAGGAATACAGCATATTTCATAATTTATATTTATTCAAATGCAGTGTGACTAACTTTCCCTTTGTTCACATGGTAATAATCATCACACTGTCACTGGGTGAAAAGCCTTGTATCTACAAAATGCCAGCTTTAAAAAAAAAACAGTCTTGTTTTTAGCTTAATGTAAATGTGTTTTTGTCACAATCCAGAGGGTGTTGAAAGGGTTTCATTAGTCTCAGAGGTTTGAATGTTTTCTCTTCTTACACAGGAGCCTGTACTCCTCAAATATATTTACATTCAGGGAAATATGCTCATTTGTTTTCTTGTTGAGAGTTAGATGAGAAGATTGCCTTAAGTATGGACCCAGGGGGCAATTATCTTAACTTAGCATTATAGTTGAAGCAGGGGGAAACAGCTAGCCTGCCTCTCTGTGAATATATATATATATATGTATGTGGTTCTACAAGAGGTTATGTGCTGTACCTTTCATTTGGAAGGTGGAGGCAGAGACTTCCAAGGTAACCAACAGAGAGACAGTTTCAGCAAATACCTAAGGTAGTGTAGGGTCAACCAACCAGTATGGTCATTCAGGCTTGAGGACTTGTTGAATTAAACATATGGTGCTGCTTATTGAGCCAGGTTAGCTGTCTCCCTGCTTTGTTTTGCTAAGTTTTAATGCTAAGCTACTTGCCTATTAGCTCCAGATTCATCCTTAACACACAGACACAAGAGTGGTATCAATCTTCTAATCAAAGTTTTGACAAGAAAGTGAATTAGTATATTTTCCAAAATACTGCACAATTCCTTCAACTATTCCTGAAGTGAAAATGAAGAAACGTTTGAAAAACAAGGTTTTTGCTAAACGGTAATGATGATGTTGATTGTGAGGGTTCAGACTGAAAGGAGACTACAAAGCTGTGAAAATGACTCTGACCACAGCACACACCTGCTCTCAAGGCACAGCTGAGGTGTTCTTCATGCCCAAAGGCTCTTATTCAAATGATTCCTATTTCCGTCTAATTATTTGAATAATCACTCAGCGGTGTCTCTCCTCCTTCCCTCTCTCATCTTATTCAAACCATCTACAGGAAGCTCTGATTTCCAGAACTGCTCTGCCGTGGTGCGAACTATTAGATTGATGTCTCCCTCAAGCAGTGCAGACAGGTGTTAATGTAATCTTCTCTCCTCTTTCCTTTTTCTAATTATGTGCTGCCATCTGGCAAGGTGAGTAGGAACCACAGTATCTCACCTCACATCCTGTACTTCAGTGTTCTCGCCAAACATTTCTATGTCAAAGGAGCTTAATGTTAGGTTTAGGTAAACACAGACTTTTGCTGTGAGCATGACACAAAAACATTTCTAAGTTGAGTTACAAGTTTTATGCAGTCTATACTGTTGGTGCAACTGGACTTAATTCCAATAATTCCTACCATCTGCTGCTTTTCCTGTGTGGCTCTATATTGTATCATAATGTGCAAACTTACTGAAACTACACATTTAGTTAGTTCATAGTTGATCTGTTTGTTGTATGCAGTGAGAGCTTGGAAGATACAAAAAAGTTACATTTGAGCAACGCAAAAAAATTGAAGGATAAAGCCGGCATAATTGTATATTTCTGTTATTGTCAACAAATCAAACTATAAATGGAGGGATCCTTGTCTTTCCGTTGATTTTCTCGACACCTGCTCATCTAATCGACTTCAAACGTTGCAGGTGTATTGCTGAGGACCCAAGGAAGTGCAGTGTTGACTGCAAAGTTTTTTGGATGAGCAGTACTGGAGAAAGCTTCAAACATCGCTATTCTACATGTTAGTTGACGTGAGGAAACAAGGACAGCGCAGCACCCAAACAATTTACAGTGCACACATGCCAGGGTTTTAAGAGAGGCGGAACTCGGCCAACTCCAGCAGTAACAAGCTGCATGCTGGATTAAAGCAGGCCAAGCAATCAGCCTCCACCAACAGGCACTGCACTAGTCCTCTAAAGAGACCAAAACCAACAATACTCTGGTCCATTTCTTAATAACTTCCAACTTCCCTATCCTATTTATTGCTCTTAGCCCTTTAAAGTCCATTTATTCTTATGGTTTCATTTTTAAAGGCAAAATAATTTCCCACAGCAGCTGGGTACTGGAGTTTTAAGCAAACTTTACTCAAAAAGAGGTAAATGGTGCATTTATTGGGAACTATTTCAACCTGCGGATGAATATGCAGTTGTTGTTCTCATGAGAATTTATGGCACCAGAATGCCCATTCCCATTATAGGGTCAGTTCAACCAGACTACAAAATAACTCACTGTATCTCTCTGTCTTCATGGTATCTAGTCATGTAGACTGTTTAGGTTTTATGTGCCTTGGTTTTGAAATATTAAACAGTGTGGCTCACTGAGGTGTTGTTAATAGTTTTTGGACAACTGCAGAGGTTTATGGCACAGAGGAATAAGATATATCAGGCTTTTGATACACAGACAGGAGTTGTTAGTAGGATTAGTACATTGTTGCTTTTCATGGGATTTGTTGACAACTGGAAAAATCTGAAATTCAACCAGCCTTTAAATACTGTGATAAAAAGTCCTGCAGTCAAATCATCTATTAGATCCAAACAACAAAATGTAGACTGCAACTCTGGCCCCGAACTGAATTTCAGACACAAGTCACATTTCACAGAGATTATCTCATTAAGAAACAATTCACAGTTTTGAAAAGGTGCATGCATGTATCTGTGCGAGAACGCAGCAGGTGATTGCAGTGATTACCTTCCTTGTTAAAGCAAAAAGAAACAATCTCAGCCACCTCTCATTGCTACATTATTTAGAATTCAGTTCTGTTATTTGGTTTTTATCAAGAATGTCAAACTAAAACAAAGACTAATGATGCATTTTGAATGCAATTGGTGTCAAAGATTCATGCTTGGCAGAAGCTCAGTGTGACATGTGGATAAACAACAGTCTGGCTGAGCAGCAGTTTGTGTTCTTTAACTGTAGCCAAAAAGATAATTACATTTAGAGGAAAATATTTTCACTAAAGCACTTAGCATACTACTGCAATTAGTGAGACTAATTTGTCATCTTGTAAAAATGTATCATACTGTAATTTGAAGGCGGATATAACTTGATTTACATATTTATCACTTTGAATTCTCATACATGAGAGGGTTACCTATTACACTGAGAGCCGTCTATTGAATTGGATAGACAGTATCCTTTGATTTCAACATATTTTCAGTTTACAAACAATGTTTAAGTTTCTTGCCAGATTTTTACAACTTAAATCTGTCCTGTGATTAGCCGTCAGATAAACTATGTACACATGGGGTCCAACTGCCAGCTGCGTGGATAAATTACATCCACATATTTGTGTGTTTGAATTCAAACGATAATACACATTATCTGTCAGGTAAACATCACTCCTGATTCCCCACAATGTGACACGTTTCATAATAAACACAGAGTTCCAGGATTCGGATGAAGAAATATGCAAATTTACTCCAATTTGGATTGCAGAGACCTGTCAGCGAGTTGATGAAGATGAATGGTGAGACAAATAAGCACCTTTTAAAGTCAAAGTCTGTGACCCAACAGTAAACAAAAGCTTCACCGCACCATCACACAACAGTACGCAGAGATTAGAGACTGCTAATGCAACAGGCTGTTATGTTTTCTGAGCTGTTAGAGCTGCTCTAACCAATATTTTTATATGAACAGTATGTATTTCTGCATGTGTGATGTAAAAGCTGTCACTCTGAGTGATGAGAATCATCTCAGCTCTGGTATGTCCCTCAGCTATGTGTTTTATCTTCTTTCAGCTCACTGTTTTGGTTTTATGAACCACAACTTTACTGTTTTGGTTCACTCTCACTGTTCCCACCAGCATCTTCTCCAGACACAGCATCTGTTTTCAGTGAAAAAGCATTTAGCAGCTGAAGAGGGAGATATTTCCCTGAGGAGCAGATAAAAACCAAAACTGGGCTAAAAAAAAAGAGCAAATATGGTTCTTCATCTGGTGGCCAGAGACATGACTCCAAATGAATGCTAATGTTGCTCTGTGTCGCCTGGATGTGTAAAAAGGCAGCTGTTCAAAGGGCAAATTAAAAGGTGATAATACTGTATGTCGGTGCTTTGTTTACAGCTATTTACGCTGCTCCCAAGTGGCCAAAAAAATTAATTAATGCAAGTTTAAAGGACTGCTTATATGATTAGTATTTGTAAACAAGTCTATGATTTCATTTGTGGTCAGTTAAATAACACACAAAATGTCTCAGTCAAAATGGCTGTGTCTGTAACTCAAACTCTTCAATTATGTATGAGAGTAAACCTTAGATTCATGTGTCTTTAAAAGGTGTAAAAAGGTGTCTTTTCTTCAAACCTGCGAGAATATTATTAGGTCAGCTACAGCAGGTAAAAACACAACAGAACAGAATAATCCAGTTCTTACTGTGGACGTCCCCTCTCTGCTTGGTGACCTCCTTCTGGATGCTGTTGTCTACAGGAGTGACAGGTGGCGGCGTTGGGGGGCGTCTGGTGGGAGCTACTGGCTTAGGTGGGATGTAGGGCTTGCGGGTGGGTATTGGCGGCTTTCTGGTGGGGATAAAGGGCTTCCGGGTGGGAACTGACGGCTTGCGTGGAGGCGGGGTGACCCTCTTTGGAGGCAGAGGTGCCTTGGTCGTGGTTGTTGTCGTGGTGGAAGCTGTTGATTTGGGGATAACGGGGAAGATTCTCTTTGGGGTCACTGGTGGGCGGATGGTTGTGGTGGTGGTCCTCCTCTGATCCAAGTCCGGGATGTGGTTGTGATGATTTGGTGGTGGTTTGCCTGGTCTCGGAGGGTCAATAACCACCTTAGGAATGGCTGAAATAATAAGAGAATGCAGATGGAACAGTGAAATATGAGCACTTAAGACTTAATGAGGCGTGGAATTGCAGACTAACTGCAATGATTAGCCTGACTTTTGCAGAGGAGGGCTTTCTTTCATCTACTGAGACTTCTCTTGATATCTATTAACTAAATGTTAGCATCCTGAAACAAATTGGGTGTCTCAAATCTCAGTGAAGGAAAAGCTCACACTAGCAAAAGCTGCCCATAAAGTCAGCATGCTGCGAATTCATATTCATTCATTCTGGGGCTTTTTTAAAGACAAATCTGGACAGATTTTCCTCAGTGGGAGTGTTAAAAGGAGAAAGGAAGGGTTCACGAGTACGTGGCATGCGCATTTGTATACTAAACCACAAAGGCACCATGGGTTCGAATGAATTTCTGCTTTTGTGAAATTGATATCGCTTTCTGACAATGGCCTCGCTCGTCCTGATTAGTAATTCTTTTTGTGCTTGTAGCTGGAGGCTTCACAGCATCAGGCTAAAGTTGCTCTGTGTGTGTGTGTGTGGAATGATCGCTGCGCTCAGACAGGCTGCTGTGCCCTGGAGATCACCCTCGCTCCACTGACGTCATCAAAGTTACACGTCCTTTTCCCTTTGTTCCTCCACACATTCTTCACATCAGGAGCAGAGACAGAGACTCAGGGTGGGGGTGGGGGTGAGGGCAGGGGGTTGGGGGGTGGATTCATAAGGGTTTCATGAGTGAAGAATGAGAGTGGACAAAGGCAAGTGGTTTGAACTCAGTTATTGCCTTCTCAGGTTGCAGGCGACTTTGATATGTGATACACAAATAGGATATTGCAACTCGACTCCCAGGGCACTTGTGGCTCACACCCTTTGGGCAGGTGACAGAGTGAAGTATTTGCGGCGCACTACGCCGGGAGGCATCCTCTCTGCTCCACGGACTGTTACACCAGTTGTGTCTGTTAGATGATTAAATAACTGTGGAGAATAAATGACTTCATGTCCACTGAGCTGCTGTAAAAACTGCAGACGCATGGACTAATGAACTGCGTGTCAGCAAGCAGAATGAGACAAACTGCCAGGGGAAGAAATGTTTCACATTTGATGATGACTCCTTTTTTTTTTTTTTTTTTTTTTCTGATTGAAATGGCCAGATGTCAAAGCTGGAGTCGAGGCTCACTCTGGGCACATGTGATAAGGGAGCAGGTTGATTTAAGTGATGACTGACAGCCATTACAAAGAAAGGAATTTCAGTCGCGGCGTTGTGCTCGCAAGGCTATTCCTCCCTCTTTCTTGCCTTCCAACCTTTTTAAAAAACACGGGCAAAGAAAACAAAAATGTGAGGCCCCCGTTCCTCTTTGCAAAAGTGTACATCGGGGCCTGGGTTTTGTTCTCAGTCCTTACGTTTGCAGTCATGGCCCATCCCCCTGTAGCCGTCTTTGCATTTGCACTTGTATGACCCTGGCGTGTTGTAGCAGGTGGCGAAGCTGCCGCAATGGCTCTGGCCTAGAGAGCACTCATCCACATCTGAAAGATAATGGAAACATAACAACATTCAGCTACAGGGTGCAAGTGTAAAACGCTTCAGACATAACAGCAGAATATCAAAGGCTAATTGCTTCACATCCACTTCAAGGAGGGCTCAAAGTTGATGTCATATGTGCTGTTAGTGAAAGCATGTGAGTGGATAACAGGGATCCCTCTATGACCGCCAGAGAAAAATCATTACAAGAATGAGAATCTTTCCTCTGATACAGAGCTGCAGGGTCTTTAAAGCCTTTTAGAAGAAACTGCCACCAGTTCCTTTAACTATCACTGCTTAACACTTTTTTTAACACCCAAAGTTTTTTTAATGAATAAATAAAGATCGTTGACAGTATTTTATTTTATTTTAGTTTATTTTTTTACCCTTCTGTGACTTTTTTATATTATATTATATTTTTATCTGTTCTTTTTCTATTTTTGTCACTCTTTTTTCTTGCTGGTGTAACATGTAAATTTCCCACAAGTGGGATAAATAAAGTCTATCTTATCTTATCTTATCTTATCTTATCTTATTTTCTCCAGATGCTGCTGAGAGTCAAGGTAATGAAGGTAATGTGAATTTGTGTAATTTTAGATGGCAGGTATTCATAAGTATAGCACTGCAGAACACTGTTGGGGCAGAAAAAGTAGTACAAATAAACAAACAAACAAATACATCACTGAGCTTCTATCTGCAGTTCCTGCAGCACTGTTAATGTGCTTTTGTAAAAATATACATGTGTGTTTTATTTTTTCTTTTCACATTTTTTCTTTCAAACACCTGCATCGCTCAAAATAACTTGGTTATAAGTCAAAACGTCTCAGCACATCTATGACCTTTCTAAGTTTTATCTGTAAAGGCCTCACTGCAGAGGCCTGGTGACAGTACCTATGCATTGGTATTTCCCATTGATGTATTGCAGGTCAAACCCTTCGTGGCACTTGCAGATGTAGCTACCAAAGGTGTTGATACATTTCCTGAACCGGGGACACACAGCTATTCCTGCTGCACACTCATCCACATCTAGAAAAGAAAAACAGATATTACATGCATAAGAAGATATTCAAATTAACATATATTTATCATTTTTCCACTAAAGTTGCCTTTCAGAGTCGGTCACATACAGTACATAATGCATTCAAAATAACACAATGCAATGAAAAACCTTGAGATTACAAAAGGCAATTTAATTCAAAACTAAACAAACATTTCTATTCACACCAGAAGACTTTTGTTCACCTTCCCTGTTTAGTATTCATTTATGAACAAAGCACATTATGTATTCTGTTCAGTGAGCAGAATACAGTGCACACTACCTTGTTTCATTATTTAATGACCTATTCTAAGTGTCTCTGTTGATCACCTTTGCAGGCATGTGGGCATTAATATTTAGACACTGAGAGGCTCAAAGCATTTGCCTTAAAATCATTAATTTATTTGCTGCTTAATGCCGCCGAGGCTCCATGGTGCTACAGGGACTGTTGTTTAAAAGCACCTTAAAAACACTGAGACACCTGGACCAGCTGGGAAAACACACAAGTGAAGTAAATGGGTAGAGCTCCCTTATCCCCCTAACAACTACTGTTGAGGTTCTAATCAGCAAGGCACTTAATCCCAAACTGTTCCAGTGGAGCTGCTTAATGGACGACAGTTGGAGGCTGCAGCTGCATTATTCAGGTACTGACAGGACAAGGGTGAATTATTGTGTTTTACATAGCAAACACAAGCATGTAAATGCAGTGAGTGTACAACATGTCTTTATACACAATACGTATACCACTGCTTAGAAATCCATGCTTTTATGAATATTAACATCTGGCTGTGAAGACAGCTCTGACTTTTCCTTCAAAGTAGCAAATCCTTATCTGATTTCAGCTCATATTCACAGTTACACTTGACAACTTGTCTGCTACATTAAGCAATTTCTATGAGGAGCAGCACTGAAATATGAGGCTGTCTCATTCCAAACTTCTGCAACAATGCAAAAACATCAATACACACTGTCATTAATCAAGGGTTTTGTTGCAATTCTGTCACAGCACAAAAACAAGTCGATTCTTCCTCCTACTGGATCATAAGACATCCCTCTGCTCTAATCCTTTACAGTAAACAAATACTGTAGCAGGTACAGCTTCTTAAAACTACTATTAGAAATTTAATAAAGACTAAATTTCATATCAATCATAAATCCTGAAGCTAAAACAAACTTATTGAGGTAAACATCAGGGCTTATCAGCTAAAAGCAAAAATAACTCCCTTTTATTTTTATTTATTTATTGTTGAATGAACAATAGGACAGATGTGGAGTAAATCCATGTCTCTGACTGGCTATTCCTGCTCTGAACATGCATGTGATCACTCACTCTAAAGGTATGTTCACATTATTTTCTGTTCAATGAAAATGCTCTGCACTAAAGTAGGTAATAAACAAATACTGATCAAAAAGATCACAACGTATGGGAGCAGTGCTACAGTCTATAGTCTGTTGGTGGGGTTATTTACTAAATGTGATTTCCAAATACAGTGCACAAGTGTTTTTCTACTGGTTGACCGGGCACATCCTCCTGGTCAAAGCTGAACAAAGGTGAACTCTGAAAGTCTGCTGGAACTGGAAGCACAGGCTTCGATTTGTCTGTTGTGCTGCTTCAACACAGGTGAATATTTGTGGGTCAGATAATGTGCTGTAAGAGGGAGTAAAAATAAGGAGTCTTATTCTTCACACTCAGCATAGAAATTTTTCACTCTTAAGTTTAGTCTTTAGAGAATTCTCCAGTGTAATTCTTCAAAGTTTGAGAAATGCAGACCCAGGTCACTTTTAAGGCTGGAATGAAAATGTGTTGACACATTAGATTTCATAGCATCATAATGAGTAAAAACAGCTCTGCATCTACACAAACTCCCCCATTTCATCAAAGCTCCGGTTACTAGAAGGAACACACCTCCATAAATATCATTAGAAACTCTCCATAAAACTCCCCATAAAACATTTGCTTCCAGACGGATGCGGAAACATTCCATTAAACTGTCGTAACACCTGTGGCAGGCAACCTTTCCATCCTCTCCTCCATCATTCTTCATGATTGATGTCCGTCCTCTTTTAGAAATCCGCCCGCCCCCCTCCCCATTAGCCAGCCCGCAGTTAAGTGGGACTATATGGCAGAGTAACAGGAACAGCCCAGTCTGGAACAGCCTGTATTTAAACCTGACACAGGTTAACTGCCTCAACTGGCCCCCTTCATCTGTTAGTCACCCATCTGAGGAGCTGTGTCTGCGCGTAAAACTGGTAATGAAGAAGGAGGGGATGATAGGAGGAGGGTAGTAGAGGGTGGGCTTCACCTGATCACATTTCTGCTGTAAAAGCTGGAGGAAGTGAGTGGAATTAAGTCCCCATTTGGTTGACAAGGACTGTCAAGTTGCTGGAGCCCTTGAACAAAGTAAAAAAATATGTTTTGGTAAATATTTTGGATGAATTTCAGCTTCGCTTGCTAAGAGGTTTTGTTTGAGTTCCCAAATTGCATTTTCACTGCCAAGTTTTCTTTCTTGCTCTGCCAAAACAGTTGCATTTGATTTGATTATCACTCAGCAAATTTAAAAGCTGAGAAGAAGACATAAAAAACCCCCAACATTCTCATTTGTGATGCTCTATACGAGCTGCTCATGGAAGGGAGTGGTTAAAAGCAAGGCTCAGTTTTCAGGCCCGTGGAGATAAATAAAGACTGGGACGTACCCACACAGGTTCTGCCATCTGGAGCCAGCTGTAGCCCCGGTGACGGACACTGACATCGGACCTCTCCTTTCAGCACCTCGCAGCCGTACTGGCAGTTGGCCATGCCACAAGTTCGAGCATCTGATGGACACAAGGGAAGCACAACACATATTAACACATGCTGGTGCCACAAGGGAGCACAAAGGCGGGGGAGGGCAGTTTATGCTGCTCTCACTGCCGCCCACACTTTCTTTCTTTCTAACACAGACACACACTTTGTCCTTATCCTCCAGCCAGTGTGTAAGAGCCGTTCGCCTGCTTTTTCTGTTATTAGCCGGGTTGACCCTGGGGTGCAGGCAACAGAACAGCACACACTCTGCCATTATTAGATTCCTGTGCTCGCTCGGCGCTCACACCGTGGCCCACGCAATCCTCCCTCACCAACTTTTATCCTTTCCTACATTTGAGGACTCATAATCCCTCTCCACCCTGTCGAAGCGTCCCGGTGTGCGGCGCCTCTGTTGTTGAGCCGTTCCGTGCAGATCAAGACCCTCCAAAATAATAACATAATGGAACAGATTTTGTTCGGCCTCTCTCGATAACTTCGGACCTTAAAAAGGAAATTAAAAGCTAGGCTCGTGCTGCCGCTGCTACTTCAGCTGCCGCAGGCACCCTGGAGTACAGTTTGATGACTGAGGCAGGCCAGGCTGATTAAATGCTACAGTGATCTATTGATCAAAGCAGCAGCAGAGGGAGAGAAGAAGAGCGGCAAGGTGTTTAACACTATCATGTTATCATCACACAACAACACCTAGAATACTGTGAGATTGCCTGTAGTGGTGAGCAATTCAGACTTAAAAGGGGAGAAAATTAATTTTCTTCTGATAAAAAAGACCTAATTAGAATGAGGTAGTGGGAGTCACTCCATCCTTGAGTGGAAACGTGAGGACAAAATAGTCATCAGGTGGGAAACAGAATTTACAGGGAGACATGTGCAGGCATCAACTCCCATCCTGTAGAATACCTCAGGGCAACCAATAAGAAGTGCACATTGACTTTTGAGTCTAAAGATTGTGTTTCTTTCATATTTCTCATTTTAGTCCTCTTAGGGTTCTTCACAGGGGTTCTTCAGACTGTAGAGCTGCTATAATGAAGCGGATCAACATGGGGCTTTAATCAAAGCAGTCTATCAAAAGGATTGTGAGGCTCCTGTCAGAGGTACTCACATGAGTGGGGAAAATGTATTTTATAATAGAGAGCATATGTCATCAGAGCTGCGTTGTGCAGGCATTCAGATGAATACATTTGTAGTGAAGTGAAGAAAGGCTTCACAGAAGCACATCCAGGCTACAAAGCAAAAGAGAGATTATGAAAGAGAAACAGACGAGGGAGAAAATAGATCAGGAATGAAAATATCCACATTTCTGACAACAATACAAACTGTGTGTACAGAGATGTGTGTGTGTGTGTGTGTGTGTGTGTGAGAGAGAGAGAGAGAGAGAGAGAGAGAGAGAGAGAGATACACACTCACTTCCACAGGTCCCGTCAGGCATCAGCATGTAGCCGTTCAGGCAGTAGCACTTGTAACTCCCATATGTGTTCATGCACCTGTGTTTACAAGGCCTCGGCTTCAGCCCGCACTCATTCAGGTCTGTAGACAGAGAGAGACGGCGTAAGTGGACTGAAGGACAGGGAGAGAGGCCCTCCTACACAGAGGTGAAATTAGTCAGAGGGCAAAGGTGAAGAGGTCAAACCTCACCCAGTCATTTATGTGTGGGTTTGAGGTGTCTGTCTGTCTGTCTGCGCTAATGTGTGTTTGTGTGTGTTTTGGAAGTGGTGGTGGGGGAGTTGGGGGGGTTCAAGGAAGTGAAGTGTTGTCATGTTCTGACAGGCCTACCCCCCACCCCCCTGTCAACCTGCTGATAAAAGATGCTGTTATTACCCTCTGACTCACCACAACTTGATGAGGTTGTAGCCCCACCAGCACTCCGCCAGTCTTTGATAGATACATACAATTCCAGTGTTTTTATGCAGGAATAAAAGTAGAGAAATCTGCCCCACAACAGCTCAAGAAAATCTTATTAGAAAATGATACTGTGTTGAGTTGGAAGGAGGGAGGGCTCCGGGGAGAGAGGAATATGCCCTGAGCTCAACACCTGTCAAATGCTTATGCAAATTCAAGCCATTATGCCTTTCTCACAGCAGACACTTTGACTAGTCAAACACAGGTGTAACTAACAACATTATTAATGTCTGCGTTGCATTTATGTATTTCAGTCCCAGGGCCCTGGTGTTGTGAACGCTGCCTCACTGCGATGACGTATGGCGCTGTCAGTAATGTTATTAGTCACATCTGTGTACTTTCTGCCATGTGTCTTTCATGTGAAGGATTTATGGAGCTAAGTTAAATATATACATTTATTCCTTCTTACTGTAGATTCCACTGAAATCTTATTTTAAGGAATGAAACTAGAAGAAAGTGACATTTACAACATTCAGACAGTATCAAAACACCCAATCAGAATCTTTATAGCTCTGTAGTCTTTTATAATGTCAGATATTTGGAATATGTAATATCCAGAAAACCAGTAACATTAATAAGGTCCCAGGGTCCTGGTGTTGTGTGTGTGTGTGTGTCCTCACTGAGATGACTTACTGACTCTCCTGAATGGAACAGAGCCGTCGCTGATGTTATTAGTTACACTTGTCCTTCCTGCTGTGACAAGTCAAACTGTTCTTCATGAAAAACACATTAATGCATAAATAAATGTGTTTATTTCTCACTGTAGACTCCACTAAACACTATTTTTTAAAAGACTACAGCTAAAGTTACATTCACAACATCTTAACTAACTAATAAGGGTCTGATAGGTCTTTTCATGACGGACATTTTGACAGGTAATTGCATGAAAACAGAGGCATCACTGATTTGATTAGTTACACCTCCACTTTTTTCTCTTCTGACAAGTCAAATGTCTGTTGTGAGAAAGAGTTATAGTAATATGTACTGTTTTATGTTACTTTAGCTGCTTTTACTCAGAGATAAAACATTATATACAGTAGTAATATTCAGCATTCAAAGAGTTTCATCGACCCATCTCCTTTTTACACAGCAGCTATTTTATCATTGTAACAGGAAAAGCACAGGTATAAATTATAACACTTATAAACTGATGCATTCGTGCTGGCACCATGATAGCTGACTGGCTCAAAATTATAAAAGAGCCATCAGGATTGTTGGTAGTTACATTTGTGCTTCTCCCGCTGAGACAAGTCAAAATGTCTGCTGCAAAAAAGACTTGTATGCATTCTAGATGCACATCGCTCTTAATAGAATATTGATCATGATGCCATTAGTTAGTTAGTTAGTAAATAATTACTCTCATTACTGCAATTGAGAATCTCTGTACATTTGTACAATCTGAGTACACTAAAGTCAATAATTTATTTAAGAAGATTCTTGATTCTCTTTTTGCACTCATGCTTTTAGAAAGTGAGGGATTACAGAGTGGCCTGGAGTTATATTGTTCTGACACAGAGAGGAAGATTTCTCATTTCAGTTTGCTTTAAACTTCTTTTTCCTCCTAAAGCAATTTTTAAGATGAAGTTTTCTCATAAAGAAAATGGTGTCACTTCTCTTGCAGAGCATCACTGAACTGAAGAGGGACTGGATGGTGGGGCATGTTCATACTGAACTGGTGTGATTACCAGAAGAGCCAACTCTTGCTCACAGCCATTTTCAAAGGAACATCTCTAGAGAGAAGGTTTCAAAATGTATTTTTACTTCTACTCAGAAATATTTGGTAAAGTATCAGTACTACTATTTCAATGGGTTATTCTGGAAAAACATGTTCAGATATCAAACAGACTCATAGCTATCTATGTTAACAGTATAATTTCTTTGACATGAAAGTTTCCATAACATTTAGCTTAATTTTACTGGATGATATTATTTCAAATTAAATAAAGGCTCACGTTATGAATGGCTGAAACAGTGTAAAGCTGCTCTTGGCAACATTGTCTGGTGTCTTTACTGTAGAAAGATCCAATTATTTTTCATGTTTTATCACATGAAAATTAGCGAGTGATTGGGTAGGGATTAAAGATTTAAAGATATTCATGGAGACAATGGTTAATCTGAAGAGCGAGCATGTGATTTGGGCCAGAATCACAGATTTCATCCATGTTTCACCGAAAATATTTAAATGTGGGGTATGTTGGGAGCACCAGGCCCAAAAGGCACAGACACAGGAACCCATCACACTGGAATCTGACAAAACAGGTTCCAAGAAATATAAATAACTTAAACTCTGAACATCACCCTCCTGTTTCTGGGAGAGAGTAGAATCATCGTAAATAGACTGCATCTCACTGTGCAGCACATGAGGGCTTGTTTTCATCTTGGCCGGCTGCTTTGTAAGTGGTGCCATGTTTAGCTCCATGGACATATGCAGGGCGCATTCTTTGAGTACCACATAGCTCCTACATTTAACAGATACCATAGATTAATATGGACGAATGACGGAGCAGATGCCCACTTTGAATATCGATGGACTCCACCTTCTATTAATGGAAGCTTCTGGTCTACTAAAGCTATGTTGTGTGAACGGATGCAGCTTTGAACTGACCATCTGCTGACTGAATCCCACCAAGTGCCGCCAGGCTTAAAGTCATGTTCCATAACTATAAATCCTGTTGGATATATAGGGGTCAGTTGGTGAATGCAGTCGCTACATGACGGCCACCATCATAAAACATTTATATCTTATATCTCTAACAAATGCAAACATGATGTGTGTGTGTGTGTGTATGTGCCTCTTCAAAGGTAAACCCACACAATTTTCTGTTTGCAGTTGTGTTTTCTAGGAAGACTGTGATGCAGGTGCAATGCAGGTTCCGCTGCCAATCACAAGTGATTGTGTGTGCACCACATGAACATAGAGGTGACTGTGTTTTTTTTTAAAAGCCTTTTTAAAAACCTCTGGACTGATATTAATTCTTCATCCAAACAACAAAAATGTAAATGTTTTGTCCTGTCCTTGTCTGACAGGAGCTCAGTTAATTCTCACATGCTTGTTTTTCTTCTCCCACAAGATGATGTCCACAACACTCACACCTGCACACACACACATCCTCACTCTTCACTTTTTTAATTAGCGGTGTCAACCCTGTTTTCCTCCCCGGTTTTCACAGTAAACAACTGGCATTCTCATTACTGCGATTACAGAAAACCATAGCAACACTGTCCATTGTCGGAGTGGCAGAGAAACAGGTCTCCACTTGCCCATTGCTCTGAAAAACAGCTTAAAAATGTAAATGAGGGATTATTGAAATGGTCACATTCTCAGACAGGGGCAGCTCTGTGAGCATCAGCACATGCCAGACACAAGACACAGCCAGGGCCTCCTCTATATAAGGGGGGGAAAAAAACACACACACACACACACAAAAACAACAGACAGGACAGAGAGAGGACACACAAGACACAAGATTGAGAGAGGACACAGAGGGAATGAAAAATGAAGAGATAACAGACAGATATGACCACCAACTGACAGTTCGACATGGCCCCAGGACTGCAGAAGCCTGTGAGATAGCAGAGGTGGAGAGCCCCCCTCTGGGGTGTTCACTGTACGGTAAGTGAACTGCTAAGACACATCTGAAGTGATGCAAAGTGGAGTGATTTATTGGGTCAGCTCCACCGAGGTATGCTATGCTACATTCCCGACACGCCTCTATCACTGACAGAGAGATTAGCAGGGGTCTCTTTCTTGGGGATATGCATGTCTCTAAAGAAGATAACACTGGTTAGAACTTAAGGCCTTGGAAGGAATTGGTTCAGGAGGAGTCATGAGTGCTGTGTCCATGTCGATGATGGTTTTAAAGGGAAGGAGGAGCTCTTTGTTCCAGGTGCTCAAAAAACTGGAGAGGAAAATGAGAAAGGAGAAAGGGGAAGAGCATTGAAGAGAAAATCGTGATGCCTCTCTGGTACTGGGAAACGTTTTTTTTAGGGCAGAGAGAGGCAGATGTAAGAGTGGTAAAGAAAATGACATGCTTGGCATTCATGCTGGCATTTCCACTGAAAAGCTGTTCTTGGGTGGTGTCTTCTGCCAGCGGAAGACAGAAAGCGGTAAGAAAATAGTTGAGAGTGACATTCAGTCGTTCCTCAGTCTGCACAGTGCAGCACCATGCACGTTGCTAAGGTGGGGAAGAAGAGAAGCTGCTGGTGGGGTGGGGGTGGGGGGGGGTTGATCGACAATCTCACCCTCCATCACTACTCTCGCTGGCTGATGATCCACAGGAAGAAAGATAGGGAGGTGACTGGCCCACACTGGTGGGGTTAAATAGTCCAGCTCTTCTTCTTTAGACAAAAGAAAATGGTTAGAAGGGATGGGGAGGGGATCGAGAGGGAGGGAGGAGGAGGGGGTTGAGGGTTTGATTGAGATAAAATAGTATAGGGTGGTGAATGAGTAAGAAGGTCAGGGAGAGACAGACAGAGAGAGAGAGAGAGAGAGAGAGAGAGATATGTGGTGAGAATGAAAAGCACCAACCAATGGATTAGAACACCTCTGACCACACCACATTCCTGGAAAGTAAAGAGGAACATTATGCAGCAAAGAGGATTACACTTGTGGGAATTGGACATGAGCTGAGTATCACACATGGGAGAAACAGTGAAAGTGTTTTTGCGTCCCTTCTCCTCCTGCCCTTTCTTCTCCTCTGCATTCCTTTTTTTGTCAGGAGGGTGAAACAGGATCGCAGAGAATTACAGTATCTCACGGATTCAGAGGGATCCCTTCTCAATTTGTATCTGGAGGTTCAAAGGTAGACAGGCGTTACCGTTTTAAAAGGGCAAATCATTGCTTGACTACAAACACTCCATCCTCAAGAATTTCAGCCCCTCCCCTCTCTGTCTACCCATCTATCCATGCAGCAACCTTTCCTCTGGCGCTGAGCTAACAACACCTATTGTTAAGTGACAGCAAGATGATACAGCTACCTCTGTACTGTTTCGCACGCTTCAGATCAGTCAAGCGTTTCCCTATTGAGGGACGCTGTAATTTAAACGGAGAACTTATGCAAGCCTGCTGCCTACTTGCTAACTCTGCCCAGGACTGAAACACTTGCTGTGGGCAAATAGACAGTGTTATAAGAGCTTTTAGAAGCGAATAACAAATATTCACCGGCAAAATCATCTCACAAGTGTAGCTCTGTCTATCATCAGTTCGCCTTTATTCTACTGCAGGCGTGTGTAGGCATACAACAATGTAAAAAGCATCAAAATTATAATGGTTTCCATTTGAACTATAATAGACGACTCGCACTCGCAATTGAGCGGGGGTTGGACTAAACTGTAGGCAGACAGGTAAAGAGTCAAATTCATCTCTAAGATCTAAGTAAATAATAAAAAGTTTTCATGAAGCTCAACTGTGTTGACATTGTGTGTAGTAGCTGTTGGACAGCGCATACGCTCATGTATTGTTTGGTTAAAGGCTGAACTTGATCTACAGATGGGTGACAAACTAAATCAAAAAGCTGAAAAATGAGTGGAGAAACAGGACGATAAGCCCCCCCCTCCATCCTCAGGGCATGAGGGGTCACTGAATGGTTTGATGATTAAGACAATGACGTGAATCATATGTTATGGCCCTCACAGTCACCAGATCTCAACCCAGTCTTTTGGAAGAGATTGCCATGTGTGCTGAGGAGCATTGAAGCTGTTCTGACGGCATGTGGTGGCCCAACACCTGACTAAAACACTTCATGTTGGCTTTTCCTTTAATTTGTCACCCGTGTATATTACATGAAAGTGGAAGACAGAGCAGCTTTACTGGAACATGCCCCCAGAGACAAATTCTGCACAATTATCTGATGGGATCTGAGACTTATACCCATGGGAGCCAATAATTGTTAGTGAAAAACACAACGGAGTGCATCATGTGGTTTGAATAATAAAACTGTTGAAACAGACCGTGCTGTGGAGCTATTGTTTACTGAATTCTACTGCAGCCGTAGTAAAACATAAGAGAAGTTATATTTAAGTATATTTGTGCTGACTTGTTAATTTAATGGGGCACAGTGTTTTCTCTATGATAACACAAAGAATCCTCAAAGAATCTGCAGGAGGTTGATGGTATTATCGATCACTTAGCAGGTGCAAGAGATTTTAATGTGTACTCTCTGGTCTCTCCGCTCTCATGCGACACCTTTGTGGTGTTCTCTCTATGAATTTTCATTGCCTCAGTAATAGAGAGTAGTCTTGCAAGCAAACACCTGGTGAAAGGAGATATTCAAGCTGTACTACTGCCATTGTGTTTTATATCAAAATATACTGCTCTTCATAGACATTTGTTCAACCTTGACAGCAAGTCAATTGCTTACTCATCTTCACAGGGAAAATGTGACTGTGCTTTTTTTTTCTTTTTTGGTATCATTCACAATCACCACTCAAGGGAAGGTGAGGATGAGATCTGTCCCCGTCAGTCTGATTTCAGCTCCTGCCTCGTGCATATAGTGTAGAAATCAAGGTCAGGTATTACTTCATACCCCTACAATGACCTTGTTATAAAGCAGAACACAGATAAAACAAACATAATTTGATGACAGTCAAGGGAAAATACACAGTATGATGACACGCATGCAGTACTTTAAATACTTGCAGCTGTTTGACTGTTAACAGCACAGAGCCAGGAACACAAACAGTGACAGGGAGAGATCAGTTTCTAAACCAACACCTCTCTGTCTACACCTAGTCTGAATTAAATTCATGAGGAGATTAGTGGATGTAACCATAAAACGTTCTGAGACAGTGATGTGGCCTCGCTGAAGTAAAGCAGTGAAAGCAGTGAAAGGTCCAGATATGAGCTAATATTCTAAAAACAGGTATAGAAACAAACTGTGTACTTACTTCAACCACTGTGCTAGATTATAATTGAAGTGGTATCAATTATACAGTTGGCTGACAGACAAAGGGGGAAAAGAAGAAAGCAACATCTGGAGCCACTGCAGCTGTATATCTTCTGACGTCTGAGGTGTTGTTCCTCCAGCAAAATCTTTTAATAGTTTCTTAACAGCAGGTCAACTGCACCTAATTAAATCCACCTGCACAGAATAATCATCTTATTAAAATGATTGGATCAGCGGGGGAAGTGTGCTGCCAAATTGTTAAACAGATTATCCCTGTAATGAGTTTATTTGTGCACGGAGAGCGTATTCATCTATCCTCAGCATTCTGCATGACAGATACAATTCTGATCAGCAACAAAGGTGAAGCTCCTCTTTCAAAACGATGAGGATTCTTAAAGTAGTGGTTATTATTCTTGACAGCTGAGAGCCCGCTAATTTAATGATGAAACAAATCTGATTCGTTCAAATCATGTCCCATTCAAGTCTCAAATGAAAGTGGAATAAATACTGAGGTGAACATTTTTTGGCAGGTGAAAAGAGCTGGCACTAAAAACACAGACGTGCCGCCCTTGAAGTAGAAATCTGCCTTAGCAGTACCAGCTCATCAGGGTTCAACAGAGGAAAATATGGCTTTGATTCTGAAAGTGGTGAAATCAGTACAGTGTCTGCTGCGCTTGTGTTTAGTGTAAACACTCTTGTTTCCACTGTGGTTTGTTTTCGCTCCACACAACCGGTGTTCCTAAGGTGTTTAACACTCTTGTTAATCAAAGTGCCTCCGGGGTCACGCATCTGTCCACACCTCCCACTTAGAGCAGAGGAATGTTCGTCCATTAGTGTGCGCATGAAAAGTATTTCTGTGCACTTAAAGGTTTATGTACAGTAATTCTGCTCCACAATATCTTAATGATTATTCCACTTATTACTCATTAAGCATCATCTTTGGAGACATCAAAACAAATTTACAGATCATAAAACGACTATAAAACATTTTAAGTTGTTTTAACTTGCCCAGAAAATGGGAGTTAAGTGAATTAAACTTCTCACTGTTTTCATTATAACAAGAAGAAACAACCATGACTTCATATACATTACAAAAAAGAAGAGTCTCTGGAGAGATTTAAGTCTTAAAAAATGCATCCTGGGAAGTCTGATAATATGCTATAATTATGGTTGATTAGAAAATGATTTTTAGTTTAGTGACCACACAGCAGCGCAGTGATTAAACTGAAAAAACTCATGTTTTTAAGTTCTACAGTCTTCGGGAAATGAACACAAGGAATTCTAAGTTTAACTGTCTTAAAATATGATGTTTTATAGTGTATTAGCATCACTACTTGACCTTTAGCAAGTAGGGTCAGAGAAGTGGCTCTGGGCAACTTATTTCACTCCTCCAGTTGACTCCTCAAGATAAATGTGGGGCTCCAGAGGGACAGGATATTGGAATGCTTCAAAACATTGGCCACCTGGCACATCAATAGTGAACCTCAAATCAATGTTTAACGGAGGCTGCATTTAAATGAGAAAATAGCTTCTGAATAATTAAATTGGTTTCCATAGCGTGCGCCAGCTCAAAAACAGAACCCAAGGTTATCTGAACGTAAATAGGCTGAAAGGGCAAGTCTGTCACTCAAAGCTGAGTAAAATGGTAAGCCCTGTAAAACGTCTAGAGCTTATTGGACAAATGGGCGTTCGATGGACACTTGAAAGTACAGTTTCATCTTGAAAGGTCTTGGAATCGCATTTGTCAGATAAGTCTGTCTGAATGGTTGGCAGCAAAGTCTATTGTACTTGGATATGGGACGAGGATCCTTTTTCCTCTCCCCTTTGTTGCAGATTAAGACAAAGTAGAGCCGTCTGGCCCGGGCAGACAGGAGCCACCTATGGCCTCAAAATGCAGGATGAGTCATTTGGAACATTCCGGAAAGGATTTCAACACCCACCGACCTCTCCTCCCCCGCCTCCCCCACCTCCCTTGTTTTTAATTACACACTATCCTATTCCTGTCTTAGGGCGTGAATTCCAGAAGTATTCCCAAGCTACTTGGATGCACATCAACTCACGGCTAACTGGGAAGCTTTAACGCTTTTCAACATGTCCAATCTGTCAATGATGAAAATGCACAAAAGCTCAAGCATCCACACACACACACACACACACACACACACACACACAAACACACACACCCCCTTTCAATAGCATCGGTTGCACTCGACCGGGCCAAGTTATCTCAGGTCAGTAATTGAGATGTTATCTTCACAGGAGAGGATGCACTCCTGGGATCATTCAACACGGCCTCCCCGCTCATTTCCATTTGAGCTGAATCATCTTTCTCCCTCCGCCTCCTCCCCCTTGTGATTAAAGCACCTCACTACTGTTGGCTGATGGCAAACTGGCTTCCGCTCGATGAGCAAGCGGCAACTTTAATACTCTGGCGTTGCGCAGTGAAGATCTGACCACAATAAACAATGATCACGCTGCCATTGCTCAGGGCAGGGGTTCTCCTTCACTTCACATGTGAAAAACGTGTGTGTCAGCAAGGCCTGTGTGTTGCTTCGGGGGGTGTTTGAGTCATGCTGTGCTCAGGGGGACCATATATTCTAACCCTCCCTCTTTCTTTGTGGTGTATGTTTTAATTTCAGTGCAGAATGACAAATATAAAAGTCACACGCAACTCCAAAGTAACACCTGCGTTTTCACCGTGTCTACAAGTTCTAAGTAACAGATCTCACCTTGATTGCAGGTCTTGCCGGTGAAACC
Source organism: Lates japonicus (assembly GCA_033238685.1). Classification (NCBI taxonomy): domain Eukaryota; kingdom Metazoa; phylum Chordata; class Actinopteri; family Centropomidae; genus Lates; species Lates japonicus. The sequence goes on from BRZM01000013.1 coordinate 5,952,259, forward strand.
AGGGTGGCACTTGCACTTATTGGGTCCCACGCAGTCTCCGTGCTTGCAGCCAGGCTGGCACACAGCTGTTCAGGGAGGATTCAAAGAGGAAGAGACAGATCAGTGCAGCGCCCTGGCAGACTTCTTGTACCAGATCAGAATGACAAAGCACTTAATCCTACTGCTTCTTGACTTCCACAACCCCTTGGCTGTAAATGATCTGTTTACTCCACATTACAGCAATAAGGCAGCATGATGCCTCATTCATATAGGAAATGTGTTTGTTTGTTTCTCCTTGTGTGACAGTGTTATTATCACTGACTAATGATAATAGAGCAGCCATTTTCAAGCTAACCGTGTTATATATATATATATCAATTTTTTTCACGTCACACAGTGCTGGCTCTCAGGAAAGCTTTATTGTGCTTACTGATATTAAATCATTTCAGACTGTATGAGATAAATGAGAAATTTGACCTTTTAACACCAAGGAAAGTTTTGATTTTCCTGGTTTTAAAATGCAGCGCTGATATTTACACTGGCATACAGCCAACAAGAATTACCTAGGTGAATAATATTTCCCCCTCCGACTGAAGCTGAAACAATTAGAGCACCAAAATAGTACATTATAATTAGTGCCTCTGTAAAGAGCTGCCCTGCACTCTGTACATTGTGCGTGGATGGAGATATTTTGAGTGTGTACAGAGACATGGTAGTTGCGGGAGCCGTACAGCTTCACTGACTCTCTCTGTTCTGTCTCAGTGAGCTGGAGGCTTGCCCTGCTTATCTGACTATGCTTACTGCAGCTTGCTGCTAAGCATGTCTGATACACGGGGGCCTCAGCCAAGTGTTACTAATTTTCATTAAAAGCTTCATTAATTCTGTCATAATACAGTGCAATCAGAGGACTTAATTATCACTGTAGTGGAAGAGGCAGTATGTTTGTGTGTGTGTGTGTGTGTGTGTTTTTGAGAGAGGAGGAGAGAGTGATTCTGGTGGAGAGTGCTTATCACACCAGCCAGTTTGTTGTGGACTGTATCTAGAAAGGTGTGATGGTGAACTAAGTTTTATTTGTGGAGATATAGCTGTAGGGTTTACTGCTGATGCCTCACACATTACAACCCAACAACCATCTTGGTAAACGACCTCCATGATGGAGGCATTGTTTTTGATGCCTCGCGTTTGTCAGGATGACCTTTAGCCGGATAGCTCAAAAATGACTTAACGGATTTCATTAGCATTTGGTGGCAAGGTGGCTCATAGCGCATAAGAAGAACAAATAAGTGGATGTTGAGACCAAAAATAGCTGTGGGGGGGGGGCTGTGGTGCTGTGGGTGTTGCTTCAGGTATGAGTGAGAAGATGAAAAATGATCCAGGAAGTCCAGTTTAATAAAATAAATCCATGATTAATATATCTGGGATTTTTGAGGCTTTTCAGAAGCCAAAACGCCAAACAGTGGTTTATAATACTGAAAGGTAGAATTTGGAAAGCTGTTCTTTGTCTTAAAGTTTACTGGATAAAATGGTAGAATAACAACGCTCACATTAAAACATAACAGTGATGTGCTTTTCACATACAATATTTGATCTGCCAACATGCACTGCCAGATGATGGGTTTTTTTACACCTGTTGTGCCAAAGCAGTGTTCTCACTTTCAAAATTCATAAAGTTTGGTTTATAATATATTTGGATGAGCCCACACTGCCATACAGTCTGGTCTATTCTACATAAATTGCCATGAACCTTTGACCAAATGGCAACTCTGTTATACTGCAGAGCTTAATCGCATTGCACATGTTTCTATTGAATTCCGCAGCCTTGGCTGAGATATCCCTCTCAAGTACTTTCTGTATCTAAATGCTAACACTAAGATAAAAGCTGCTTTAACACATACGGAGGGACACCTAAAAGAACTGAAGGAGAAATGGTTGAATTATATTCTCTATAGATTAAATAACTACATTCAGAATCAAGTTACAATCTCATAAATTTCCATTCATACACATTCAGCCTGCAAGGCAGCGTGGCTATCCAGGAGGAACAACTTTAGTTCCTCAGGTTTCAGTATGTAACACTGTTCAAACTGAATTCACAAGCAAAGGTATGAGATGAATCCTTTAACTGGAGCAGATAACATCTCCAGACTCATTCCACTTTATTAGACTATGTAATCAAATAGGAAGAAAGTCCTGTTGGCCCACTCGGTGAAGCCTGTGATATGAGCCAGCGTGTTAATACACTGAGCAGTCAGAGTTCACAATTACTGATCAAAAATGGCCGAATCTGTTGGAGGAAAGGAAGAAAGTTGTACTTTTGTGGAAGCAGAATTTGTTAAACTGGTCAGCAGATAAAAGGAAATAAGCTACTGATGTTGTTAGTTAGAGAGTAGTCAAGTGGAGAGCTTTTTGTTATTTTCCAACATGGGGGAGGATTTGATTAGCAGGATCAGAGGTGGCCATCAACAGACTTTGCCTCTGAGGGTATTTTTGAGCCTCTGGCCTGGCAGAGAGATCAGGAAAACGGCCAGTGTTCATTAACCACAGCAAAGGACACGGAGGACTAAAAATGGCCGTACCAGCTGGAAGGCCAAACATAGCACATATGACCCTTGTTCCATGAACACCATCAAAACATGCCGAGTGATGACACACTTTCACTCTGGTTTACATCAGCCATTCCTCTGGACACCAGACGACTGGTGCTGATTCTTTTGATTTATTGTCTATTTCTGGATGTCTGATGGTAAACACAAAGGAAAGTTATATTTTTTTAACCAACACTGATGCTGTGTATGAATTACAGCATAATGCATTAATTCATCTGAGTAAAATAGGGAAATCATTATGTTGTTAATTCCAAGTTGCATCAACTTGCAATCAACTAATTAATCACCTGAGGCTGATTCTAATGATTATTTCATTATTAGTTGATTATTTTCATTATAATTGAAGTTTTCTGATTGAAAATGCCAATTAAGTTCTTGCAATAGCTTATTTGTCAGATCAACGGTCCCAAACCCCAAAAATATTCACTTTACTTCACATAAAGGAAAAAAAAGTAGAAAATGCTAACATTTAGACTCTGCAACTGGGGAATATTTGGCTTTTTTTTTGCTTGACAAATGACAAATAAATGATTAAATAATCATCAGTTAATCTACCCACTTGTGTCAACATACACACTACACAGATCATCTAGTGTCCGAGTTAGTTTTATCTTCTTGCTGCTTGTTTGGAATGAAAATGCCATCGATCCAGTCGATAATCTCAGGACATTGGCATTCTCAACCTGACTAACCCGATCGAGACCTCTATGAACAGTTATGAACAGTTAGTTACGTATGCAGGGCCTCTCCAACCACACTAAATACTCCATACAGATGGATACATTATTGATGTATTAATTAAAAAACATTATGGATTTCAGCTTTAAGGGTTTCATTAGTATTCCATGGGGTCGACCAAAGGGGCAGTTGAATCTCAATAAGCCACTAAAGAACTTCAGCATAATTCATGATAGTACATGTCTTCAGGTAAAATCAGGTCTGTAAGCTGTTTGCATAGATCTGAGGCCAGAGGGAAGGAGATGGTTGCTGCCAAGGGGTGTGAGGTGTTAGTGGTGTTGGGTGTGGAGGGTATGGGGTGGGTGGGTGGGGGGGTGGGTTGGAGTGGGCTTAGCTCTATAAATAAGTGAGTGAGCCCAGGATTCAGAGGATGTACACAACATGTAACACTTTCAAGAAACATGTGGAGCTAACCTTGGGGCTGGCACCTTATCCCGACTACTCTGTGAGTTAAGGCGAAGAGAGCTGCAAAACAAATAGCCAAACAAACAAAGGTTGCAGGCGCTGTTTAGTCTTTGAGAGAGAAAAAATAAATAAACATGATGTTAGAGGGCAGAGGGCCTGGTCACTTTGACAAGCAAACATTCCTAAAAAAAAAAAGAAAAAAAAAACCTGCACACATTCACACAGTCTGGAGTTCTGGAGTCGCACATATTCCCAGCTGCCTCTGGCTGACAGGTACATTTACAATTGAGTTTTAATAATTAAAATGATGTCTGACTAAAACCTCTGTCTCCAGGGATGTTCTTATATTTCTGAATTTGTTCACTTCATAATCCGTACCACTCACATCTGTACGGGAGTGAATTAAGTCGTTTCCTCTCACACACCGTGAAACAGTAAAAGTATAATTCTCTCTTTGAAATCACATCACTGCAATGAAAATACCTCCATTATCATTCAATGAGATCATGCTCCTGGTTTCTTTAATATAAAAATAAACGTCACAGCCACCTGACTATGAACACTTGTCATTTGATTTTTAAATCAGCGCCATTTCAAAGTGCCTTTAAAGCCAGAATTGTGTCAGATGACTATGAATGAGCCTTTTATTTCTCAACACATTCCCTCTAATTTTTACAAGCAAACCCTTCCATTTTGTTTTCACCCTATTACCTCAAACAGATGAAAAGGCGCGCTGTTAGACGGGGCCTTTACAGCCCACTGATCATGAAAGAAAGTAGAGCAGACAAGGAAACCGCACAGACAATCATGATAAAGTGAATTACTTAAACCGAGGTATCACTTTTCTGCTTTCATCGCTCACTTGTTAGCTCACATTACCAATTCAAAAGTCTTGCCTTAATCCTGTCCACTCCATTTGTAGAAACAAAGACGGCACTCAATCAAACTAAATCCTGGTCTCGGTGGATTTGTAAAATCCACCAGGACCTCCGAGGAAATTATAATGTGTGAACTATTTAATATGGATGTGATATTCAACCCAGCTCCTACACAATACGGAGAAAATCAATGCATGTCTTTCTACTGTCCGTTTAAGTCTTTTGGGAACATTCAAGTCAGTCTAAACATGCGTCGAGTCCTTTGAGACACATCCAAGTCAAGTCACAGGTTTTCATTAGCAAACTGCGAGTCAATTGCAAGTCTTTCATGTCTCTGAACATGTACTTTTCATGCAAATTACTGCATGTCTCCATTTACAGCAGCTATTAGGAGTTTGTTCATTGAGATTAAAAGCTAGTGGCACTAATTTTTCAGTCAGGTGCGTTTACACCAGTGCAGAAAAAGAGGATGCAGAAAGATGATGCCATTAAAAGAACACCAGTCAAACCTCAGATGATGAGGTTGGAGGAACAGTCTCCTTATGGCTCCACACAGACCTGACGTTTTAATCTGCTGCTATTTCTGTAAAGCGGAAGCTTGAGTGGACACATAATGTAAGTCACAGGGTTCATGTACTGTACATCATGTTTTATTTGCTCAGTTTGTTACCAAATTTTCCACCTCAGTCAAACGTAATTGTTGACTTTTCAGGGTGTTTTTTATGCGCAAATTGATATTGCACATGAAATCAGGTGGATGGAAACCCACCTGATGGCTGCCTGTAGCAGATTATGGATATTTATTTCTGCCGCTCCAGCATTTTACCTGGTCAGAAACTGACACTTCTTCACGTCTGAATGTGTCGAGTCTTAAGGAAGTCCAAGTCTCAAATAACTAAGGTCTCACAACAGTCAAGTTTCAAGTCCTCATTTTTATGACTACATTATCAGCCTGACTCAAGTCAGTGTCTACAGCTCTGGGTTCTGATAATATAACACAACCCTATCTGCAGATTACACTCCGTGACATTTTATATCATATCTCAGTTTAGGCTCAAGGCTTTAACTTTATTACAGAGGGTCTGCGTTAAAATCAGAGGGTGTGGGGTTTGAAAGATGTGGGCGTTTATCAGGCAGTGCAGGTTTAGTGAAAGACAAGTTATCAGGTTGTGTTATGGGAAATGTAGGATTGGGAGGGGTGGGTGGGGTTGAGTCATGCTAGGGGCTAAATGTCAGAATATCTAACCGCTGCTGATTTGATTTGATGGAAGATCAAAGACTAATCACTGGATTATTCTTTAAAAGATATTCCTGTTGACACCATCTGCACGTGGTAACTATGATATGACCAGTGCTGGGGAAAGATGGTGGTTGGAGCAAATAAACTGTGGTTAAGGTTCGGGAAAGATTGTGGTTTACATACAGGGGGAAAAAAGGATTATGGGCCTGTGACTGGACAGAAATTTCTGCCAGAAAGATGAATATCTGTCTTCTTGATTTTTGAAGCAAAAGCCCCAAAACTTGTTTTTTTAAAACATCTCATCTAGATAAAATTAGCCACAAATTAAAGCTGGTCTGTTTACAACCTTACAGATTTTGAATGACCAGACATCAAATGCAATAAATGATCAAAGCCCCTGCTGTGACTGACCGAGTGGACCGCTGGATATTTACTCTGGTGGTATCGACTTGTTGATGAGACAGTTTTCATCCTCATCAAGAGTGGAAGAAATAAGAAGTATTTTAGCATCATTACTGTAAACTGTATCACACCGGGAACGCACTTAGAAATGCAAATGCTTAACAAATGTTCAAATGCTCACAGTGGCAGTAAAATCTTCATGATGGCAGCTGGTTAGAATAAGTAGCTTCAAGTGTGGCTCTGCCTGCCTGATGGCCTGTCAGAACATTATAAGTGGAGTTTCAGCCTACTATAAATCTAAAGCTCCTCTCTCTCTCTCCCTCTCTCCATCTGCCCGATTTTCTCACTTGTGTCCCTCTCCCCCACTCCGCTAGCAATCATCTCTAACTCCTTACCTCTAAACCATTTCCCTTACACTTTCTCCAACTTTTAGCTCTCTCTTCCCCTCCCTGCTCTTTTGGTTTTAGGAGCTTAAAAAAAAAAGAAGTTGAGGTTGATCCATTTCTCATTCTTTGAGAGAAGTAACACAAACCTATCGCTGAGCTCCATGGCTGAGAAAGCCACAATCCGATAGCTCTGATCTAATCTCTTCTATTGCCACAAAAACGTACCAAGAAACGTACCATCCTCTCACACGCATGCAGACCAAGGGGCACGCGCACACACACACCCATGATTACGCTCCCTTCTTTTCCAAAACCTTCCACCTTCCTCCCCTAAGGTTTAAATCAGCACCTTACTGACTTGATGGAATACTGATTGTAGTCTCAAGTGAATGGATTTGAGCTGCGCGCACAGTCAGGACCATTTAGAAGCATTAAGGTGAGCACTCACCGAGCGATTTAACTCACAGAACAGATATGGTTTTGTTGAGAGACAGATAAAATAGACAGAGTAGCAGCTTGATATGGTGGTTAAACTCAAAATTAGCTGATATTTTTGGCTCAACATGGAACATGTGGGACTCCAGAACAGCAAAGAAAACATGTTCACACACTGCTTTTTGGGTGGTCGAGTAACTGAGGCAAACATGACCTTTTTAATGTGAATGTGCATAAGTTATTATTTAATAAATGCCAACTGTGATGTGTCGATTTCTAAAGGCAACACAATGATTGCTATGTCTTGTGGAATTGTGGGATTCTCATTAACGTTTGGGTGAAATATGAGCACATGAATCATGCTTTGCCCCATAATGCAACCTTATGCGATAATAATTATCTTTATCTATTTCGTCTTTGTCGAAAACCAACATCTATTCCACCTTGATTCCTCTGAACACAGGAAGCTGTCAGTGCAGACAGCCCACTACAGATGCACTGGGAGGTATTGGGCATTGAGATGTCTGACTCCTGCCAGGAGTACTGCTGAGTCTGGCCCCATGTTCAAACAAACAGTATCAAATGATACAATTGAGCTGTCGGAGTAAAACAGTGATGCTTTCACCTAAATAATTCCAGCTCTCCACTTGTGTATTTCAAGTGTCAAGGCCTTGTGAGAAGGTAAGAGGTTTCTCAACAAGGCCAACTATTGCAAAAAAAAAAAAAACAACAACTCTAATTTCCAACCATGAAATCAAACCCCCTCAAGCTACAAGGCTAGGTCTGTCCCATAAACCATTAGCATAACTTGTTTTTCTGACTCCAAGTGTTTATGTAAGAATAAAATTATTATATTTTCTTTCTAACAGACATGAAGTGAGAGGTGGATAAAAAGCTGATTTGTCTTGCAGAGACCTTAGGTTAATCTGGCTGAGGTAAAAGGAATACAAAACACTGGGGCCATGAACTCAAGTAATACTGTTTGTATTCTCCCAAACAAAATGGTGCAGTTCACTCTAACATCAAGTGAAAAGATGGCATTCTGCCACGTTTACATGAAATTGGAGTGGGAAAAACAGCGGCTAAACCCAGCAAACTGAGCTCTATTTTAGACCTTTGGACCCAACAAGCAGTGAGTGACATATTTTCACACAAATAAATATATGAAATACAATGAGTTAAACAAAAGGTCAGTTATAGCATGGTATGATGAGCTTCAAAACATTAAAACATTAATCAAAAAAATGGTCATTTCAGTGATGAAAAACACAGAATGAGTGAATTAATACATGTTATTTCCACAGGCTATAAAATGTGGCTGTAACCAACATGCAGTGTTACGAACCTCTTTAGGCCTTTTCCACCACAGGAACTTAACAACCTGTAACCTGGAGTGTCCAATAACCTGAACTTTTAAGAACTTGTAAGGCTTTAAGTGCTAGATTCTGCCTTTTGTTTCCACTGTGTTTTACAAAGCAGGATGTTTTGGAGACACCGCTTTGAATCGGCATTAAAATGGTGGCAGACGTCATTTCCTGAGCACTGTTTAGTAGCTGAGTGAAGTTGTAGGGCAGTTGTACAGTGTGGGAGGAGATGCTAATCCTGGTGCTGATTATCTTTCACTTTTGGAATGAGTACGTCAACAAAGATGGAAAACTTCCAAAGGAAAGAGAAAGAAAGACTGGGTAGATCAAATTGTGGAAGCTGCAGGTCTGAGAAAATAAAACAAGCATGTCTGACACTGCTGAGTAATTCCAGCGCTCCCCTGAGACCCGAGAGCCTGTAACATGGATTTGGCATCAGCTCCTAATCAGTTCTGACATTAAGTTTCAGGAACAGTGGAAACAAGAGCACAACCAGTAGTTAAACATTGTTGGAAATGCGTGTATTCGTTTTCCTGTTGAGAGTCAGATGAGAACATTGATACCAGTCACAATACATGAGGTTAACTCTAGCAGCTGATTAGCTTTGCTTAACATAAATATTGGAAACGGGGGAAGTCTGGCTCTGTCCATAGGTAAACATTTGCGTATCAGCATCTCTAAAGCTCTCTAATATCTTGTTTGTTTAATTTGTAGCATAGCGTGAGCTTTAGATTTTTACATTTGGACAGAGGCAGGCTAACTGCTTCCCTTTGTTTACAGTCATTATGCTAAGCTAATCGGCTGCTGGCTCTAGCTTCGTATTTAACAGATAGCTATAAAGTGGTATTGATTTTCTCATCTAACTCCTGGCAAGGAAAGGAATAATCGACTATTTCCCAAAAGGTCCAGCTATTCCTTCAGGTTGCAGGCGTTTAAGTTCCTGCAGTGGAAGAGCGACCCTCCCCCCCTTCCTGATTAAACCTCCACAGCAAAGCAGCAGCTACACCATCACAGGCACCAAGCCATGCAGGGGATGAGGCATTTGTGAGGCAACTGGCCAGATCTGAAACCCATGTTAATATATTCACACCTCCCCGGGTAGCATTACAGGAGAGCAGAGGATCTTTACACAATGTGAATATGTCGAAAATGTGACGCGTTAATATTTCATACAGTTCATCTGACACAGGCGTGTGGTGCTGCAGTACTGTAAGAGGCAACGACAGGACACATCCTCTGAATCCTCTACGTGGCGTCACTGAATACACACACACGAGTGGAGGTATGTACACCTGACAACACCCTGATCTGTGTGCACACCACTGCTCCTGTTTTTTTTTCCTGTTCTGGCAGCATTAGCCTGCTTGTTTTTGCACAGTAATAATCTATAACCTGTCTCATATGTACTTTTGAATGTGTCCACCTGCAGCTACAGTCTCTCCCTCATTATTGCCACCCGCAGTGTGAATATAAATGTCAGCCGGCCCTCTATTCAACCAGCCATTACCATCAATCTTTACTCAAAGATTGTCCCAGGTGCGATGCTCCATTAGCTGTATGTGTTTCTGTTGTGACATGTGTCTGTGTGTGTGTGTTTCCCCGAGCCTTTAGTTACTGTGGTAGTGTGACAGCCTCTCCTCGGTCTAATAGCATCTCTGACCCCGGCTTGAAACCTCGCAACCTTGTTAGCCCCTGTTTGCCCCCAGCAGCGGCGGCAGACACACTGGCACTCACGCTGGCAGTGACCCCAGGAGCGGCGCGTCCATCCCCAGCAGCAGTCCACCCTGGCCCCGTATCGACACAGGCCGTTGGATGAGGCCATCTGCCGTGGCCACCTGTGAAGGGATGACATAATTAGCTCACAGCCAATTAAAATGTCTTAATGAAAAGCAGGGGTCTTTTCAATGTTGTTTGCAGAGTGGCTTCAAAGTTTTCTCATGACTCCTTTCATTTTACTGTTGCAGAGAGAAAAGACTAGCATAAAGTGTAATGTAGAATGTTTTCTTTTTTATTAATTTAAGTAATTTTCTTTTTTGTTTACATCTGTTGATGTTTTTTTCTGGTGCAGAATTAAGAGTCTGGTGATATAGAATGTCATATGTTGCACAGATTGTACAGCTCTTTGAGACAAATTTATGACTTTCAGCTACATGTAAATAGAACTAACTTGACTAATCTGTGTCTGTGCTTTTAGGTATGTAACAGTAGCACTGAAGGGCCCAAATTCTGTCACATGTACTGCACTTGAGTTTGCAGGAAAAAATTATATCAACTAAAACTGCACCTTTCTAGGGAGAGCAGCAATGTAACAGTGACATTTCTTCATTAAATGTCAAAAACAAAAAAAAAACCCTGAAAAAGTCCTATTACAGTTTCCCAGATCCTAAGGTGACATCTTTCAGCACAGTCCAAAATGCAAACATATTCAGTTTACTGTCATATCAGACAAAAAAGAGCAGCCAGTGGCAACATTTGAGAGACTGGAGCCAGGAAATGAAATGGTCCATTGATTTTCAATAAACCAATTGATTAGTCAACTAACTGTTTCAGCTCTATATGAAAATAAAAGCAATTAATATAAAAAAACAGAATTGACACCATATTTTCTCAGCGTGTCGGAAGCTGACTTTTCGCTGCTACGCCATAGAATATTATCTTTGCATTACAGAAATAAAACTGATAGCACATCAGGTCGTGTTGGTTAGCGTGATGTCAAACTGGAGACCTGTGTTGAAAGCCTGCCAGAGCCGATTTGAATTCAGCTTCCAGTGTGCATCAGCGCACACTGACACTCAAATCTGAGAAGACCATTTTACTGTTGTGTTCATTATAAAGCTTGTGAAACAGATTAGAAGCCGTGCACTGTCTGGTGCCCTTTAAAATACAGTATGTTTTCTATCTCCATTTATTACATGAACACGTGTCAGAGAGTGTGTTCCTCATTCGTATGATCAAAGAACCCATCAGACAATTTCATGACAGAGGGAGATAATATCATCCCAGCTACAGAGAGAACAGCAAGGTATTAGTTTTTATCCAGATATAGGTTATTTCCCGAACGCTGCCATTCCTCTAAGAGAAATTACAGCCGGATGTTTTTGTTACACCATGTTCTATTCTGCTCAGAGCAAGAAATAGCTTCTTGGCAGACAGTGCATGTGGATTACCTTTTTATCTGCACCAAGGCTCACCACATATTTATGGAGAGAATAGAGTGAAGGAATGAGTCCATTTAAGGATACTGATGAAAATCCAAGCTGCATACTTTCAGAGCCTGGCTCGGAGATGTTACCTAAAATCTAGCAAATAATAAATGAATCTGAAGCAAGGAACGAGCAGTTTTCTTACAGCAGAATAAAGAAAACTATCTATCTCCTTGAGCACTGACACTACTCTTTCATTATCATTATAAGAGGTGTATGAGAGTTTTGCAGAGATCATTGAGGAAATACGGTACATGAAAACTGATTGACCTGAACTGACTATGCAGAATTTAAGTTGCACAGGGGTGCTGTGTAATCCAGTTAGAAAACAAAGGAGTAGTTCTCTTGACATACTTCTTTTACACAAAAGATGCCTTCTTTTGTGCCTCAATGAGAGAGTGAGGTTGTTGCTCAGTATTCAAGGCACATCCTATGCCGCTACCCCTGCCTAGTTAGTGTCTCTATGCCAAGATGAGGAAATGCTAATGCTTGCCCCCGCTGCCAATCACCCCGCTGGAAAAAAACCCGATGGATGCTAAGTGAGAGTGGCAGATCCAGTGAAAATGTTTGTCTGCTGCCTGGCAAGCAGGAAGGCAGTCAGGCAGGGAGACACTCCAAGCACACAGTGTGAGAGGAGAGGAGAGGAGAGGAAAGAGGGAGATAAAGTGAAAGGGAAAGAAAAGGAAAACTTGCTACATAAAACAAAACAACCACCACTCTGCATGTGGCAAAATTCACTTCATTTGGAGGATGATGACACCTTCAGGAACGTCTGACAACCTCCTGTGACATTTTAGTGACATTTAAATCTGGTGACTAGAAGCTGATTTCATCCCGATGTTCTTGTACACACACCTGAATTTATTCATCACTTTGCATATGGTAATTATCATCTTAGAATACGGAGGCATCGTGTGGCAAGACTTTATGCTGCTATGGGTGCACCTGCTCCTGTTCAACCTAATGGTCTCACATTCCTCTGCTGATATCCGACATTACAAAATTATCACCACACTCCCCGTAGAAAGCTTCCCATGCAGCTGCAGATAACGCCATCACAAATAACCGTTTTCAAAAGATTGCGTGGGTTAAATGGATGTTATAACTCTGTCTAGCTAAAAGAACAGTCAAGTCCAAGTTTTGTCTCCTTCACGCACCCAGTATAAAGGCCTTCAATAAAAGCTCTTTTCAAATGACAGCCCGGTCATTAATACCAGAAACTCTGTCATAGATGTATTAACCCAACTCTACAGTAATTTCTGAGAAAGAGAATTTAGTGGTGTTTAGCACCAGTCTTGTTCCTTGATCCCTCCTTCTAAAAACTGACTCTTTTTCTTTGTGCAACATTTAAAAAAAAAAAAAACTTAATTGTGTGACTAACACTCTTGTTGTTCTGCCACCTCTTCTTTCAGATGCCACAAGTTACTTTGAAAATCACATCTAACAGTATTTATCACCAGATGTTGTTTAGAGACACAGTGTGTGAAGCTAATTAGCTTCAACTTCATATCACTATCAAATGTTTATTCCAATTATTTTGTCCATCATTTTTGTTGATTAATCAAATAGCTGACTGGCAGAAAATTAATCTGAAACTCTTCTTATGCAATTTATTAATCATTAAAAGCTAAAAATTCACTAGTTCCTGTAGTTCGAATGTGATTATTTCCAGCTTATTCTTGGTCCTCTAAGATAGTGACTTGATTATCTTTGGTGTTTGGACTGTACAATACAACAGCACTTCATCTTGGACTCTGGGAAATGAATCCCCTATTTTCAGCAACTTTGTAAACTTTAACAATTAATCGAGAAAATAAGAGGCACATTGGACAATGGTGAAAATAAGTATTAGTTACAGCCCTATTTGTATATGAATATCCAAAAGATATGGAGGTCATTGAAATGTGAAATTATTATTGAAATGGAAACAACAGACAGATCAGTCTTATGATGGAACCAAGAAAAGTCAATAGCCTATCTTGGCAATTAAATCAAAAGATTTTAGTTGTTTTTTCCAGCAGCAGGAAATGATAATGTGGTAGAGCTGAAACTTTATTTCGCCCAGAGGATTTTAACGAAAATAAATATATACATATTCCAAGTTTTCTCAACATGTCAGGATCAGAAGGGCATGGCTTTTGACTCCGAGCACGTAATGCTATGAAGACTAAAAGCAGAGTAGCAGAGTTTGAACTCCTACAGGGCTCCCAGTGGACTGTGGGCGAGAGGAGTCTGGGAGGTCTGTTTGGCGCGATGGGAGCGAAAAGGAAACAAACCTCATGATATGCAACAGGTCCTGGATTAATGAATCAAATATTTGTCTCTAATGTTTTCTCCTACACGCTCATACGTAAATACACACACACACACAAACAAGAGGGAACATGGAATAACGTTTCATGTTCTCAGTGCTTCTCTCAGTCCTCTTCATGCTGAATGTAGCCCGCGGCAGTTGTGCACCGCAATGCGCTCTGAACTTGAAACTGAGGGTTTAATGCAATTCATCAGATCACCGTTTCATCACATCAACGCCGTTGCAATGTCAAATACATATTTCTGAATTCCTGGAACGCACAGGGACTGAAAATTACAACTAATCTCAATCAACAATGGAAGTAACGGTGGCGATGCACAAAGAAGAGGAGCTTTGTTTTCAGATGTATCTTGTGCTCAGTGATATTCTGACATATCAAATGGACGTTAGTATAATACATGTATTTATTACCCTGAGGCTTTGAATAATGATCCTAAATTGCCCTAAGCCTCGAAGGAACTCAAGCAGATAATTATCACCCTTCACGCATGCCGTGTGACACCTCTCCTCAAGCACAGACAAGGTTCCTCCAGCAGAACCTGAGAGGTGGATCCACGACGAGGGCACCATCCTTCTTCCATTGTTTCACTACAGATGTAGAGCTGCTCATCCTCCCCTGCCCTGACAGTGAAGAGTAGTCAGTACATCACTCATAGGGGAGCAGCGCGGGGGGTGGGGTGGGGGGGTGGGCAGTGTGGCAATCAGAATCATGAAGGTATGGTCCTCGTTTAGAGCGATGATAATTTAATCTAACAATCTATCATCCACCCATGAACCCATACTGAAGCGTGCAAAGTGTGACTGCTGAACGGAGCTTTCGCACTGACACCCATAGGTTTTGATTGCTGCGTTTGTAGCATCTTGGGTGAGAGACTTGCTCAGACCTGCAGAGCTCAGCTGAAGGCATGAGCTTGAGGAGTCATAAGGTGTCTGCTGTTTTAATGAACCGACTCGGCTGCACGCACTGCCAAAATCGTCATGCAGGCTTCCAAGGCTGCATACATAAACACACAGCAACGTGTGGGATATTGACAAATATCTGAGGCAAAGATTTAAAGTGAGAAATCAGCCTGCCTGTTAAATCTAAATTATTTTTTACAGAAACAAGACACAGAGGAAGATGTTCATCGAGTGGCCAGAAAACACACAAAAAACAAAGCAAAGCAAAACAAAACACCTGTATGATGTAATGCAATGTAACACAGTAGCCCTACAATAAACACAACAATGTCTCTAACGTAGGACTCAGTTCTGTGCCACCAGGGCTGTGTATTGAAAAGATGCTGAATGGGAGTGCATCACAATGAAAGATGTCCACCTCATTCACACACGGTGAAGCAAAATCTTAGATACACCTTTCGGCATAATGCACTGCAATATATTACATGTTTTACATTACATTACATTCACCTGACAGAATCTTTTGTTCATGGTTGCTCACATTAAGTTTCAACCTATAAAGGAACAAGGGCCAGATGTCCCCTCCACACAAACAACATGTTCAATGCTACAGTTCAAGTGCTTAGAGGATGATTTTTGAAAAAGGAACTAGACATTTGTAAGTACAAGCATTTGAGTTGCAATTATAAGTTGATTAATCAATTGTTTTTAGTCATTTTTCAGGTAAAAGCACAAAATATTCAGATGTAAGGATTTGCTGCTTTTCTCTGTAATACATGACAGTAAATTGAATATATGTAGGTTCTGGACTGTTGGTTGGACAAAACAAGCAAATTACTATTTCTTTTTCTTTTTTTAAACATTTTACAGACAATACTATTATCTGTGAAAGTAGCTGACAGTTAATCAGTGATGAAAATGATTGCTGGTTGCAGCTCTCACTAGTTTTTTCACAGTGGAAGAGAGAGAGTGGCAGTGACTCTGCTGTCCTGACTCATTCCAGCTCTGTGGGATTCAACAATACAGCCTTACAAATGACCACAGAACTAACTGTGACACAGTATTAACAGCAATTAATACTGAATTGTTAGAAGGTATTACTGAACTGCTGAAGTGCATCACAATGTACAAGTGTCGGGTCACCCGGCGTATTGTGCTGCAGTCTCTGCCAACAGGCAACAATGAGAGCAGACCTTGCTGCAACTCTTACTGTCCTCTCTCTTTCTTTGGTTAAAGGACATAACATGTCAGCGTCTCTGCCTGTACACACACACACACACGACATGACTGAAGACTTTTCTAGATTGTTCTTGGAGCATTGGGTGGTTGTCTGCATAGGTTCGATGGTCCATGCAGCACTAATTTTAATACAACATGAAGCTGATTTCCAGTTAGAGGACTCCCTCAAGACGACACTGAGCTGTCAGTCAGTGGATCCTGACTTTGCTCATCGTCCACATTTGCCAGGGTCACACTTTAAATCCTCTCTATGACTTGTAATAAAGATGTTGATACACTCTTCATGGCTGTATTGACATGCAGCATGCCAGATACTGAACACTTGAAAAAGTATAAAAGTATATTATTCTTTAATTCACACTGTCTGTTACCCATAAAATGTGACTTCCACTGTGTTTTCGTCCTCATTCTCAAACACTGAAGGCCCAAATGTGGGTCTGATATTACAACGCCAACATAACCTGGCACCAGTCCACGACTTTGGATTATTACTGAGGAGGTCTGGTATGTGTTGCTTGGCTGCGCTGGACTTAACAACTTAGTGACATCACTAGGGAAGCATATCCTCTACTGTATGTGTTTTGCCTTTTGTTTTGGCAAAGTCTCCGGCGCTTCATGACAGGAAATCGTCTGTCCTTGAGTCTTTGGTTGGAATAAAAAAAGTGGCAGCAACAACAGTTCGTAGCTTTTACAGAGGAGAACAAAAATGGGAGAACAAAATGATCTTGCCAGTGATGCCCGTGAAGGACCCTTTAGGGCTAGATGGATAAGCCTGTTAGGAACGCTCTCTAAAAGGCAATAAGTGAGGGAGACTAGGTAATAAATGGCTTTTTTGCTTGCGCTCGGTCTCAGGGGATATTCTCTCAATGAATTAATATTGAAGTGGCGACTCAGGCCCGGGCAAGTTTATACCCATAAAAATTGGCAAATTATGGCCACGGTGACAAGCCACTCCATCAGCAAGGATGTTAATAATGTACAATATGCTGCTGCTAGGTTAAAGTAAATGATCATTACACAATGGCACTGCGTGAAATAAAAGTTAAAGCCCCACACATCTCATCAGACCACGACCTGTCACACAGACATTAGCCATGGTGATTAAGGGAAAAAAATGTCCTAAATAACAATAACATAAAGGCTGGCAAGGCTAAACTCACGTTTTCTGTATCATTCTGTGCCCTCTGCTTCATTCTCTCCCTCGCACAGAAACACTTTTTACTCCTTGCTGAAACCTTTGATATCCAAATCGCTTCTTTTAGAATACTTTTCAACACAGCAGAAAACTGAATTCAAAGAGCTGAGGAGGAAAGAAGGGCCTATATACCTCCAGATGTCAAAATCTATCAACAAGCAGGTGCAATGGCTGCCAGTCTGAAAGGGCTTTTTTTCTTTTTTTTTTTGGTAAATGTATGCACACTATTTAAATAACAATTACCTCCATAATCTTCAAGGTTTCTCATTCATTTGAAGAACGCTGAACATGAGAGAGGATTCGGCTGAGGGGCTCAGCCTGTCTGACAGAGATACACCAGGAAAAAAAAAGTACAATACTTGGCTGCATCCTCTGTTGGAGATGTAGGGAAATTTGGCAGTGGGGCTCTGTTTGTGTAACTCTCTCACTGTTTGGATGGACTTCAGTCCAATTTTACTCTGAGCTCTAGAAATCCATCTCAATATGACACACAATGAGAGATGGAGGATAGTTTCGCTTTTACTTAAATCAAAAAGTCCAACAAATGAGCATACTGCCAAAGAACATGACATTACTTTATCTCAAATATTTGGAAAGATGTTTTTTAAGTAGTTGTTCCAAAGGAATGGGCCCGGGTTAGACCTAATTTACAGCTTGGTTTTATTGTGCATGGTTGTAAAAAACGAAGAAGAAGAAGAAGAAAAGAAAAGAAAAAAGCACCCATCATCCATCATGTTCACTCAGATGCACCTATAGGCAGATCGAAATCTCGGACACATGCATTCTTTGGGGTCTGGCACGTCTCCACGCCTCTGTCTTCACATACTTCATCGGATTCGTGTTTGAACATGAACCACCGGGCAATGTGCTGTCACATCACTTTATAATCACTCTGATATCTGCACAAGACAAGAAGCGCTTGGTGTGATTTTCTCGCTCACAGAAACTAAACACAGTCTCTAATGAGAGCTCTGATGCTTTAGATGCGCTGGGGTTATTACTGTTTTCATCGACATAAAAGTTACGATACTAGACCGATAGAAGACAGAGCAGAGATGATAAGACCAGGAATCAGTCCTCGCAGCTATATATCAGCAGAATATCACAGAGGCAACATGTTTTCAGTCGGATCTAAATTGAGCAAACAAAAACAAAAAGCTTCAGTTTACAACCTCTCCAGCAAAGTGCTGCCTTTAACCAAAGGCGCGGTTTTTACACAAACATCCATCAGAAATATCATAAAATCAATCACCGACTAAACACTGATGATCGACTGTTAAATCAAAATCAGTGTTGTTTCCACAGAAGCGTCGGCTTTCACAGACAATGAACCATGTGCATCATTACCTGCCGTCAAAGTCCGCACTTGCTCCAAAGCAGCAGCTGCACAACAACATCAACTTTATCCATAATTCCATGATTCCGAGAGTTTACGCGCCCACGCTGCTCGTTATTTCTCGGTAATCCAGAGGCACCGGGCGGAGAACCGCGGAGGAAACAGTTGAGAGAACAGCAGTTAGTCAGACGCACGCCGGAGGTGCACAGGTAGGAAAGGTCCGCTGACGTCCCTCACACTGATCATGTGCGGTGTTCAGGAGGAGCGGGAGGCGAAGCAGTCCGCTGCCTGGAAGTAGGGTGACCCGGCTGTGTATGTGTACGTGTGTGTGTGTGTGTGTGTGGTATGTGTTTGTATGAGAGAGTGTGCGCGTGTGGAGCGGGACGCACTCTGCTGGGAAGAGAGCGCACAGCTCCTCTCTCTCTCTCTCTCTCTCTCTCTCTCCTCACAAGTTCAGAGAGCGGCTCCTCCAGCCAACAGCACCCACTGCAGTCAGACCTTATCTCGCTTCTTTTCAGTAACCAGCGGCCCAAACAGCGCGGAGATCCAGCGCCAAGCACTCTGGGGACTTTTTTTTTTTTTTTTCCTTTATGTAACGCCACGACCTGTACAGCCGCGAGGAAGAGGCTCTCCAGATGTAACTCCGCACCGCGCGTGCTTTGGAAATGCCTTAATTAATTGCACAGCCTGCTGAGGCACGCAGGTGCATCGCCCACCCAGGTAGACGGTACTCACGCGGTAAAGACAATGCAGCGAAAATTACCGGGGCTGAATTTGGAGAGGACAAAAGATAAGCAGCACACAACAGGGAAATGAGCAGGTTGACAGCACTCGAATAAAAAGGAAAGGCTTTTTGTTAGAGCTGTGTAATTACTGTAAATAAAAACATGAGTGATGTGACTTTTGGTTGAATATTTCTCAAAATAACGATTTCAGCATCAGTCTGCATCTGCTTTGCGTCTGATGCATTTTTTTTTCTTAAAAAAAAAAAAAAAAGATCGGCATTTAGCTGCTTTGAACGCAATTTTCCCATCAAACTTGGCTCAACATACTTGTAGAGAAATGTGGCGCTCCCTATATGAAACTGCTCTTTATTATTCTCATTCCTCAAAAGGCTCAGTCTGATTCTATTAGAGCTGATTATCTCCTGTCTGACTCAGAGGCAGCACTTCATATTCAAAGTGTGGTGAATTGAACTTCCTGTCTGGTGTCAGAATCATAAAGGCCTCATTTTCTCAAGCTCAGTCTTTTGACTGGAGAATCCAAAGCAAGTCAATAAAATAACTTTCAGAGTCAATGGAAATAAAAAAAGGGAAAAGGGGGCGGGCGTAGGAGAAGTAACGGGTAAGCAAACACAATCATTTCTAGTAATGGAGCAGGAGATGAATGGGATGAAGGTTTGATGTGATTACTGCTGGTTGTTCTCAGTCACCGCCGTCCTTTGATACATGGCACAGTCTTCGCCTTGTTACGCCCCGTCACCGGTTTGATGAATCTATGCGGTGTCGCGGAGGTTTGACGTCTGGAGAAAGCAGGCGATCGGAGAAATGCCGGTTGTGTATAATTACACTATTAATCACATTATTTTTCACCACTGCGCAGTGAGAATGGGATTCCATGAAGATTTATTGCATTTAATAATGAGGTATGGGTTATGCAGATCCCTCAGTTAATGCCTCATTAACAACAGAATTCCTGTGTTGTTGGGAGGCGAAGACCGAGAAGTTGAAACTTTAAAGGGTCAGTTCACTCAAAACGCAACAATACATTTCCCGCTATCACTGTTTATCTCACTTACTGGCTCTTGAGTTTTATCTGCTGAAGGTCCAGCTCTGCAACAAAATTGTTTTAGTTAGAAATTAATAACATTTATAAGCAACTGTTGATTGTTGCAACTGTTGAGGAATTTCCTTTAAGTAACGGCTCAGTGTAAAATATTCATTCATTTATTACTGGAGACTTTATTCTCCTACACTGTGTTGTCTGCCTTCTTGTTTACATTTTTGCATGGTAATTGTTACTGATTGCAAACTGACACTGCAGTAATTTACCTGTATTTGGTGCCAAATCCTACAGTTCCTTCCAGGAAACCTAGGAAATAAGAGAGGAATATGGGACCTGTAAAATCAAACATCACAAAATGTTGGTCGTGGTGCTCGAAGTATTGAGTGTCTTTCCAGAGACGATGTCCAAGTCACTTGGGATGATGCACCAAAAAAAAAGAAAAAAGCATGGACTGTCAATGGCAAATCAAATCTTTGTGATTTTGATGAATTTACCCTTTAATGATGCCCCTGGAGAAAATGAGTCACTACATTTGGAAATAAACAGACTGTGCTACAGAAGAGAAAAGTAGAAAATAAGAATACACACAGGGAAATCCTACACTGGGGTTATATGAAGGTGACATCTGATGTGATAAGTCTTGATGAGGAGCATCAGGGAACAGATTACAACATTATTAGGGTGCGCAAAACAACAGCAGCTGGGACCTGCTGCAGGCAACCAAAGAGGAAATGTATGCATAATAATTGCTGTTATTCTAGACTCCTGTAATTATGCTCAATATTGTTTATTTGAAAAAATAGTCAAACAAGTTTTATTGGTGATAATGCACGTTAAATGGGAATTATAAAAGAGCAAGCATGACATTTGAGATAATGGAAAGGGCAACACAGAGCCATTTCATCTCGGCTTGTACTTTACATCAGTGCCTGTTTTAGTAACTCGGAGCACATAAACAAGGTCACCGATTGTCGAGAGGGAAAATTCATATCGGTGGGGAGGGACCCCAAATACGCAGCAATGAGCTGTTGCAGACAAACGGCTATAAACTCTGCCAGCGTAATGAAATGGAAAACTGTTGGCTAAAACACCAAGACGAGCAGAATTTTAATCACAAGTAATAACTGAAGTTAATAAAACAATGAAAGCTCCATTATTTCCTGGTCGAGGTTTTTTCTGCTGCGACACACTGCTGAGTTCAGAGCTGCTTTCCAAAACTTCTACCAATGGTGAAGAGAGTTTAATAAGTTTAATAAGGAAAGGTTCTATATTATAAAGCCAGGATTATTTCAACACTGATTATCAGTGTAAACATTAAAACCACTCATTGCATGCATCATGTTGCAGGGTCCTTTTGCTCCAAGAAATTTCAAAAGTCATTCGATTCAGGTTCTGTTCACATGTTGCTAACTTTTGTATTGAGGCCAATCAGTTAATTAAACAATAAAAAAGCTTTTTGGCTCAGTGTATCACTGACTATGAAGCTGACCATTAGTAAGGAAACACTGCATTTCCACAGAAAAATCTCTCGTGTCCAAAACAAAGAATGTTGTCACCTTCTCCGCCTGGGTGTTTGGGTTGAATCAAAGCCCTTCACACCTCAATATTCTCTCTCATACAAGCTTCAGGTAGTGCCACCTACTCTCTCTCACTCCTCCTTTATGCTTTATATGCATTTCTGTAATGTGCACTTGTGCAGAGCCACAAGCATGAACAGGGAGTCAGACGTCTCCTTTTGAAATAATTCCAGTCCTTGGAAGGAGCCGTGTCTGTGGCCATTCACCTCGGGAGTGATTGACTCTGCTGACTGAATTCAGATGAGCTCGACACTGGAAAAGCCCTGCACCTCTTTCGTCTATCCCTTTCGGCGCGAGCAGGAAAACTGCTTCTCCGGCTACCTCCTCAGATTTCTCAAGCAGCTGCAATACACTGTGAAAGGTGACAGCGAAGGATTTTTCAGGGAAACAGATGACCAGCTTCACCTGTGAGAATGAAAGCTTAAGGGGCTCTTGTGTGTCTACAGTGTACAGGATTGGAAATACAGAGCGTATTGTGTGATTTTTTTTTTTTTTTAGCTACCAGGCTCTGAATGCCGTGCATCTAATCAAGCACACTGACCTTTTCGCCAGCATCATAAAATATTCATTGGGGCTGAACGTATTACGGGATGCATAGCACATTCACATCCATTCTTTATGAGGAATAATCAGTTTCTCTGTAGAACCTTGACAAATGCTGTATTTTACCTGATGCGATATCAGTTTAAATCCAGTTTCTCTCTTCCTGCCCCCCCCCCCCCCCCCCCCCACACACACACACACACACACAAACAAACACACACAGAGGAAAGGTAGATAATGATAATTCCCCATCTCATCTTCAAGTGCAGATGAGTTCCTGGCACTGAATTCCTCTTTCTTCTTTTAATACCTGGCAACAGAGGGAGCTGACTGCTGAGTTCTATCACAGAAGGCCATACACAGGCTATTCGTGAAAGCAGCATGTGGAAGTATGGTGTACTTAATTCGCAATGTGGGTGTGTAATTCCTGCTGCTACTGTTTACGCTGACAGCTTGATCACACAGTTTAGGCAAAGTCACAAGCATAGCATAGCAGTTGGTGAGAAGCTTGAGATCTTTTAAAACAGCTAAGCGCCCGGCGTTCTCGAAGATTATTTCTCAGAGAGAACTCTTTTTATGTGTTTATCAAGTCAAAAATCACAGCACTGTTGCTTTCACCTTCAGGCTGATAGAAATTTTTATCCGAGGGCACTTGATAAAAAAAGAGTTTGTAAAAAATAAATTAAAAGAAAATGTTGAGGTTGGATACAGAATAGTTGTGTTCTCAGCACAGTCGTGACACAGCCCGGACCCGCAGAGACTGGGTACTTTATCAAACCCTGACCACGCTGAAGATGTTCCGCTGTGCACCGCTGCTTGCAGTCCTAATTATGCACCGGTTCTTCCAGTTGGTCGGCGCTGACTTCCAGTCCACTCTGCTTCTGCGGGGGCTGTCCCACCAGCATGTTGTTCTTTGGTGAACAGCTTTCAGGCTCCATAGTCATCACCCGCACCGAGTACCCATGAGTCTCTGCTGCCCACAACCGGTCCAAGTCCACCAGGCCCATACACTGTTTACCTGCAGTGGTCAGAAACAAAATACAGGACTTTTTATCAAACAAAACTAAAACATCCCAGTGTCAATCTCTTGCCAAAGAGCTTATTTTTTACTTCAGCATAGAAACAAAATGAACATAACAATGAACATGTCCAAAATGTTCCTAATTAACTGATTAATTGCTTTGTCAAGAAAATGAGAATAACAAAAAATGACCATGAAGTTTTCCAGAGTGCAAATGTCAAATATTAAAAACCAAATATATTCAGTTTACAATGAACAAAGAAAACCAGCAAATCCTCACACAGAGAAAGACTAGTGCAAGGAAATATAATTGGTTGTAACTGATCATCATAATAGCTGCCAATGACTTTTCTGTTGATCAGTGAATCAGTTAATCTACTTATTATTTCAGCTCTATCTAATTTTGAGCTTTTGACAGATATTTTTGGTAAGGATTAACCACATTTTGCTATTATTTGACAGGTTATTTTACACTTTAACAGTAAACTCTTGTTAAAGTTGAGAGTAACTCTCAGTATTATAGAACATACAACAAAAAATCTAATCTAATTTAAATGATCCAAAGTAATTATAAATTCACACAAAATGCAGTGTATAGAATCCTAATATACTGCAGTTTGTTTTTGCATATCTGCCAGACACAGATGGGTTATGTATTAAAAGGAAACATACAACAAACCAGTGAAACATTTGCTAGGTCTGCTGCCATACATGTATACTCTGTGATTCAATTAAACATTTACTTCCTATCATGCTCTGTGACATGTCTCGGACCGCAGGGCAGGCCCAGTTTACCTCGATTTTGTTTAGGAAAAGATGGCACGAGTGTTCACTGGATGAGTGTGAAAATGACGTAAATATTATCCTCTCGCCCTCACGGACATAAGGTATTAACACTACTGAACACCTCTGGGAGATTTTGTCTCCAGCAGATTTACAGAGATTTGGGAAGTGTACACCGAGGAGCACTGAGACCGTTTTGGCAGCTTGTGTTGGCAGGCTTGTTTTTTTGTTTTTTATTATAAAATTTTTTCACCCATCTGTGTGTGCTGCTTATGATAAACCACAGCCAATATCAGCAGATTAACATATCAGTCAGACTCTAAATCAGCAGCATTTACTATAGTAGTACTGTACTGTTTCACATATTGCCAGGTGTTCCTGTTAATTTGTCCTTTCCTGTGTGTTCCTAGCATTCACATATATCCTACAGAAACCACTTATTCATCAACAACTTGACACTGATTATCACACTTGTCTCTAAGGATTTTCTTTTAACAAAGACTTCATGTGTATCACGCAGTTTAGCAGCTAGGTAGCAGGTGGCAGACACAGTGAGCGCGAGCTGTGGTCTGCCAGGCTGACTTGGCGGTCACAGTCACACTGGCAGGCTCTAGAGAGAGATGAGATCAAACATGGTTAGAAAATGTTAGTGGGAGAGGTTGAGCCCTGTTAACTGATACAGAGCAGAGACCGCTGTGACAGGTGATGTCAGGTACATATGAAAGGGCTTCAGAGTGACGAGGCATCAGGGAGCCTCCTCAGATTCAGAGGGAGGCTTTGATAAGCTGGAGAGCTATCAGGGTGAAGAGAGTCCTAGAGTGAAGCTTCAGCACAGGCCTGGAGGTTTCAGTCTGACAAAACACTTCCCTCTGAATCTGACAAAACTGATCTGGCAGCTGTTCAGTGCAGCTGTTATGTCACACTGTTGAAATCCCTGCATTAACCCCGCATTAATGTCTTTTCACACTTCTCAGGCGTCTAGACCTTTGGAAAAGTAGCGAAGTGGGTTTAGGTCACAGGGTAAAAATCTCAGGAAACATCAACATGCACTGCACTGTTTAAGGCTTCATAACAACAGCCAAAAACAACAAATATCAATAGAGTAGTATCCATTTCTGATGTCAGACATATTAAAGGAACAGTGGGTGAGCAGCGGTGTAGAAGGAGAAGATTGAAGATGGTACCTATGAGTCGCCTCTCAGGAGGGAGCTGGACAGCAGTTTGGTCTGCAAAGCGGCAGAGGATCATGTGCTCCTGAAATAAGAACAGACAATAAGTACAGGGGCTATTTATTACAGCAGTTTATTCATGCTAACCCTAACACATTTTGGTTTTCTACGCACAGCCATGGCTGGATGGAGGCAGGGAGTTCTCATTGGATCATTAGTCGATCACTTCGCAAGAACTCTAGCATGCTAACAGGCTAATCTAAGAAGGTGAACCTGGTAGGTATTATCTACTATAACATCAGCATGTTAGCATAGTCACTGTGAGCATGATATCAACATGGCTGTAGACTCTTATTTGTTTCAGTCTCTGTCACTGGACTGAGGAACACTGATGGACTGGATTGAGTTCTGTGCATCGTGTCCATCATTTGTAGACCAGTTTACAGTTTGTTAAGACTCTGGAAATACTGAAAGACTTCATTCATATGGTAAGCTTTATGTCAACAACATTCCTTTCATAAGAACATCCTAGTATACTTTTCAGAAAGGTCAGGTGAACCCTGGTTATTTATTTCTATCCAGTTTTTCTGTCCTGTTTTTCTCCTCGCTATGGTTCATGGAACAAGTGACTCAGGAGAGCGGTTAGTCATCTCTAACCTGCCTCTACTTTAATTGATTCTGTTCCTCACTCAGCAGGGTTGACGCTGAATGCAAGGCCACAGCGCAGGTGCTTAAAGTTAGAGCTGAGCACCAATATCTCACACCATTAGCCGTTTATTCCAGCGATACACCATTTGTCAATGTGCTGTCATTCTGTTAAACTTCTGTAGTTCGAGAAGGACAACTTCTGCTGAAAAACAATGCAGTGCAGCTTCTATATCTGTGTGCCAGCTGGGAGTTGGGAGCAGAGACACAGGAAACAGTGGGGTTCTGTATGCTGAGTCCAAATGAATGGCAAATACCAAACATGGTCGTTGAAATCAAAACCATAGGGGGAGGCAGGGGAGATTTAGAGCTCAGGTCTAAAGTGGCAGATAATGTGTCTGCTGGTTTAAATAGAGTATAGATTTTTCCTGCTGTGTGGCGACATGTTTAGCTTCGTATTTCCAAACAGAAGATATGGCAGTTGTGATTTCTTTTCCTCTCTGGGCTTTTGGACAAACAGTTGAAACATCACAACTTAGTATCAAAAAACAGTACAATTGTAGGTTGTCTTGTAAATAATACAGAATCTTTTGCGGCTCTCAAGCCCCGTCTGTAAGAATGTGTTTCTTCTTGTGCACCAAAGAAAAGAAGTTAGAGGTGGTCCGATGTTGTGACATGTCAACTCCCGAGGTTGCTATGGCTAGGACCTGCAGCAACTTTTGCACAGATTCTCCCCAGGGGCACTGACAGGTCCCATACATCACCATGGGTTGGGCCCTCCCAGAGCACAGTGCCGTGTCTGTGCTGAGCGATAAGGGATTGAAGACTGGAGGGTGTGAGCCTCCCTCTTGTAACTGCCTTGGGAATCTTTGTTCCCAAGACAGTGGTGAGCCCAGAGATCATATTAATTTTATTTCACTGTCCCATAAAAGAAATAAAATAAAAATAAATATAAAAAATAAAAGCAAGGAGAGCAATCTCATAGAAAACCTTACTCAAAGCAAAAATAAATTCATGTCAACTATTTAATGTTTTTAGATTTTTCGTCTTATTCCAAATTACAAAATGAATCGGTTTCGTCAACTCTTCATTAGGTCACACAATATTTACAATATGACTGTAGATTAAGGTTTTGATGCATCACCAAAATAAAATAGGCTCCATCGCACAAACTAGTTCTTACACAGAGATTAGCCGGCAGAATAAATAAATTACACATAGCTATGTAACACATACTGTTACGGGGCTAAATGAACCAAATTACACACTAATGTTGGCTTGCTAGAGAGATAAATGTGGAATATGTTTTATATTTTTACAGGTTATGTTACAATTGTGATGTTACAGTTTACACACTGTAGTTGTCCTATTGATGTTTCCAAGCGACAAATTTACATGTCACTCATTTACTTCCAAAATCTTCACTAGCTAAGTTTCAATGGTGCAACATGGTTCAGCAAATCAATCGTTTGAAACCAGCTAACAGCTAAGAATTTAGAGAGGACTTAACAAACTTAATAATGGTTAACAAATAGCTGGTGCAACCCATTCCAGGTGTGTGTCTGCTTGTCAACTTGTTTCACATTTGTCTGAATCCTGTCTGGCTGCTGTGTTTGCTGGGTGTTGACAGTTGTGGTATGGGTAAGCACGTTCACCTTTCACTGGGTCACTGCACTCTGGTCCAGACGTGAAGCTTTAACTTTGTAACTAAATGCCTGGGAGTCATTTATACTTCTGTTAATGCAGCAGCATCTCAACGAAGATGCAATTAGTAAGAAGAAAACCCTGTCTCATTGTGTTGTAACAGAGCACACATGACTCTAATGAATATGATGTTTTAAACCAAGTCATGACCCACAAAGGCGTCGTTCAGTTAACTGAATATTAAAAACAATCCTTGTGAAAACTGAGTGGATGTAATTCAGTATTCTGTACTTGATACTTTGCCTCAGTGCGAATGAATAATAAATGCAATACAGGGACTTAATCACTTTTAAAAGCATACCTTAGAAGTCAGAGTTTCTTGGAATCTTTTGCTGTAAAAGAAGAAAGAACAGAGGAAAAACATAAGACACTTTGACGTTTAAAATGCAGTGAGTTGGTTAGTTTGTGGTGGTTAAAACGCAGTCAGATCATTGTTAAAGCTAATTAAAAATCAACATGAGGAGGGTCAGGGGTTTCAGAAGCAAGCCAGGTCACATGGAGAGAAGTCCTATGTTTAACTCAAACTGTTAAGGCTTTAATGAAATGGGCAGTTCAGTTTCACAGCTCATAAAAACCTGCGAACCGCCTGGAATGTCTACACCTGCAGAATATCCACATGAGTACCTGGAACATGACCTGAGGGGAAAAAACACTGAACGTAGCGAGATGAAGATTGACACAGTCAGGTGCGTTGGCCCCTCACACATAGTGCCCTGCAGAAACACGGCTTCTTGTTGTCCATTACAGCTGCAGAGTCTTTTTTTTTTTTGTCACTCTTTAATATTTTATGAGGAGTCAGGAGGGGTGAAGTGTCAAGTTAGCAAAAGTGAGGAAGGGAGGAACTAAGTATGTGAAAACTCCTAAATATTTATACTACACACTGAGAATCCTCCCCAAGGCATAATTTTAGTGTCAGCTGTGCCGTGGACACGCAAAATACCCCGGAACACCTGAAACATGGTAACAGTCAACAATTGAAAGTCCTGGAGACCATATCGACATTATCTACACTTCATCCTGGGTTATTAGATGTGGTGAAATGAACCTAAACATTCGTTACAGTGACAGTAACACTAAGGTTGACAGGCGGCTGATGGTATCCCACTCCTGTTCTCAGCATGCCGCTCCAGTTCCGCTGGCGTATGGCCCTTATAAACATTATGTCATTCATTTTCACCATCATATACATTTCTCACGGACATGCATCCACTTTAATGGACATATGCAGCTGCTAATTACAATATGATGAAGCAGCGTGCGACTTATAAATGGCTTATTATTTCTATTTCACTGGCAGATAGCACAAGTGGTGTGCAACTCCACATTTGTCTGACATGTGGAGCTATGGTATAATTCCTGTATACGGAGCTGTGCAAAAGTTTTAGGTACCTTAGATATTTAGACTTATCCATTACACAATACCATCACGGAGGTGTCTGAGCTCCAAACATACAGCCAGAGACATACAGAGCTATCTTCAGAGACATGAAGAACATGGAATCCTGCAACAGATGGTGAGGCCCCCACAGAGCCCTGATGTCAACACCGCAGAGTCGCTGCCACTCTGGCAGTCTGTGATCAGAGCTGCAACCTCTGAAAGAGCACAATTTGTCACACGTTTCTGTTCCAAAACAGAAAGATGAGGAAAAGAAGGAGTGCGCAGAGAGAGCCAGAGGTGATTCAAATTAAGTTGAGTGACATCTGAGTGATTCTGCACTGAAACCTGATCAGTAAATTGTAAAATAATTTTCTCTCAGGCAAATAGCACCAATGTGCTGTTTGGTTGCTATTTCTGGACAGAAACCTGAGCCTGAAAGAAAACTGGTTGAATCTTTAATCACCACACACTGTAAGATGTTATCACACGAAGGCCCAAACTGGAAAAGAACTGGCCCAACTTGGTCCAGTCGGTCTTTATGCCAAAACCAAAGCTATAATCATCCCAAAACTACAACACATATCTCCACTTTATCTTGCTTGTAATCACAGTCTCTCAGTTGCTACAACAGCAATCCTACACAACAGCTTTGCTTTGTTGTCCTCAGTATCCCAAAGTTGTTTTAGCGACATACTACCTTATTATGGTTCTTAAGCCATTATAGTACCATTAGTCAACAGAGTGCTACTATAGCAACAGGATCAACACCAGCCTCTCTTTCCACTTTTCCCTGTATGCTGTTGTTTGTTTCTCCCATCTCTGTTCAAACAGCATCGTATTATAGCTTACTTTATCACCAGGAAAGAAAATGAAGTGCCTCATTCTCCATAATAATATGTGTGATAATGTAAGTCCAATAAAAGCAGCATTTCTCGTCTGTGCCCTCAGCTGGGTTTTCCTGTCACTCTTTAATATCCATGACAGCCGCTGCATAGAGAAACCTATTCTGTGTCGCTGATAGAACAGGGCTGAGATTAAAAAGGTGAGGGGTGGACCCTGTTGTGAGGGCGACGCGACACTGCTGCCTCATACTGTCAGTGGTGATGATAAGAGAAGACAGGTGGTGGACAAAAAGCAGCAAAAACAGATATAGATTGTGTGTACGTGTAAGAGAGAAAATGGGAATGATTGAGAGCGAGAGCACTTAGGAGAAACTGAAAAAATCACCAAGAGAAAACAGGAGAGGGGAGAGGCACCGACACAAGCAGGGAGCTAACAAGAAAACAACAGGGTCAGAAACATTATTTTAAAAGGCAGAAACCTAGGGAGGTGACAGCAGACTGAGGCGCGGCGTGCAGGTACAAACCTCTTGGGGAAGGTGAACTTGACTGCGTTCTGGATGAAGCCGTAGCAACAGGGACTGATGACAAAGGCGGCTCCCGCCTGGATGCAGTGCTCCATCACCATGTCTGTTGCAACTCCACACGCGTGGAGGGCCACCTGATGTGAAACAAAGACAATATCTTCTTACTTTCACCGAAACCCTCTTTGTCTGACAGAGAGACCAAAACTCTGAGCACTTGAGAACATGCACTCAATCTCATTGATTACTTCATAATGGCTGCTGCTATTAAATACATCTATGCTCTCAAAGGTGCAGACTCGGGGAGTTAGAGCAAACAAAATGTATTAGTGCTTTAGGAGCAGCGGCACGAATTCCCATTGAGTGGGTAAACTGTGCGTGGTGATGAACACCTAGCTATGCATTAGTAATGGTGTGCTTATATATTGGACGGCAGACAGGGACTAAAAAACCCAGTATTATAGCCTGTCTGTATTCCAGCCATCTCTCTCCTCAAGTCCATCTGCAAAAATACATTATGACTCTTCAAAGGCAATAAGTTTAATATCCAAAGTACAGTGGTAAAATAGATGATTTCCTCTCAAGCGTACATTTGCTAAATAGATTCTTTGTTAATGGTCCAAATAAAATGTATTATCAACAGTCTGATGTGACAATAGCAACTCAGGCTCCTTGAAATTAACCCCCATCCAACTCAAGTAGCCACCACAAACTTCTATTCTCCGCTTCCGCCAAGAAGTTGTCATCTTGGCGTCCATGAGTCTGAATCCACTGCATGTTGCCTTGACAGCAGTGCCACAGAGCAGAAGTTCAGATCTGGGACAAGGACAGGGTTAAGCCAAGACTGCAGCTCCAAAGATTAGGGAAGATGCAGACACTCTGAAACTCCACTAATAAAGTCACTGAAATGTCTGGAGGGGGGTACATGTCTCAGAAGTAAATAAGCTCTCCAATCCTTCAGTTAACGACTACACAAGAAACCAAAGGTGTAAACTGAAACTCTACAAACTTTCTCATGTGTTATTTCACAGTCTGTACTCGTAAATAAGCCCTCTCATCAGCGTGAAGAGCTCGGCATGGAAATATGATGTGTTTGGTCTGTGAATGTTCATCAGCGAAGAATAATTTATTCCTCCTCTGGAAAGGTGCATTTATTTAAATATGAAGTTACACGAGGTGAGTTTGCACATGAAAGAATAACCAGGAAGTGAAAATTGGGGAATTAGCATCAATTACCTGCATGGCCTTGCATCTATTTGACACCTAATTTTCTCTCCCACATTTATTCATCGGCATCAGGGAAAAGTCTTATATTCTTTCAGCGGCGTGTCTCAGACTGCTGATTAGGAGGAGGAGCTGCTATCAAAGATTGCATGATGTTACATCCCCCACATCTAAAGCATAAAATAATTAACAAAGTTACACCATCACTCTTACCCAGCTACTTAATGTTGTACATTAGTCATGCTGTGGTAAATCCTAATTACATTTTATAACCTTTGGCCTTGATTTAACACAAACACAAAGCCTCTCAAACAAATGAAATGCACACAACTAAAATAAAACTCGTTCTGATATGTTGTGATAACTAATTATACATTCCCTATTCTTAATGTAGACTGCATCCTTGTTAAGACTATTTTTGTCTGTTTTAAGCCACACTGCCTCAGCCCACTGTGTTCTGTGTGTTACTAAATAAAAATGTATACATGTATGCCAGGCTGATTTAAAGCTGTCTTACAAATATAAAGTGCAGTATTTCCTACATGACCTGCTAAGTTTTACCTCTTCACAAACATTTGACTGGAAGATATAATCATAAATTAATATGCAACAACCAGGACCAAGGGCTTTTAAAAAACTGTGTTTTTATATTAATTTGCCTTTTGGGAGGCAGAAAAGCTGTTTCAATCTGTATCTCTCTCTCTCAATAATCACATCACAGAAATGATGAGGCTTCATTATTCACTCTTATTCAAGTAATTACATCCCTCTGCTGTCCTATGTGGGCTTCGACAGAACAAGTTCCTGCAGTAGAGCTCAGTAATACTCAACTTAATCAACATCGTACTCGTCTACAACAGAGGAGAGTGATGCAAAGGCCTTTCTTCGCAGCGTTGGAGTTTTTAAACTTCTTTTTTTTTTTTTTTTTGCTGTGCTGATTTTGTTACATGAAAAATATTACCTGACAATAAAAGAAAAACACACATCATCGGGAAAAAACTTTATGTCAGCAGAATCTTAACTTACTGAGCTGTCCTGTTTTGTATCTATAATACAGTATGTGAGCTTAACTTTGTGTTTGTGTGGAACAGACTTGAATAAATGTGATTACAAAGAATCAAAGCATTGTTTTCATTTCAAAGGTGGATGCAATGCTGCATTTTACAGATAAACAGACTCAGTCTTGAAGTCTTTCCAAAACAAAGAACCAAGACAA
This sequence comes from Lates japonicus, assembly GCA_033238685.1. NCBI lineage: Eukaryota > Metazoa > Chordata > Actinopteri > Centropomidae > Lates > Lates japonicus. The sequence goes on from BRZM01000013.1 coordinate 5,985,287, forward strand.
GAAACAAACACTGGGCTCCTTAAACCAGTATTGGAATTACACCTGATAAAGCCTTAATGGAATTGATCAATACCCATTTTTACATAAGGCTTAAGGCAACACCATAAAGTACACTTCACACAACATAAAGAAGTCAACTGAAAGAATCAATTGCAAAAAATCTGAGCCCCAAGCAGAACCAATAACGGACCAGGATCCAATAAAATCCAAGTCAACTTCAAGCTCCACAACACCTCTTGCCTCTGAGGTCTGTCGGCTCAATGTCAGGAGAAATGATAAAAATTAAAAGCATTTATTTTAGGTACAGGCTGGTTCTGATACCAGTCTAATACCTGGGCCAGGCAACTACAGACAGGAAAAGCAGACACTGACTAAGAATAGGGACACTGTGGCTTAATTAGCCTGATTAAATGACCGTGACTAAAAATGGGACCATGTATAATACATAACAGGAATAAAATCAGTGTGACAGGCGGCTACTTCAGGTAGAAATATCCGTGTCATGCAGGAAGAAGCTCAGCAACAGCTGAGGCTGCGTAAATGTTGAGGTACGAATCTCAGGCAGTGCAGAGAAGGACAAACACAAGCACCTGTTTCAAATGTAAGTGTTAACATTCATGAGGAAATAAAAAATCTGTGTGCGTGCATACACACCCACATACTGTACTGTAGAGAAGAGTAATCTGTACTGTTTGTTTCTTGCCAAGTGGAACGGGTCTCAGTGGAGTGACGACGCTGGAACAATAGCTATTTCTAATTACAGCAGGTACATATATATGTTCCCATTTTTCCCAGAGAGAGTTAAAGTGAGGCTAGTAGAACAGCTGGCTTTTCTGAAACTGGGCTATGACACCCGTCTGGAAGATGGATCTCCCCAACGTGTTTGGGGGAAGACGCCGACCTGAGACACATAAATAACGACAGCGATCAAGAGTGATGATAGCAGAGATTCTGTGGGAAAGCAAACGGATGCATGTGTGGGAACAGGAATTTAGTCTACGGAGAGTAAAAGGATTTTTTTTATTTTTTTTTTGGAATCACAAAGACTTGTTTTTGTGTGACAGAGCCAGAGTCAAACAGCCTATAAACAACCACAGTTAAGGACCTATTTGCTCTAAATTGATAGTAATTATCTGTTTGAGAAGTCAAGAGCTCTGTAGATGAAGGTGGGTGTTTTAAATAGGACCAACGAGGGTTTCGACTTCGCAGTTGGAGAGTCTCAAAGCTGAATTTTAGTTTGTTTTAGCCTCATTAAGCACGGCGTTTGAAAGCTAGTAAAATATTTATTCTGTTGTCGCAGGTAGCTGTGCAGAATTAAACACATTTACTGAGCCGGGGCTTTAAGCTTAACAAAGGCAAACAGGCACAACTGCAGTCTTGGCAGAGATGTAGGTATAAAAAATGTGTGATGAATTAAGAAGTAAAAAGGGTGACATGGCCAAGTTGCCCGCATAAAACCAGACATGGCTGGCAACCATTTTTACTTTTATTACAAACACTTTCCAAAGATTACACTTTCTTTTCCAAAGACGACTGCTGAGCCTTTAATAAGAGCATAACTCTTAAGATCTTGGCAAGAAGCTTTTGAAAGCACAAAGCATCTTTGGACAGCAGCTTTTTACAGTAAACAAGAGCAAACCAAGGCAAGTGAGCTTTTCATATTCCTCATTTAAGAAATCCTTTAACCCTGACATTACCTTTGTCCTTCATGTTCTGGATAAAACTACCTTTTGGCTCTCCAATAATCAGAGAGGGGACAGAGACATACACTGCTTGACTGAAGTGCAGAGCACTAAAGGGCTTCTGATTAAAAGCTCCACTTCAGGAAATGAAAAGCCATCTTAGCTGCTCTGACAAAAATAATTGCACACTGACATTTTCAGTTTCCCGAAAAAGATGAAGGAATGACATGTCTTTCCATGTGATGCGTAGTTGTGCCTCTCTGAAATGAAATAAATATTTGAAGACTAAAAATACAATGTTCAGACACCTTGCAGTAAAGTTGTGATTGTGGCAGAGTTGGAAGTCACACATCGTTTATGCAGCGTTAATCAAAGGTGTTTACCTCTCAGTTTCAATCTATCATCAGAAATGAGAAGCACTGAATTATTGGATTGATTATTTAAATTATTCTCTTTTTGGCATATCTGCTTCATAGACAGTGAAGAGTGACAGGAAGTACAGAAGAGAGAGAGGGGAAGACTTGCAGCAGAGATTCCGGAGCGCTGTGGAGAGGACTCAGCCTCGTTTGTGGTTATGAGCTTTACCAGATCAGCTGTCCTGGTGCCCCAACTGGATTAATTATCATTAGTAATATTTAAATTTCCAAACCAAAGGGTTGTGTTGTGCCTCACTATCATATGCATACATATGCAGACTGTCAGAGTTCACAGAAACTGACAGCTGTTGCTTTCAAACATCATGCAAACATCTTATAGTAAGTATATGGAGTTGGATAATTACTCAGATGCTGAATTTTAATGCAGTGAAAATAAATTAATTGTCTTGGAATTGCTGATAAGAAACACATTTTTCTTTGCAGTGTAGCCCAATAAGATGACACCAGTCTGAATCTCTGTGTTTTCATGTACAAAGGAGATTTTGCCATAATATTACTAATTCCATTTCCCCTATTTTCTAATTGTTCTGCTAACAATACAGCAATTCTGTAAGCGGAAAAAGTCATTTGATTTGCTTAAAATGTGTGGAATGTGGATATTGGATTATGATTACAGTAACACAGAAATATGGTACAGAACAGATAATATTATCACTGCCGTCAATTTAAACATCTGGTTTAATTTCAGTGCCGTACAACCAGAGATTTTAAAGCTAAATTTGCATTTACTTTGAATAATTATTCTTCAGTTACTCACAAATGAGTAGATTGTTCAAAGGTTAAAATCACATGACATGGTTACTATATTGTCTATGGAATCTATGAATCATTAAACAACAGCAAAGGCACATTTCTTTGTACAGTGTTACTTGCTCTGCTCACCCCGATATGAAAAGGTCCGGTGAAATAATCCAAATTGGCCTGAATGAAGCCGATGTTTTTCAGACCGAGCTCTGCACTGCGACACTGGGCCCTGACCAAAGACTCCTCTTTGTTCTCTATGAGGATGACCTTGAATAAAGACAGAAAAAAACTCACACATCTTCATGTGATTGCTACTTTTTCAGATGACTTGGAATGAGCAAGATTAAAGTTCAAACCTACGATCTACGCAGGATAAAACAGTAAAAGCTAAGAATGAACATTAAACACAGACTTTAATTACCATGAGATGACAGGAGACATATTCTTTAATAAATAATAAATAGAATAAAAGAACAAAACATTACAAAGACCACAAACATATTATGACTTTCTCATCACTAATTGATTTGTTGGTTCATCTTTTAGTCTTTAAAATCAAACACACACGTGTACATATACACACACACACACATTACCTGGCAATCTGGAAGAGTGTGAGCCAGAACAATCCCTACATGGCCCTGAGAGACAGCACAAAGAAAATGGAAATTCATGACAGGAAAAGCAGCACACATCAAAGAAGGCATCAATAGAGTTATGATTAGTCCTGCCCTTTCCAACCAAGCATTGAACCTTTAGCCATGCATCCCTGCCGCTCTGAGTCAGTGTGCATTTTCATGAGCGTAATTACCAGTCTGCCTGCGTACGCCGGCCAAAAACAAAATGCATTTAAAGGGGAAAGAAAAATATGAGAACTAGTTCCTCTCAGATGGCTGCTAATGGAGAAGCAGTCTGATGTACCCAAGGTCAGGTGCGGTGATAAATATACATGCAAAGCCGGACTGATGGATGAGTACACGTACCGTTCCACTGCAGAAATCCACAACGGTGTATCCCGGCCTGGCTAGCTCTGTAACCATGGCAACTAAGTTATTCAGCTGTTGCCTCTTCCTGACAGCACGGATATTTGACATTTTCCCTGCAAAAGAGCACAAGTTCAGGAAGTGGAAAAGCAACAGGTTTTTACAGGCAATTACACTGAAAAGGGAAAAAAACAAAACTCTGAGCCATCAAACAGAAACTGAATTTCGTTTCGAATTTTAAAAGCCTGTTATGTAGCTCGGCTGGTTCCTGTCAGTACTGACTCGTTACAATTCACCCAACTTTAGCAACAAAAAGATGTCAGAATACTTATACTACATATTTGTCATTTCTCTAATGTCTTCCTTTCCTTTGCAATCAGTGCAGAAACAGCCCCCATCCCCCTCCACCACCTGCTCAAATTTTGATTTACAACCAAACATTTCAGGTAATGGTTATGGCACACATATGAAAAGGCCTCAGCTCTCTCATCAGCATGTTTCTAGCCAATTGCCAACTAGGGAGTCTAAACAACGATTCAACATCATCAAAAGTGAGCCTCCGAGCCACAATCGTGCATCCTCCTTATTTGATAGCACAACTTTCCGCTGCTGTGCGAGCAGTATGTACCCCATTAACTCAAAGCACATTTCAGTCTCCTGCATCTCCCTCTCGCACGCCACATTGGCGGTGAGCTGCTGACACGCTGTGCCAATACCATCTCTGCTCCATGAATCTGGAGTGACGAGCGTTTCATTTAATCCTGAGACACACCCCTTATATGCACACAAGTGGAATATCAGAAAAATATTATTCCCACACTTTCCTATTCATGCTGCTTTGTATACAACAACAGGGGAGGTGAGAAGGCAGAAGAGACTTTTCATTCTGCTGACACAAATAGGAAATATCATTCAGCCTCTCACACTGGCTGTTATTGAGCTGATCCCAGTCGTAAGGAGAGCACAATGAAGAAAGTGAGGGATGAATTTAAATACAGAGAAACAGCGGGGAGGGTAATGACAAGACCATGCTCTTCGTTTGGATGAGTAATTCACACGGGTGCAGGCACTTTTATGTATCCACGGCTCTGGAGAGACCTCAGTATAGAGGCCTTTTGATGCATCTGAACACATTTAGATTTTAATTGCTAATTGCAATGCAGAGTGTGATAAAAGTCAACAGGGCGGAAACAGAGAGGCTTAGTATGAAGACATATAATAACCAAACAAAGAAACACTGGAGGTTATCCACAGAGGACTCAAACTTCTGCTCATGTGATATCTACACTGATCACAACAACTGAATATTTGGCCACAAGAAGCACAAACTTTGAACACAACACTCAAATATTATTACCTGATAAAGCTGATATGGTGAACTATGATATGACCATTAACACATTCAAAAGATAGACTAGCATTCATTTGCAATTGTGTTTTTGGCAAACTGACTGATAAAAGTCCAATATTCACTCTGCTTTTGGCTCCGTTACTCCTGAGGGAAATATCTGACTGTTTAGCTGCTAAACGCACCACTATGTTCATTGTCTGTCAGTTGGCACAGGTAGCATTTGTAGAGCTTTCTTGCTAAAATCAACTGTCTGCGAGAGACACAAGGGACTGAGGTCAGTTACACAAGTTGTAACAAAACTGAAGTGCAAAAGGTGTGTGCTCCTCGCATAAAAAAGTGTACAAATTGATTTTACAGTTTGTGTGTGTATGTATGTGTGTGTGTGTGTGTGTGTGTGTTTGACTTCCAGCATTTCTCCTCAGACAGGACTGTGGTGTTTGATGAAGTTTAACCACACGGCTTGAGGTCAAACCCATGAGCGACGTAGAGCTGAGTGGGTGGCAGCAGAACAACTCACCACATGCCAGTCGACCTCTTCCTTTTGTTTTCAATCTCATTTTTTAAAAACATAGGTTCAGGGAAAACAGTAAGTCTGAGAGAAGTCTTTAAAGTTCACGCCCTGGGTTAGTGTAATTGTGTCAAATTCACCCAATTTCAGATGAACATCACAGAGTATGTACTAAACAGAGCAGAGGTCAAAAAGCCACAAGATGTGAATAGAAAAACAAGAGTAGGAACACACTGTAGAGAATACTAAACATGTCTATAGAGGCTTAATGACACAAATAACATGGAACTTGTTTCATGTTTCCCTTGAATTTTAAATGGTTAGCCAAGTGGATCTTCCTGCAATATAATTCACATTTTATAGCAGACACCTTTAAGGGAAAAAGAGACATAACAAGATTTATTTGCTTTCCCTTTATTTTAGGAATTACTTTGGTATAGATAGGAGAGGGAGAAGAATCAATACCTTAATTAAAGATACAAATGGTTATAGTTTCAACTTTTATCATTATCACGATAACTGACAACATCAATCCCCAAAGTGAATTTCCCTCTCAACATGCAACTTAATTGAAGGTTTTATTTACTTCTCTCTTTCTGCCTTAACACAGCTGAAGGTCTGGATAAACCACGCAGTTGTTAAATATTGAACACTTAATTAATATGTTGATCTTCACTGGCTGACATTGCTGAAAATGATGCTTTGTATCAGTATTAGTGCCCGTTAAAGGTATCAGAGTTTTACTGTGTTACACCCTAACACAGAGGCAAATACTGAATTTTAGGGATTATGGGCTAAGTCACTTGTTTCAGTCATTAAAAGAACTTGCTTCAGTCACCTCTGAGTTTGATCTGCTGTATGAGATGTATTTAGTTCCAGAGCAGCTGCATCCCTTGACCCTGCCCAGTGCCTAACAGGCCATGCGCCCAGGTAATGAGCCCACAAGGTAATGCTCCTAACATCGCTTCTTTGCTAAGAGGGTCATGCAGGATTCAACTCACAGGCAAGCGCGTCCCCCAGGGTCATCATGACACATCATCATTTGTCTTTCAGGAGGAACCCTGCACTGAATTGAAATCCACTTTCCTGGCAGAACGCTGATACTGGAGGATTCTGTGAGACCCTGGATTATGTCCAATAATGTGTGGCTAGAAAGCTAACACTAATTAGTGGCCTGAGACAGGACACCAGCTCCAGTCTAGTAACAATGTCTTGACCTGTCAGAGGTTTTCAAGATACATCCAACTGGGAGGAACATCAAGGACACACTGGAGGGTAAAATCTCTCTGATGGTGTCCCAGAGTGCTCGAGATCCCTCGGAGGAAATGGAGAAAGTATCTGTGAAAAGGCTTGTTTCTTTTTTCGGCAGTGTAGCTTCTGCCATGCACTGTTCAAACTACACACCTTGTAATCAGGATTCTTAAAATCATTGGGGTTTGCACACATGACTGATCAGCGACAGGGAGTCAGAACAAGTCTGCCTGGTTTCTGAACTCTGTACATTTTGTCACAAAAGGCACACAAGAAGTGACACAGGAAATAACGTGTAAGACAGAGTATTTTTTTCTTCCACATGTGCAAGTTGTTTGTGCACTAACTCGCAGCGCAAAGGAAAAGAATGTGTCATTCTTGTTGATGCTGTACAACTCCTCCACCAGGTTTCCCCTTATCCCATGTCTTGTGCTCTCATTGGCTTCAGCTTGTCGCCACACTCAAGTGCCAGGCACTACCAGGTAACAACACTTTTCACATGACTGGATTTAGACTCTTTCAGGCGTCTGTGACGGATCGGCAAGTCTCTCAGATCATGTCTTTGAACAGTTTACAAATAGCGATCGGGTGCCGATCCAATCAGGGCTAAGTGTGTAGGACAGCTGCTCTGTTGCCACCACAACCTTGACCAGGATAAGTGGGTTAGTGGATGGATGGATGGATGGATGGGCCATAACTGGCCCGTGCTGCACGCTGTACACCATCTTTGTGACCATCTGCAGTTAGCACTGTCACCACTGTTACCCTTCAAGTAGGAGATAAATTTCATGCAGCTGTAACGTCGCTCTGTCACACCTATCACTTTCCAAGTATTAGACAGCAGGAAACATATTTATTGAAGCAGGGCTTGATGCCAGAATGGATTCTCTATCCAATAAACAAAATCATTACATGACACGATGATGCCAGAGTTGCCAGTTTAAGAATAAGCTAGGATATGACATCTACCATTAGCCTCAATGACAACGAATACAACCGCTGCAGCAGAATGGAGCTCAGTGGAATAAAACATAACACCACAGCTGTGACATGGAAACCTCAAAAGTTTTACCCCAACTCCAAGAGAAAAACAATCATATACCATGTAATTCACAGAGAGTTCAGAAGGAGAGGGGCCCATCTGCACTGTGATTTCTTTGCACTTTTTTTTCCTCATGCATCCCAACTAGATCTTCTGTCTTCAAGCCATTTTAGAAACAGCCACAGCAATCACAGGCATGACAGGAACTGACTGCAACTGTCATCTAGCGAGGCCCAAATGATGCACTACCAAGAGGAGTCGCTGACAGGTGGACATTAACTGAACTCCCCCTCTCTGTAATTATTCACATCACAGCGCATGTACAAGAGTGAGGATTTGCTCCATTGTTTTAGCAATTAGTCAGGCACTATCTTTTTTTAGCCTTGCGCCAAGTATATATAAAAATGCAAATAAACATGCATAAATTAACACTGAAGGGGTGAAAATTAAGATAACATCATGTCAAGCTGTACATCTGAGTCCATGTTACAGGAAATTAAAGACTATAAAAAAACTGAATCCACAGTCTCCTTTCCAACTGAAACTTGGCATCATGAAATATAATCCTTTGTTTGTATTAGACAAACAATGAGAACACACTGGCAAGGGAAAATACAATGTTTGGCCAAATGTGATTGCATAGTAAAAATCTTATTTTCTTACAACGAGCAAAACCAAAAAGAAATCCACCGACACGAGATTATTCCACTTTTCCAATCAAAACTTCACAGCAAATTTCACCAATTTTCTAGAATCGGGGGTAATTTGTTTGATAGCAGTGCAGCTATCGGTCTGTTTATGTTTTGTCTGAAGATACTCATTTCTGAACAAAACCTGAAACAACTGCAGTGGGAACAAGTGGGATTATCTGAGAGATGTGTTTGTTGTTTTAAGGGCAAAAAGAAGCCTAATGTTTATTATTTGTGGAGTGGATTTACCTCGTCTGTATATTAATTTTCATACAACATAATTACACTATTCTTTGGATTTTTAGATTTGCCTGAGTGTAGAATACTGGCCAGCCACAATTCAAGTCTTCCTATGCAGTTGAAAATGTAATTATTTCCTTATTCCATCTTGGGTTTCCTTGACCTCGGAGTATACTTTGCCGACATGTTCCATTGGATGAAATCAGATGGGGCTCAGGTGTTTTCCTCTGACAGACTTTTCTGTTTAACCTCCTTCCACAGACTGATGTGAGCCAAAAGCAGAATATACTGATGGAGGTGGTGTTTTATGAACAGGTGCACAGACACCTACCCCACCCAGATATCCACTGGCACCAAGCCAGAGATAACAGAGCCAGTGAGAGTCTTGGTATCAGGGAAACAAGTTTTCTGTTTTTCCAGCAGGTTGACATCTCCCAGTGCTCATTGAGAAGAAAACATGTTGTGGCTGCGTCACTGGGAGAGACTGAGGGTCCATTAGCCTGTGTGTCCTCTACTGTTAAATGGTGCCTACCGCTGCTGCTGCTGGCAGAGAGCCCTGTTCTCTTCCTTTTTCCCCTGATGCTGCAGAAGTGCCCGTGGCCTTATCAAGATGGTCCATCACACAGATTAGAATGTAAACACACCGCTGTGGCACAGGGGACCTCTGTTTGGGTTCTGCAGGATCCAACAGCTGCCATCTCTCAAGAGGACATGCTGGTTTGAAGAGCAAACATGAGGAGAGATGGTTTGGAGATCCTGGTTTAGATTAAGTCTTTAAATTTATGACTGCATTATTTTTGAATTTAAGTGTTTGGATTTTATACATTATAGTTTTCTTACTAACTCTACTTACTGCCAGAGAAGCTGAAATACATACAGGAAAAGTTTGCTATCTCTAAATTACATCTGAAAGAGGGCGGTTGAATTATATTTGAAGACAACTCAAACTCGCTCTCTATGTGAAGAGAGTGTGCCAGCTCTTATGTGACAGAGTGAGCCTGTTACTTTCACAGTGTACTATGATGTAGATTATTTGTAGCCTCAATGTTAGGCTAGAATGTCTCCATATGTTCGCCTAAAGTGTGCACACCAAAGTTACGCGGGCCCCAAAAGTGTCCAGTAACCTACAGAGGTTATCTTCTGTCTCACGTTACGTGTTTTACTGCTACAGAGGAAATAAATTCCTTACAGACGGAAAGCGTCTCCAGACGTGTTTACCACAGAAATGTTCCAGACAGAGTCATCTGTCAACGAACGGGAAATATGGTGTCACACTATGTCATGTTAGAAGATGGCGAGCCTAAAGGAAAAGTCTTGAAAACACTTAGGTTACACTGAAACTCTTTACATGGTTCTAAAATTGAAAGCTTCCAAGAATGTGTGAATATATGACTTAAAAAGCACAAAATGCATTTTTATTATAGTATCACAATACATTCTAAATATATTACTACTACTATTACTACTACTTTGCTTAATTCTGTGTTTCTCATCTTCAAATAGTCTACTTCTCATTTTATAATAATATAAAGTACACAAATATAAAAGTGCTTGGGGTGGTTGTTCACGTAGGATAATACTTTATCCTAAATAATATCGACAGTCAGTAGCTATCTAAAATAAGTAATACATTTTGCAAAACACAGTTAATAAAATAAATAAGACAGTGGTTTATCCTTCGACGCAGAGATGTTTATACTCCTCCAGGAGAAGGCAACTTTAATGATTTTTTTATGAGCTAATTTTTTCACACCTCTCAGCCAATCTGATGGAAACAAATAAGCAGAAGCACAGGTCAATAAATCAGTGAGAACCTCTGAAAAGGGTCACCAGTGGGAAGGAAGACATGTACATACTGCATCTGAATTCTTTAAAGAGTTAATCTTTGCATTCAGTTTCATCCATTTCAGTCTATGTGTCAGTATAAACAAAATGATGCAGCATGAGTACACGGGTCGTGCACAGTCAGACCGTATCCAAGCACTCTGCATATACTTGTACATGTAAGCACAGGGGCACAAAATATGGAGAAGTGTTGTGTGAAGTGAAATGGAAACAGGAAAGGTGTGGTGGATCATTATCTTCTCAGCCTGACTTTCAGCAGCTCCTCTGATTGGTATCATGTCTGAATGCCTGGATCCAGCTCAAGCAGTCGTGAATGTACCAGTGCATCAGTTGAGACAGGACCAGCTTGGCTGTCTTAGTCCTTCAGAGGAACAATAACAATGTTTCCTTGTCTTGGCAGCAGCTCAGAACAATGCAGTGTGTGTCATAAAAACAAAGGATGGTGTGGCAGCTCTTGGGAAGGTTGAAAACTAAAGCACAAACTTAACCTGTTAATACTTGCTTCCTACAGCAGCCCAGGGTTGTTGAAACTGCTAAATAATATCAAATCCATACATTGACTAAGCCATAGCCTGTCCAGGTATGTGAATGTGCCATGCAATGAAAGTCTGGCTAATGGAACCGTGACTCCTCTTAAAGTGCCTGGTGTGAGAGAGCACACTTTATTTCCTTTATGTGACTGGGAGAGTGCAGAGTGCTGTGAATTGCACACATGGGTTCTGCAGGAATAAACTGACCACAGTGAAGAGTGCTTCTATCTGCCTAATAAACAAAGTGCCTGCAGCTCAGTAACAAAGGGAAATGGATTACCAAGACTCTGACAAAGGTGTATGGAAGAAAAGCTACAGGCATAACAACATGGTACATACAATGACTCTGGCTTAGAGGAACAGGGAAAACTCATCTCTTAAAATCCTGAATTTCCCCTCAATATTCCTCTTAAGTGTCTTTAAATTTAAAAGAGCTTTTCCTCAGTATGACAATATCACCAATAAACCCTGTATCTACTTGTTCAAACACTTCATTAATGACTTAATTATCACTTTATGATGGTTACAATAAGTGAAGTCCCAGGGGTCATAGTTCATACCGCTGCATCGTTCTAACTAATGGTAATATTTTAGATGTTTTTGCTCATGTAAAACATTTGTCACTTAGCGAATTAAAACTCTAATTACACACTCAGCTAATTACACATTTGCTACAGCCTGTCAGAGCATATGCATGACCTCTCCCTTTTAAGTAGAACCTTTTCTTGATGCATTTTTTGAATATCTGTAAAACAACACAGAATAAGCCAAGTAATCCTCCCTACGGACGCAAGGTCTTTAACAACAAGTCTTTGTTTAAGTTTTCTCTCATTCCAGTGTAGACTGTGGTGTGTGCATGTAGCTGCTGCTCATAGAGATGTGAAAGTATGATCAGAGGGAGATAGAAAGGGAAAGGAGACAACTGTTGCATAATAGGAGCAATGTTTTTTGAAACGTGAGCCAGCAAATCTGAGGTTATCTCGTTAGTGCTGGATTTGCTTTGCATGGGTTTAATTTCTGTAGGGAGAACCAAACTCATTTATCACAATTCCACAGAGTTAAAGGCACCTTCAACATATTCTTTATGTGACTAGATTCTGGCAGTAGCCCATGTTTTTGTGAATGGCAATACAAATATTTAACAGTATTTAGCTGGCAGGGCTGTAGTTTGAGCTTGGCATGGACTACTGTGGGCAACTTGCAATGTCTTCTCCATAATTTACAATTTGGAACTTTGAAGCGTATGCACTGGAGCAGAAAAGCTCCCATATGGACATATGTTCCTTATTACGGAAATCTATGGACCAAAGGATGAGGAAATTAACTTTGGAACATCTATGCAAAGTGTTGATAGGAGGAGAGAAGGAGAGAAATCTAAATTCATGGTGCCTCACTGGCAGTTTAAATATTCTGGGGAACAATCCCGAAAGCTACACAACATCACAACATCAACAACTGCAACTGTGCTGTGAGGTATTTAGAAAAGTTTGAGGCTACGCAGCCAAACACTGAGCAGCTACTAAATATAATCTTGTTGAATCGGCTTGAAGAAAAAAAAAGAAAAAAAAAAAAGACATTCGTGAGGCTGAAAGCTTCGATTGTTGTCACGTTGTCAGAAAAAAAAAGCGCTTTCACAGCAGCAGTCACTGAAATTCTTCAATGTATTTGCATAAGACTGTGATGACAAGAAAAACGAGAGGTAATGAAGACAAACACAAGAGGAAAAAACTCCTCAGTGTGCATCCTTCAGCAGCTTTGGAATGTCTGTCAAAACATGACCAGACGTAGCTGTAGGCAAGAGGTCTGCGTAATTATGGAGCTTCCATCGTCCCTCTCACAGGCCACAGCACATACCTAACGCATCTGCACTGTTTAGTTTCAAAATGGGCAGAGAAGCTGAGACATCAGTTATGCTTTTCCAAATGCATCCAATTACTAACTTTTCTGTTCCACATGGACAGTGTCACATCAGCACAACTTATCTGCACATAAACTGTAACACTGAAAATCTGAACTTATGCTGGTTAAGGGCTGAAATGGTTTGTTAATAAAGTGATTAGTCTGTGGGAAGACATTTTACAATTGTAGATTTTGATATTCAGCTCATAAAAGCTGAACAAAGCCTCTTAAGCTCAAAGATTTACTTGTTTTTTCTGTATATTATACAGGTGTAAATTTAATCCTCTAAGATTTTTTGATTTTTTTCTCAGTCAATAAAAAAGCTGTTTAAAAGAAGTTTTGACTGGAAACTTGTAATGGCCACAGATGGATGAATAAACCAATAATGAGAAACATCATTAGTTGCAGCCCTAAATGTCAGCAAACCAAAACCGGTAACACTTCATTTTGCAGGTACCATTAGTCTACATAATCTCAGAGAGGACAACTGATATTTAAACTTTAGGTTCTTGGAATGAATAACTTAATAGGGTACTGACTACAGGAGATAGTGTTCATTTATTCCAATTAGTGGCACCAGTTGAGAATATAGGTATAATGGAGGTATTATAAAGGCATAATGGATGAGTGTTTGCTTGGGTCTGAATTGAGACGTTCTTCCAAAGAAATTCTTCTTGAAATCAATAACAGCTTATGAACCTGAGAAAGCTCTTCAAACAAACTCAAGTCTCATAATTTGTTATATTTTCCCATAAAAAGTATGAAATGATGATGTTCTTTCAAGATATCTTCTGAGGAATTTTTATGTTATGTATTGTAAAACATGCCAAAGTGTCTAATATTGATTTGTGGAGACCTTCTCCAGTCTGTTGACAGTGTTTCACTTCATTTGTCTTGTCAAAATAACCACAGACAAGCTAAACAGAACACCTTTCCAAAGCTACACACATTTATCATGGCAACAGAACTTTCTTCATCATCAAAGAGCATTTTTTTGTGAAGAATGTTAATGTTTTGGGAATATATATATATGCTTTCATCTGAAAACTTTTTTTGAAGATGTTGTTAAAAGGATTACCAAAGAAAGCCAAAGGCAACACCGCAGCAAGTTCAACAGCACATCTCAGATATTTCCATTTTATTGCAACATTTATCAAGAAAATATCGTATATTTTGGACAATGATTGCACTGTGACATTTTCACTTTGACATTTTCATATTGGCACATGCCTAGCAGACAGAGACAGAGCAATCTTGCTCCTTTTAGCTACCATTCACTGTGCAGGTTAACTTGACTGACTTGCAGTCTGTCTCCTGAGTGCTGTTCACTGCACTGTTTGAAGTGGATGTGGCAAAACAACATCTACACTCCTCTGCTTTAAAACTTGGGGAGTTTGGAATCGATCAACGCTGCCGGTGAATTTGTCTGCCATGGGCAGAGGAGAAAAAAATACTGTGGTTGTTCAGACATGATTCAAATGACTGAAGTGCACTAATCCTGATCAACACATTGACAGCTAAGCTCAGCTCAGGTAAGGAACAAATGACCTGAGGCTGCCCACGAGCTGACACGTCAGTAAACCATGTCTGAAAGGAAAACACAAGATTTTGCTCAATCAATAGACTTAACATGGATTTTACATTTTAAAATATCAACCTGTGATTTAACAAAAGCAGAACTGCCACTCTAACAAACAACACAACAAGATTGGTTGCACATGACTTTAAATTTAGCGTGTCCTTCAAACAGTACTTCCCTGATGTGACCCTGTCGTAAGATGCATCACTGAACACAAAGAAAAGAAGATGGAAAAATTCATTCCCATCCTGAGCTAAGCACCATGAACAGAGGAAATCACTGAATATATATACTGTAATGTGTTTTTGAGGCTACCGTAAGTGTTCCCCAACTTCATTTTCCTGTACTAAAATATTTATTATATTGTATTGCTTCTGCAAAATTGCTGTCAGATACACTCTGCCAGATATCCTCCACAACACGTGACACACACATAGATCTGTTTATACCACACACGGTGTTTGCTACATTTTGTGCTGCCCAAGGACAATCTGTGCATTGTGGATGTGTATTTGTTTCTAATACTCTAGGTGTACATGATGTGTTCAGTGGTTGTTGGTGCTTACAGTCCATGTGTAAAGTTGACATTTTTAAGCTACATATGGATGGACTAAGAGTTGTGTACGTGGGGAGATGATGAAATTCATGTAACACAGAACCTTGCGGTCCCTTGGTACAACATGGATATGGAAAGTATGATGTGTGGAGGAAAGTAAAATCAAAGAAATACTGCACATTCTAGAGTTAAGACACACCATGTTAACACCATCATCTGTGAGAGATATGTTGTTTATTATTTTGAAATACCAAGCAATATATTTATTGTAAATGGCATACAGTTGAAAAGGTTTGGGTAAAGGGAACTTCTAATTGGGATTTGTCAGTAATAATTGACATTTTACAGATGTATCCCTGAACATTGTTGGGGTGTGGGTTTCCTGGTGGGTTTGAATGGGCATCAAATGAAAAAGTCAAGTCAGGTCTACAGTTAAAATCACCAAGAAGAGGCCTTCTGTTGAGTTAAATGCAAAAAACATAAATTACTGATGTAGGATTATTGGGTTGCATGACTGAATAGAACAGAACAGAATAGGCATCATCAGTGTTTTATTACCTCCGCCAGGGAGGTAATTTTTTTCATCTGTGTCTGTTGGATAGCACAAAAAGTACTAAACTGATTTGTACCAAACTTAGCAGAGGGATGAGGCATGGGCCAGAGAAGAACCCATTACATTTTTGTCCAGATCCAGTTAAAGGGGCAGATCCAATAATTTTTTTAAATAATTTTCCTTAAGATTACAAGATTTCTCTGTGAGGATCTAAAACCTGGATGTAAAAAATCAGACATATTTATGGTGTTGAGATCTATGAGTTTGTGCAATTTGATGCAGATCCAGATCTTGATTTAGCACTTTTCTCCTGCACTATGGTAGGTCTGGTTTTGTCTATTAAAAAACTTTGAATAACACTATGAATAGAATAAATATTTTCTGTAAACAAAGTCAACAGAATATTTAAATGCAGCTGTTCTTCCTGTTATGTCTCCTGAAAACCTTCCCCCACAATTTCTTTTTCAAACTAAACAGTTTGTTTTTATTCAGTGCACACTCTGCCCCTTCATCCCTGCTCTCTATACTCTGCCGGAGCTGTCAAAGTCAGGGAGTAAGTGGCACAACGCTGGCATCTGTGGAGGGCCGTGTCAACGTCTTTTGGCCTGCCACCTTTGTAAAATCTTCCAGCATGGCTTTCAGCTCTAGCCTTGCAGTGCTAAGTCAAGGATAAATAAAGGCTGGCTGGACTGCAGCCAGCTGGTGCCCCAGCTCCTCCTGGTTTTCTTATGAGACGTTGAGTTGCCAAAGCCATGGCCCCTCTACTGGGAGAAATAAAGGGATTCTCCCTTAAACTCTGCGCATTAAGCTTATTTGTCACTGCAGAAGTAGACGCCTGGTGTTTGAAGGGAAAGTTTTCACAAACACTCTTTCTTGACAGACTGCAGATCATTATCCCTTTAATGTTTTCTGAAATAGGCATTTTATTTTTGTGATGGAAAGTATATGTTTAGTCTCAATGTATATCTATTCCCATATTATATTTGCAAATGCACAAATATTCTTATTTAGGAAAGTGGGACGAGAATCAAGGGATTGCAGATTGGCCACAAACACTACATGTGCCCTTTGGATAATTAGAGCAGGATTTGGATGAATCATTATTCTGTCTTACTGAGCCACCTGCATACTAGAAAAACACTTATACAAGCTATTGTTTCTCTCCAATTCTTGCAGGTCGCTGGAATCTTGGCTCTCTCTCACCACTTATCACAAAATAGAAGCCAAAATAACTCAATTATATGACATGAAATTTTGACAAAAGGACAGATTTGTGCTGGTAACTTCGTGGATATGAATGACTGTCCACATTTTAACAGGCACATACACACAACTGAACACGTTATAGCCATTATAGAGTATGAAAAGGTAGAGCAACGGAAGCCCCTGCAATTTAGGTGATATATGTTTATTGTTCAACACACTGCACATGCAGAAACAGACAAAACACACACTAACTCACAGCCACACACAAATGACAACTCACCCCTAGAGCAGTGTAAACCAACACCATGTGGGTGTAAAAAAACATGAGGGAAAACTCTGCTAACAACAAGACGTAGCACACAGACAGACAGAAACAGAGACACACATGCCAGAGTCCATACACAACCTTCTTTTGAGCCAAATTAGATGTGGGCACTGGGGGAGGTCTCTCATACAACACAAGCACATCTCACAGTACCACACTGAAACCAAATATGACACCTCATCTATTACAGTGGGCACCAGATACAGAACATAATAATAAGCCTTGAGCCTTTCTTTGAGCACATGCCGACAAAATTAGAGACTCCAGTCGGATCACTTTGTTCAGGGATGGGAAGAACAAATACAAAGGTGATGCACTTACTTTTGACAATGGCAAAATGCTTTGAATTTGTTGTCAGGAGTGTGTGAAAATAAATTTTGAAATATTCCCTTCATGTCAAAGCAATTCTCATGGCACAAGGTTGCGGAGGAAAGTGAAAAAGTTAAGAGGTTAGAAATGTAATGACAATGCAAGGCAGGTAGGCAAAGACGGAGGAGAGAAAAAAGACAGAAAGAGTCAATATAAATACAGAGGTAAACTAATACAGAAATAGCTGGAAAACCAGACAGAAGGAGAGATATAAAGAAAACAGACTGGAGAAATATAAGAACAGAAATAAAACAAACACTACTACATTTTACTCAGACCCATTCTGTGAAATATCTATCTCCTGTAATTAACAAGAGTCTGTGAACACAACATGCCAAGCCATAAACTGTGCAAATGAAACTGACAGATGTCCTGAGCATCCTTCCAAATCAAGTATCATATTACTGCTTTCAACTCTGAGTTGATAATTTGGGTTACTGAATTGGTTCAAGACACTGTGGAACATATTATTCATCAAATCAGGATGTAGCTCTCATATATTTTCATCCTCTGCTTTACAGAGGGTGAGGTGGAAGTGCAAATCTGCATCTGTTCATCTCCATATGCGTCTTTCCGCTGACTTTCTTGGAATTAATGCTGCCTCTTTAGATCACTTCACACTGTATAATGCAACTGAGTGTCAGTTTTTACTAAACTGATGGAGGAAAAACGTGAAAATTTGAAGTTTGTGGCCAACTGAGATTTTTTCTCAAGACGTCCAAGTCCATTAAAGTTGTCTCAAGGTTTTTAGGAAGCTATGACTAAAAAAAATTTTTTTTTAAATGTTACAATTCTTTCTTCACTGGACAATTTATATATTAGGATAAACAACGAATAGTCAACTGATCTTTTCAGTCAAACTTTGTCAAAACTGTTCATTTTGTTCTTAATGTATCATTACATCCAGTCAGAGTATGCAAGTCTATTATATAAAAGAACCACATAACAGCAGGCAAACACCACAGCAATAATTCCTGTGTTATATCATCTCTTGTTGTAATTCAACTAACAAGACAAACAGTGAAATAATAATAAACATGTTAAACACTTCAGATAGAATAAACCTTATGTAACTTGTCGAAACATCAGGCTTCTTTTCTGTGAGTCATAAATACACACTTAACTTCTGAACATTGCAGAACACCTTTGACTGAGACAATAAAGTGTTGTTGCAGAAATATGTTACCAATCAATCAAAGTGTGTCCTTCTTCAATTCATTTTTAATCAGTGATGCTTTGTCCTGTGTCTCCTGAAGGAGAACTGAACAGAAAAATGTGTTTCTTACCGAGTGACTAAACCAAAAAACTTTTGTCGTATCTCTATGATGGAGATGAAAAATGGATGAAAGTGTGTTAGAGTGTTGACAACTAAAAGATAACAGGAGAGTCATTACTTTAAATCTGCTGCAGCCCTCAAATGTCATCTCCACATTCCAAACATACAAGATTTTAATAGACAAACTGTACTCCAAAGGAAAGGCCTAAAGAGAGAAGATTTAACATTCTGCTCACGGCTGAAAGCACTAATAAGTAATTAATTATGAGACTAGTGAAACGTTGTAAGAAACACTATGTAATCCGAAACCCAGTGAAAGCTGGTGGAGGGTAAGGCAAATTGTGTCCTCGCTTCGTACCCACACTGCAATGCCTCACCAGAGATTATTGAACAAAACAAAACTAAGGAGACAAATGAATATTCATGATATGACATTTGCAAGGAACTCATCATGAAGGCAGCCAGTGGCTCTGCATTTAAATGGGCAGAACTCAAACATCACTGCAAATGGTGAAACTCTGTGGTAACCCTCCAGGGAGTCTAGATGTGTTTGAACTTGAATTGTAGAAATAAAGTGCCAATTATCCCTCTAATTGGGAGTAACAAAGCTGGTTGCCCGTTGTGCTTGGTCCCATGTTTGCTGCGTATCTTTAAATCTCCAATTTAAAGGCTCTAATGAGTTCAATTAATTGAGAATGAGAGGAGTGATTTGGGAGTCACAGCCTGCTGTTTGGAGCTGTAAGCCCAAGGGAATGAGGTGTTAACCTAATGCTGGCGCATAGTACAAACAGATATCCTCACCAACACTCAACAACAATATTTTTAAATCACATCTTTGTGTTTTTTATGTTAACATGTGCTCTTCAAAACTCTCTAATCTCTAGTGTTAATAACAGGCAATTTTCCGTTAATTACACACAAGTATAAAACTCATAAACACACACCTTTCCCTGAAGGCAAATGGAAAATCTGAACTCACATTTTACACATGCTAATTTTAGCCATGGCTGTAGAGAAGGTGATGTCAGCCTGTCATTTGGTCTATTACTTTGACTGAAATATCTCAACAACTAGTGAATGAACTGCTCCGGTTGTCCTCCAACTTTTCCTCCAGCACCATGAGATTTTTGTTAAATGTCTTAACAACTACGGTGTGGATTGTGGTGAAAGTTGGTATCATTTATATCCTCAAAATAAACTGTCATCACTTTGGTCACATCCACTGAGCATCACCATGAGATCAAAACTGCAAAATTAATGATTTTCCCATCAGCCTCAGCTGCATTCAGTGCTAATTAGCAGATGTTAGCATGCTTCCACCCACGTAGCTAAAATGGTGAACATGTTAAACATATTTATTATTCCTGCTAATCCTTGATATGTAAGTCGTAAGTAGGTATCATTAGCAGAACAATATAAGGTAGGACAAAGCACCACTCTGCCTACAGCCTCACAGCCACCTAGCATATCACGACTCAGACTTGCTTTGAAATCCTGAAATCTACTGTCCTGTCACAAGTGTGTGGCGTGTGAAAGGAGTTGCCATACAACCTCTTGAGAATTACTGCAATTCCTACTAGTCTTCTTTTGCAACTCTAGAGATTTCCTGATGAAACACTTTATAGGCATGAGGGTAAAATGTTTCATTCATTACAAGCATCTAGAATGGGGCAGTTGAATTTTTGAAAGGTGACAAGATCAATGCGCTATATTTAGTGTTGGGAAACTGGACACGAACTTGAGATTAACACAAAGTGAATTTATTTGTGTGTACTGTGAGTATGTGAGCGAAAATCAACCTGCTGATCACCCATCTAGATTTCCCCAGACATTTATCTGACGAAGCCTAAAGATATCAATGCGTTTGACAAGTATTTGACAGGCAGAAAGACTTTTTGATAATGCCCGATATAAACTTTGTACTTCTTACTCTTTTATGACGCTCACGGCAAATGCAAAAAAAACACTAATACATTTGGAAGAAATGGAGAGAGAGAATCAAGTCAGCATTTATCTCTGGATGATGTGGTAATGTGCGAGCCAGTGGTTTAGATCTGTGACTAAGCCTGCTATGCGTCTCTCAGCAGTGCTCCATTCAGCCTGATAAATGGACAAGAAAAAAACAGCCAATATACACAGACTCTTGTTCCAACAGCTCACTGCAGTACACAGGTAGAAAAGAAAAAATCTATTTGTGTTCAGTTAAATCTAAATATTCAATCAACCATTTTTTTTCCTGAGACTGGATGTTTACCACTTCAATGAAGTTTGATTTACTTAGATACCAAACAGATGGACATATTTGCTTTCTTAAGTACATTTGCTTCTATCTCAGTAGGAGAATGAAGCATGGATTTATTTTAACTGATGACTATAGTCCACTGTTGTGCCAGAGGGTTAACCTTGGTTAAAGATAAAATCTAATCTAATTCTTTCATTCACTGCTGGAAGTTCATGGCCTCTACTCTACATGAATCTGGAGGTGAATCAAAGGATGGATTTGGTCTTAATACCTTACAATTTCTTCAGTTTCCAATGGTAACAAAGACACAAAATATTTAACTTGAATGCAACAGAAATTTATCAAAAGTAGAATCTTTAAAGTTCAGGTTTGGTAAATAAAGCACATTTGTTGCTTGTTTTTGTTGTTTTATTTTAAACCTCGTTAATCAATTAATCAATTGTAATAATAATGATAATTGTTTGCTACTCTGAACACCACAACAAACTGTAAACACAACACTGACACTGAATTCATACGTCACATTTTTTGGCCTTCTGGCAAATCTAAATTCAATATCCACTCTGTTTTTAGCCCCTAATTTAGTCTCCACCAGCTCCTTAGAAATATCATGTCTCTTAAGCTGCTAAATGCTCCCATTGATCATCAGCTATAGCTCTCCATGAAACTGAGGACTGCAGAACATATTATCACTTGATCCATTTGATACAGAAATGTGATTGGAGCAGCTTTAAAATCTAACTACACTGTCATATGAAGTTTGTAAAAGTGGAACTCCTGCCTGAATGTGAAAACACATATATTCCATTTGGATCAGTATCCTGTGATCCCTACATCTAATCTTCAAATCTAATCTCTGGTTAGAAATGAGCTTAAACTACCAACTACCACATGAATGTAATTTGCAGAGTATTATTTCTATAAATACCATACATAGATTGCAATCAGATAAAACACTATATGAACTAGTTGCCCAGACAGTAATGAATTCTGAAAAGAACACAACTTTCAATAAGGAAAATGGAATCACCACCCTAGTCCTTATTTAAAATTTAACAACAATACACTAGTGTTAAGCTAAAAACTGTATTGTGTCCTCAGGGCACCTAGTCAATATATCTACTCCACTCTCCTCTAATGTCTACTCTAAGAAAATTAAGAAAATGTAAAGGGAAATTCATGAATCTGGACTTGAATCAAATCCACCTAATTATCTTCATCTAAGTTCAATGACATGTCTGAGGGGAAATATTCTCATTAAAAACAGCCAAACTGATTTAACAGTGGATGAAACGGACACAACAGCTCTGTATCAGAACACACTTAACATCTTTAAATCCAAGTCATACAGAAGCTTTTATAAACAAAGGTGAAAAAAGTACATATCCACCTACGTAATGAAATATCTAGTTGTTACTTGATTGAAATTCCATCTCTGATGCATCTTACAGACAGCTCCTCCAATTCCCAGTCTAATTTGGTAGACATCAGAGAGGTATCCGAGCAGAGCATGACAAGATGTTAACTACTCTGTGAACCTATGCACAATGTAGGAAAGACAAGCAAAGCACTACGAGCGTGGGATACCCGAAAAGGCTTCCTGAATTGTGGCTAACATTTCTACTGGGATTTAAATTACAAAGATGATGATGAGGGAGGAGGATGTCTGTGAAGAAGTAGGAGTCCCAGCTCAGCTGCAACACTGTACTACGAAACTGTGTTTAATGCTGCGTCAGGATGCTGTAGAAATCACACTTAACACTGCATAGCCGTCATACTGCTGAAAAGCCATTACTGCAATGATCAACCTTATAAAGCCACCATCATCTCCAGGGCAGGCTGAGCAATAGGGGATGATATACAGTAAGTTGTTGACCACACAATTTATCACAGAGGAAGCTTGATGTTACATGACAACAATAATAAGAGCGAAATTGTGTGTATTGGACTTTTGTAAATATGTTTGTCAAAATTTACTGCCCATGTGCAGTCAGTTTATAACAATTTTCCTAGTAAAGCAGAAAAGATCACTACGTTCTTAAAAGCAGCTGTAATAAATATATTACAACAGATCACATAACTGAGAGGTGCCTTGTAATGATACACTCACAAGAAATGATTACTGCAGTTCGCAGCCCTGCTGCGAATTCTAGCATCTTTCAGCTCATTTACTTTGGTTTTACAGCCCTCAGCTGCTTTGAGTCACTGTCATCCCTAATCAACAACATTTTGGGCCACAGCAGCACACAGCTGTTTTTCAACCAAAAAAAAAGAGCCACTGTGCACTAACTATAGCCCACCTTGTAGAAACACAATGTTTGCTACTAATGTTTTAAGTTTATGAGGCTAAAAGTTTCCAGCTTCATGCTAACGGCGGACAACAATTAGTTACTGCAGGCCTATGAAGACACCAAGCTAAGTTTAGGTGCTATATGCTATCACTACATTGCTAACATTGTAATATGGCTGTTAACACAGTCTAAAGAACAATTGCAGTTCAGCATCAAACTTAATTCCTTTACTACGCCAAGAATAAACATCGCCTTGTAATGCAACAATGGCTGAGGGTCTTCATAAGTAAACAGCTAATGCTATTGTGGCTATTATATGATACAGAAAAACGTACATATAACACTTTAGGATTGGAATGAAAAATGTTGAAAATTGTTGACCATATGACATTACGATGTACTTGTATACAAAAAAATCATATTGGATATTTCCAAATGTTTCTTTTTGAGAGATACTCAGAGGATTTACCTTTTGGATGAAACAAACCTTCACTGGATATGGAGGATATAGATTTGGAGTTAATAAACCACATCAAGCCCAGATGATTTGGAGCTCTGCCTTTCTTTGAGGTGGTTATTGTGAGGTGGAAACAAGACAAATAATAAATATTTGAACAAGTCTAAATATTCTACTTGACTGGCTTTTCAGAGGTATTGAAGCTAGGAGGTTAGGAGTTAGGGTTACAAAGAGTGTTACAAATGTGGATTTCATGTTGGGATAATGAATCCATAACTTTGGGATGACAACTATAATAAAGATTTCTACAAATAACCACGAGGAGTAAATATGGCTGTTCAACAGCCTTTCCTTGCTTTATAGTTTCTCAAAATCATCACAAAAAAAAAAATCACACCAGACAAGTTTGCTTGAAATCTCAATCAACTCTGCTGCAGTGGAAGCGGGGAGACAGAGACAAATGGGCCAGTTTTCACTCCAGCAGTTCAACTTCTATCGCCTCTTGTAACCTAAGACAAGACATGAAACTCATCCCATCTTCTTGTACAAAAGAAACAAGCCTGGAGGACCTAATAGCACCATGTCTCAAGCATGACAACTATGCAGTTCCTCACCAGCCCTCCCCTTTTTATGCCTCATTGTCTGGTTTCCCCTCTTCCCCTGCCTTGTTTTCTCCTGATAACCCTGTCTCTTGTGGTCTCACCCCTATCTCCATCTTCCCACCGTCACGCTCCATCATTCTAGCCTGCTTTATTCACCACCACCTCCTTCTCTATTAGGTGAGTGCTGGAGACAAGACACTGGCTACTCTAACAATAGCCCCTGTTACATTGCATTTACCTGTCTTAGACAGCCCACCACATTTAGCCGGCAACCCTCTACACTGGGGACAAAACTCACATTCACAGAGGTCCCTTTGTTCCTCTGTAGACTATGCATACTGAGCATCTGCATGTAGGATTTATTACCATTGAATGCAAATTAGCTGGTTCAAGACTGAACAGCCATAAAACTAGAATTACCGCCTCGCAGCTGTATACCTCCACCAACCAGTCAGGGTGCAGAAAATATCGTCCCACAATCTTCCACTTCTGTTTCTGAGTTATATAGATTTGAATAACGTCTGACCTTTGACCGTTTGGATTAAAAATGTCACCACTTTGTCAGTTTATCCTATTTTACACTCAAAATAATAGGCATTCTTAAGGTTATGGACAAAAACATGTTTCATGAGGTCACAGTAATGTGACCTTTGACCTTAGACCACCAGATTCTAATCAGTTTAACCTTAGGTCAAGTGAACATTTGTGTCCAGGTTGAAGAAATTCCTTAAGGTGTTACTAGTATCATGTTTACGAAGGTGACAGAGGGACGGACAAATTAAAAAATATAATGGCGATCACGGAGGCACGCCAACAAAGGAGGAGCATGAATATGGGTTGTCTTACATCTGCTTTAAAGCGGACATATGCGATAAGTCAGATAGAAATATAGGTGCAGCCAGGAAGTATCAAGACAGTGATATGTGATATATTCCTTATTATTAAGTGCTGACTTTCAGCTTTGGGGTACATTCAGTTCCACATCCATGGTGGATGTTCAAAGTATAATCTTTTTTTTTTGCCCTTTGGGGTTTGGATAAAAACAATTTGTTCACAGTTCATTGAATGTGGATATAAACACTCAAATTAAAACTGAGCGTCAGCACTTTAACCTCCCTAAGTCACTGTTTCATTTTAAGTGTCCCTCTGGGCTACAGAGCCAGGCTATCAGGTACATGCAGGCTGAACTGTTAATGCACTTACATGATATTGAATAAGCCAATACACATAAATAAGACCAGCTTTCAAAAGTGTATCGTTATATTAGTTTTGCAGGTATGGAAATATTTGTGCATACGTAAAGGGAAAATGCCTGTTCCTGTAGCACTTTTCAACAAATGTAGGCGTGTGTGTTGCCATTTGTGTATACTGTAAGGAGCAGATAGATGGTAAAAACCCACCACTGGGGTTCAGGACCGATTAGCTGCCTTTTCGTTCCTGCTCTCTTTAATTACACAGTCCTGAAGCGCAGGGACTACCTACCTATTAAAACACTGCAGAAGGAGATATCAACGCGTTTATCATGCAGAGTGCCGACAAAAGTGGGACAGCTAAAATTTTGTCTCTCTGCTCGATTCTACATGTCTGGAATAGACCTCTGCCCACATCATCAAGGTACTTCTGTTTGGATGTCAGTAGGGGATTCTGGGATGAAATGGATGATTAAATTTGTGCTGAGGAAGTACAGTAATAAGTTCAAATGCCTGTCAATACTACCAGTACAGTGCTGTAAAAAGAGTAGGAGGATAGTGAGATGTTATTCACTACTTTGGCTTTAATCCAGCTCTAGAAATACTGTACTGTACTTGAAATAAAACAGTGACAATAGACCACTACCACTATTTTGTGTTACCATCCATACTGTGTAAACAGAGTTAAGACTTGCAGCTTTTTCAGCCTACAAAGCCCATCAATTTTCCAGACAAAGCATTGGGACAATGATCCCAAATGTACAGACAAGGTAGCCAAGTAATTTTTGACTGATTGGTGCTCAGTCAACTGATGATGTGTTTGAATTGCTGAAAACCAGGGTGACTGAAACAGTGAACAAAAACAAGCAAAATCGAGGATGGATGCTCTGAACTTCACTGACTGCAAAGTTTGCAACA
Source organism: Lates japonicus (assembly GCA_033238685.1). NCBI lineage: Eukaryota > Metazoa > Chordata > Actinopteri > Centropomidae > Lates > Lates japonicus. Next base: position 6,012,052 of record BRZM01000013.1, read on the forward strand.
AATGTTAAATATATTAGCTTTACTGAAGTTCATGTTAACTTTAACCTAGTCCCTTTCTGTTCTAAAAATTGGGGACTATGTATTAAAAGGCTACAACTCCTACACCATCTGCTCTAGATGTAATGCCCTCAAATTAAACTGAATGAGAGTCAAATTGAAATCATAGTTTTCATGGTCACAGTCCCCAGACAACATAGACTTAATAAGTAATAAAAAATGCTACTGTCCTAATGTTGCTAACTGCACTGTATGCCAGCCCTGATGTAAGTAATAAATGACAGTTAAATTAAAAGTGACAGTTTAACATAATCGGAAATATTAAGTCTGAAAAGAATCAGCAACATTTACATATATAGATATAAGTGAGATTGACACAAAACTGTTTCCTCAGGTCAGACTTTTCTCTAAAACTGTTTGTTGTTGGTGGTGTTTTTATATAAATTCATGAAGCAACTGTAGTTTTTTTCTGTTCTTGTTAAGAGTCAAAGTTATAATTCACCAACATTGATACTGTGATGTGGAGCAAGGTCTGCTGAGCACATGAGCTGAAAGAAGGGAGGCTGAACTTGCGGCTCCATGCCTGTTTAATGATTAGTATCTCTCTGTTTTGTTTGCCCATGCTCTCCTGATAAATGGAGGAAATAAGCCATGAGGAATGAACTTCTACTGTCTGGTGCCACATAAGTGAAAATGAAAGGATACAGGAAATGGATGCATAGAAAAATGATGAAGAGAAAAGGAAATATCTCTATATTCATTTTATGTATATATGTGTCTTTATCAACCTCCTCCATTTTCTTAGAACAATAACACTGATATATTGGAGCTGCTCAAACATTTGCATACACACCATTTAGCATCACTACCGCCACAGACATCTCACTAATAAGAAGAAATACAATGTGGGCAATGAAAGGAGACAAAGCAGCAGATGTTTGCTTCTCAGCTCTCAGTGCCACCGGAGGCGGCAATCACTTAACCTTTCCACTGCCCTGTGGAATGCTGCTCTCAATGCAATCCAGCATCCACTAAGGCATGTGCACAGGTTCAACGTTGCACATTAGTTGTTTAACTACTTCTGTGTGTGTGGGGTTTTGTGTGTTTCTGTTGTGCTGAGTCTGTTTCTGTCACAGACATATTTCACAATCTCACCCCACAGCATATGGAGGATAACTCATTGAGATAAGCACTTTAAAATTCATTAGGGGGGGGCCTCATGGGGAAACACACCCAGCTGAGGCTGAGCAGAAACCTTTGCAACGTGTCAGTGGTTAATATTTTCTTTTGGGGAGGTGACAAGGTGCCACTGAAAATCACCAGGCCACAGCAGCACTGGAAGGTTTCATGCAAATATTTATGCACATTCCTCCCTCCTTGCTCCATATACAGTATCAATAACATTTGTTTTGACTTTGGCCAAGTAATAAGGTGAAAGACAGAAGGAGCAGGGAGTGATGCAGAGGCATACAGATAAAGAGATGGGGGGGAGGTAAAAATGATGAGAGGAGGAGGTTTTGATGCAGACAGAAAGAGGTGTTTGGACAAAGCAAAAAAAAAAATCTAAAAACAAAACAAAAAAAAGTACAGCACAGAAAAGAGCACAAGGGCAAGAGCTATCAGCAGCAAAAAGAAAATGGAGGAAGCAAAATGGGGGGAGCTACAAGGCAGAGATTTGACTTTACCTTCAGCAGGGTTGATAGCTCCTGGTAAGCTGTCCCATGGGAGGGTCCAGGCAGGGCAAGGATGAGGAGCGAAGACTGCCTCGATGCCATTTTCCTGAGGGAGGAACACACAAGCATACACACAAATACACAGGTTACCATAGAAACCCCTCTACAGCCTTGAGGTTCTGTGGTCCAAATGGTTGTAATGAAGCGATTTAAAGAGAGCTGCTCTTGAACAAGCCCTTTGTTACCTTGCTCACACTGATCTGAGACTATACCTGCTAGAGCACTTATTACTCTCTCAAGAGAGAACAAATGTTTCACCAGTCCAGTACATACTCCTGCACATCCAATACATTTTAAAGAAATACTGAGGAAAGTGAAAATTGAGGCAGACAGCGTAAAGCCCTTTTTTTCTGTCTCTCTCTTTAATGATAAGAGGGTTAGAACAATAAATAGCTGCTTTGAGACAGCCTATAAAGGCAGGGATATGGTGTAGAGTCATTACTGTTAAAACAAATTTTATGAAGTCTCTTTAGGAAAAGTCTTTTTGGAAAGTTCCATGTTTTCCTTCACATGAATGGTCATCCTAATTACTACTGATAACGATAACTGATGAGGTGTATCATGCAGGCAAAATATCACTCACATTATTCTTAATTTCCAAGGTATAGTGGAATTTGACAATAACTTTATCTCTCTTTTGGTTGAAACTTCACTACTACACCAGCATGGTGTCTTATTTAAGTCTTTCAATGTAGTGATAACACTGGTACTTTTTTCAAATAATGTGCATTTCTATTTGGTTATCACTAAAACCCTGTGATTGTTGCAATGGATTATTTCATGAATACTGAACTTAAAAAAACACAACCGTCTACACAGTATTATAGAGGTGCAGTGGTAATGCTAAATTCTTGTCAGTATACCTCATGTCACATCATATTGTCTATTCACTACAACATACAATATATAAATAACCTGAAGATATACACTAAGAGACTAGGACAATATGAACACCTGTATGATGTAATGCAATGCAATACAATACAACAGCCCTGCAATATACACTATTTTACTGAAAATATTTTGTTTGCTGCTACTACAGCAGCTACAGCATACTGGGACTGTACTGTGTGGTGCTGTGTTACATTACAGTATATCAAAATACTGTGTTCTAATATTTTCTCTAGTTCATTTACATCATGACATAATGCAATCCAACACAAGAGCACCATAAACTACAGCCTCAAAATGACCTTAGAGAGAAGTAAGCACCTTTTTTGACACAGTGTGAAAAACACTTTGTAGTAGTCGTCCTATATATTAGAGAGTTGCTCTCTTGAGATTTATTGCAATGAACCTGGAGGGGCTTTAATCTTTGTCAGTCACTGGATGAAGGCACACAAGGTATAAGTAAAGCTGGGCTTTTGAAAAGGCCTACTTTAATTTAACCTAAACAAGTGATTCAGTTTTAAGTTAATGTAGCTCCAGCCATGATCCACAATGACTATTACTGATTTAACTACAAGGTAAAAGCACAAACGTTGACTGTGCTTTACATTTATATACACCTGATCTCTATATACAGTATAAAGTAAGTAGATTTGTATGAAATTGATCCAAATCATTAATATACTTGTACAGTAAAACGATATGAGGAATGAGCCTGAAAAGCTTGTGAGCAGGGTGTAAGATCAATTTAATCTGCCACACAAGCAGCAACAGTAAGGTCCAAACGATCAGCATCACGCCTGTGTTGGATAGGTCACAATTTCAAAATCCATCTGTTTTTGTTGCCCAAAGACGATAACAGAGTAGAAAATCAGTGGCTAAAACAGGACGTTCAATTGGACCAAGAGTAAGTATATAAGCGGGATATACTGTATACACAATAGATGGGTAGTCTCTGGACACAAGTTTCCACAGGAACAGACACAGAGACATTCAGTAATCCCAGCTCTCCTGTTCTCCCAACTGAAATTCCTGGACCTATTTTTACAGCTATCTTAGATTAGGCTGTTACAACTGTAACAGTGAGAGACCTGTCAATCAAGTAGGAAGTTATAGAGGACAGATTTCAATCACCAATGCATTTTGGTGTGGGGGTTGCCCTTTTGTTTACATTTAGTTCACAGGTTGTGTGTCCACACCTCATTGCACAGGCAGTTTGACTGGCATGCATCAGTGTGTGTTAAGTGAAGTGAGAAAGAGGCCGAGTTTATGAGCCATTCATATTGTGGATAGTGTGGCGAGATGAGCCCGGTGCCTCTGGTTAGCAGCAGTGAAGGATCGCGTATCACCGTGTCAGACGACAGACCTCTCTGTCTCTATGTGCTTGCCTTGGCAGACACACAGTCACATATGAGGACGTATGGAAACACACACAGGCACCTTGGCCAAGACAACACAACAGCTGCACCGCAGACATGATGGTGGCGACACGCAGCCATCCTTGTAATCCCTCTAGGCAAAAAAAAAAAAAAAGAATGGTGGCCATTGTGTGCATGTCTGTGTGTGTGCGCACATTCCTCTCAGTTTTAATGTCTGATTTCAACCTGCCATGAAAACTGTCATTTGAACACATCTGTGCCTAGCTAAATTTCATCCGGCAACATGGTGAGTTTAAGACACATCCCATCCTGACCACCCAGCTCACTCAGCCTCATTCAACCTCCCCAAAACCCTCTTTTACTGCTCTCTCCCTTTGCTCGCATCCTGTCACTTAATATCACATTGTTATAGACACTTGGCCAGCAGGAAATCACAGAAATATCTGCTGAGAGAGCAGAGCAACATGGCCAAGAGAACAGTCTTAAGGCTCAGTGGTGAGAGGTTAGTCAGGGCTGAGGAGACAGTCTCCTTTTAAACAGCTGGGCATGTTTAGCTGAAAAAGCTGGTCCAAAAAAGAAAATGTTGCCGGGGCAATATTTGGTGTGCGATTGGAGCTAAGAAAGCTATAAATGTGTGTGACTGTGTGTGACTGTGTGTGTCTTGCCAATGCTTGCTGAGGGAACTACATTCAAAGAGTGTGGACACATTATGCTAATACTGTGTGCTGTCTTGTCTCTTTACACCAAGATTTTCAGCCATTACTCGGAGCTACTTAGTCTAGCTATAAAACATTGTTTTGTTTTGGACTGGATTCATTGTTTTTATTGCCCCTGAAATGAGGATAAGCTGAATGTGCACGGTCTGCACTATTGCAAGTGGCAACGGGATCCACTGAGAATACTGAAGTGAGCATTTTAAAATGTACTGAGGGCAGTAAAAAAAAGTTACGGTTAAAAACAGATTCTGTTATGTTTTTAAGAAAGGTCACTTTTTTGTTAGTTTGTCTTGACTGATAAATACACTGTCATACAAACAACCTGTGAGAAGAAAATCATATGTACAGATAAGCGTCCTAAAACCTTTAAACAGCCCACTTAAAATGTTAATCCTGTGACTGAAAGCACTTAACGTTTAAGCACTGGCAGAAAGAGGGAAATTTCAACAATTAAGAAAGTCTGCCAGAAGCCAAAACATTAACTTAGAGCTACACTCCTGAAGGCACAATCAGCTGAAAATGGAGGCATGAAATTACAGGGATAATGGCTAACAACCAGTTGGAGCCTCCACACCGTCTCTCTGCGCTGTGAAGGGGCAGTGGGAGACAGCTTCTTCAGTTTACTGTCTGTATATGTGTGTGTTAAAGCAAATATTTTTAGGGAAAGACAGAGAGGTAAATAAGTGAGGAGATGTAATGATTTACTTTAAGTTTAGTCATCGTAGGCCTGGGGCCACCAACAAATGACTGTGTGGTCATCTCCTGGTTTTCTTCTTGCTCCAGGAGGTTAGCTGGGTTGTCCTCTGCTGACGGCCCCAGGGTTCTGGAGGTGGGAACCTGGAGGATGGAGAGAGACATCCCACAAGCCTCAGCTGCTCGGAGGACCCCAGGTACCTCCTGAACACGGCTGTACCAACGCAGCAGGTGAGGGAGCAGACTCAGAGCGCTCGCAGCGTGGGCTCGGAGGGAACACTATCAAAGACAATAAGAGGAATGGAGGAGAGAAGGAAAAGAAAACAATGAGATATCGATTAAGTGACTCATCGGACGTGTCATCTCCAGCAGAGCGAGATGTCAGGTTCCACCAGAATTCACTCATTGTGCTGGCAGACAGACACGCACACGAGGGGCAGGCGGGGGAAAAACATCAAAACATCGTTGGCAGGCGGGGAGGTGTGAGGACACAAACAGAGACGTGATCAGAGAAGCAGTGTCACTGTGTGCGACTGTGTGTGGAAGACAGAAGAAAGAGAGAGGGACGCCGACAGAGAGGGAGAAGGGGCTCTCTGCAGTACGTCAAGTGGGTGGAGTGGAAAGGATCTGTCGTAGCTGCATGTGTCGTGGACAGTGATGGTCGTTAAGAGGAGACACGCTAGGCTGAGTGTGAAACTGGAAACCACTGGAGCACAGCTGACTACTAAAAGCCTCATTGTGAGAACTTGAGTTCATTCCCACAGTCGAGGAATGGCTGGGAGAGACGGCTGAAGGGTGAAATGGGGGTTGAGATCCACTCCACTGACTGACAGTGCAGCATTCCTGATCAATAACAATATACCATTGAACTAAACAGCCGTGCTGCACTCCGCTGCAGTTACTTTAATTGCTGCTACCAACTTTACTTGTAAAGTATGCAATCATTATGTGTAATGAATATTCAGAAAATGTTCCTGAGCTTTTGAAGTCTTGCATAAAAACTGTTCAAGTTAAGAGTTTTAAGGTCAACATAAAACCCTGCCAATTCTTGATCTGTTGCAGAGAGAAACACATTCCCAAACTCCAGTCATTGAAATGCATTTCAACCTGCTGTATTTGAATAGAAACTCTCCCATACACTGTTATCACTCTTTGCCAGGTGGCTCTAGACCACCTTTGAGAGCAAAACCTGTGCCAAGTCTGATGCAGTGAGTCTTCTTAACTCAAGTTTCTGCCTGGATGGATCTGAAAGGAGCTGGATATACTGTCTGCTCACCCTGACCAGAGTGTCAAAACCAAAAGTCATGCATAATTTGACAAGTCATCATAATAAGGGCATTAAAAAAGCCAGTAAATACATGGGGGTTCTGTAGCCTGAATGGCACCTTCTATATGGTGACATCAGACCTAAGTCATGTGTTCTACTGTTTATGTTGAGAGACAAAGACTTGTATGGCTACACATGACTGCTCGTGGCACAATGATGGGAATTTTGCTTACAGTAAATGTTGTAAAGATCATATTGCGTCAAAACAATGGAAATATTACACTTATACAGGACACATACTCAGGGTTCCCACACCTTCAAATCAAAACCAAGGACTTTTCAAGGACTTTCTATAATGAGGGACAATTCCCTCTTTTTTTAAATAAAGAGAACTAGAAGGCTGTCCAGAAGCTCACAAACAATTAAAAAGAGAGAGAGGCTTGAATGTGTGAACACTTCTTTTTGGGCACTGTTTGGTCATGCATTGAGTGGCACATTGCATATTTACTGACATTAAATAAAAAAATATATATAAAAATCTGAAGAACTTCAATGTCTATTTTTTTTCAGAATATGTACATTCAATGTATATTCAAAAACTTTCAAGGCCTTGGTTTTAAAGGATATCAAGGACCTGTGGGAGGGATGCGTACTAAAATTTAATGAGCGTTTGACGTGTATTCATGGATCCAAATTATAACTTAAGGCAGTAATAAGAGCAGGGTCCTCAGCCACAAGGGTTCATTACTGACAACACTCTCACACATAAATCATAAACTCCAAGGCCCTTACCAGGTACTGATAGATGCATGGCAGCAGCACCACATCAGTCAGAGTGAAGTACAGTCCTTCAGCAAACACATGCTCCAGTGGAGGGAGGTCTGTGGTCTTCACTTTCCTGATCTCAGAGTTCTCTCTGGTGGTCACAGCTGGAACTGAATCCACAGACAGCTTGGCCAATGCAGCCCTGAGCTCAAGTCCATCGCAGACCTGAGTTGACTGACCAGGTTCAGACTCACTGTCCACATCCCCTCGGCCTTCGGGGGACTCATTCTTTCCATTCCGTCTCTGCTCTTGGAGCTTCTGCCTCCGTATTTTGTCATCATTGTGGACTTTGACAGGCTCGGCCAGCCTTTGCTCCAGGGTGAGGATGGAGAGAGGAAGCTGCTGATATTGATTTGTGGGATTTCTGAGGTGTTCTTCTACAGCAGAGGGGATGCCAATTTCACACAGCCTGGTCCACTTGCTCACCTGAGAGCGAGGGAAGAAAAAGATTTTTAAGGTCAAATACAGCACTGTCTTTAAATTGAAAGACACCAGTGGTAAATGTTATGTTGCAGTCAGTCTGATCTGCTGACACAAAGCCTGATTAACATGCTGTGACAAAATTTTTTTTATCAATATGTTGTTTGGCCATTACAGTAAAGTAAAAGTAACTTTGTGCTGAAACCTTGTGAGACCATGTGAAAGAGAAGCAGAGGGCTTGAAATTTCATCAGCCAAGGAGGAAGTACAGAGCTGAGAACCACTGATGACTTGAACAATAAGTATTGGTAATGCGTAATTAATTAAAGATCCTTGTTACCTCCAACAAGGAGGTTATGTGTTTGCCAATGTCTGTTTGTTTGTCAGTAGAATTATGCAAAAAGTTCTGGACTCATTTGTACCAAACCTGGTGGAGGGCTTCCCTGGAGAGCCACGGATGAACCCATTAAATTAAAAATTCAGTGGCAGATATGACAAATAAATAAGTTATGTTATCAGACTCCTTCCATTTTCATTTCCATCATAAGAGATAAACAGAAGTGTAGGACTGTTTGGTCTTGGCAGAGATATGCACTCTACTGAGTGCCACTGGAGGTTTCCTAATGATCTCCTGAGAAGCTTCTGGTGAGGAATCATTTGGCATCAAATTTCAGTAAATATCGAGACTAAGACGTGAGGCAATTATTGCAGTTTTGTTTGATTTACTGGGTTTACATATGCAGTTGTAGATTTCCAGAGGAAATGCTCTTTTGTGACTAATTAATTAATTTGCCATTTATTACTGGAAGGTTTATTCTTCATATATGTTGAATTACAGGGTTGCAAATTAACCTGTACTGAACATAGACTAGCTCTGATGAATTTACTGCTGCGTGTCAGATCCATTCAGTGAAATTATGGAGCCCGTTAAAATTAAGTATTTCTGAAATTTTGCCTGACTGACACTGACATAACAGCATTAAGCCAGTACACACACTGAACCAGTCTGGATAGTATCCTGTCACATGTCAGGCACTGTGTTTCTATGACAGGGGGTACACAGCAGAGAAACATGTTTCAATATTAAGTCCATTGTAAATCAATATGTGTCCTGTCACATCTGTACACAATGAGAGGCTGAGTCAACGCACTGCATGACCTCTAATAAGCTTAGATCTCACAGTAAAGTTGTTCCTGATGCTACATGTGTTGCTGAAGTTTTGACCATATAAAGCTGCCCCTCTCTTCCACATGCACACTGCAAGTAGGTGAAGTTGTACAATCAACACCAACTCTATGACTGATGCTAAATGCCAGTGAAAATCACTCAGGCACTTTCTACTTCCTTTGTGAGAGCTGGTGATTTGTTTCCCTGCTATCCACTGACCTCAGCACAGGCCTTCAGGCATGTCTTCTTGAAGCCCAGCAGTGCCAGCACATCATTTCTTGAAGGGTCAGCCTCTAAGGTCTTGTTGATGATATGTCTCAGGACCACTGCCAGTCCAGCCCTGCAGAGCCGCCCTGTCTCATCCAGAACAGTAGGTAGACGGCAGCCCTTCACCAGCTGGGGCAGATCCTCCGACTGGATGTCAGACACATCCACAGACTCTGGGAGCTGACTCTTCAGCGACTGGGGGCTGACAGGTTTGGTGGAGACCAGAAAAACTTTGAAAGACTTGCACTCGCAGTACGACAAGAGAAACAGGACGATGGAGGTGTGCAGCGATAGACGCGGCTCCTCACTTTGGGAACAAACTCCTAAATAGAGGGAGGGTTGCTGCTGCTGCTGCTCTTCGTCCGTGTGCTTCATTGTAAATAACGTTACAACTGTGGAGTCGACACACAGGGAGGTTAACAAGCTATTAGCTTTGAATATATGTGTACCACTGTGTTTTAAAGGATGGCAGCTGGGACGTGTAACGCTATTATACACTTTTGTATCCGGCGCTTAAAATGACATTAACAGATACTCACAACAGCTCTAGAAACGCATACGCATACACAACAGCAATTTCAACAGAACCACGTTGTTGTGATCCCGCTTCCTAAGACAGTGCTGCTTCTTCTTTCCCTATGCTAAAGCTAAGGTAGCTCCACAGCGCCATCACCTGTCTGCTGTCAAAACTTCCCAGTCAATACTAATGGAAATATGGCGTATATCAAAACGCTATATTAATTTTAATTATATTATACATACATATTTTATGTGTGTACATATATATATAATAGACTTTTAAAAGTCGGAAGGTTTGAGTAAAGCCTATTTTACACAAGGTTCCGCGCGCGTAGATTCCGGGACATATTTAACGGTTGCACAGGTCGTAAGAAGAAGATCCATCCCGGCTGTCTGCTTCTTTTGTAGGAAGTGCTGGCCAACCGTCATCTGTTCATCAAAACGAAAATACCGGCTCACAGGACAGGCTTTTACCTGAAGCAGAGTGTGAGGTATTGTAACCAAACTGAAATTAATCATATGTGTACTGGGTTTTCTAACTGACAGCTGGAGGAGAAGGTAACTTTAGCCGTTGTGCCGCTGTTACAGAGCTGTGTGTGTCCGGACTAACAACGTTACACAGCACCCACATTAACTCCGTTTTAACAGTTGTATTTGTTTATATTAAATCCGACTGGCTAGATCGGGACTGTGAGGGCATATAGGCCTCAATCACACCCTCGTAAATAATATCAAATTCTCACTGAGAGAAATCATCGCTATAGCTGATGGGAAACTACAGTACAGGACATAGGTGGAAATGAAGCATCAGTGTGAACAGTCCAGGTCGACTACAGTGTCCTTTCTTTCCTTCAGAGGTTTTCCTTTGGCCTATTTTCTCTCCACCTCCCTTCTCTCACTCTATTTAGTATTATTGTGTCATATAATGTAATTATAATTGCTATCAATGCAAATGTCTCAAATAAAATAAAAATAGTAATTATGTGTGGTAAAATGAGGCCAGGCTTTGCTGAGGAGAAAGAGAGAGAAGGTTGCCACTGAATTTTTCAATCCTCCTAAATGTTTCATGTTGAGGGAGATGTGTCTCTGTCTTTACTGTTAACAGACTAAAGTAATACAACTGAATATGAGAATGGACATAAGCTGCAGAAAGCTTTTGTTTAAAGATCTGTTGATATTAAGGTGTTTAAAAGACATTTTGTACTTCAAATTAATGAAGAGTTTCTGCATATCATGTCAGTTTTTAATCTTCAATGCGTAAGCTGGTGTCAGTCCTGACATGTTATGATTTACAGTTAAAGCCATGGCTGGACCTGTCAGTCTGGAGTTGGATCCCATCTTCTTAAAGGGATTGAGTTACCTGCACTCCAAGAGTAAAGACTCAGCTGAGAAACTCAAAGCTTTACTAGATGAATCCCTTGCAAGAGGAAGTGACTCATCTTACCGTTCGACACAGAAAGTAAGGATTTCATCATCAATTTTCTCTTTCAGCTTCATTGGTATGTAATTTACGTAACTAAATGCTAAGTACTCTGTATTATCATTGTGCATCCTCAGGATATAGAGGTGTCTAAGGTGTCTGTGTCAAAACTGAACTTAAGTAAACAGGACTCCAAGTCCTCCTCAAGTTCCTCATCCTCCAGCAGCAGCAGTGGCAGCAGCAAATCCAGCTCGGAAAAAAGCAAGAAAGAGGGAGAGAAGAGACCCTCCGAGAAGGTACGGGAAAAACGTTGTGTCTTTTTAATCAGAATAAAATTAGTCTCACGCTCAGAAAGATCTTAATACATTGTCATTTAGACATGATCTTGTATGCGAGACCAAACGTTAGTCACCATCCCACATGAGAAAATCGACATTCTAAAAAATAAAAAATTAAAAAGCACACATGAACATGCCAGTATCTTTGAGGCTGCCTTGACTGTTGCATTGCAATTCTTTGTCAACTATGTTCCAGTCCTGTTTGGTTGCCTGTGAATTTGTGTCCCTTTGTGAAGTCATACAGCATAAATTGTGAAGTCAAATGTAAAACTCCATGTATACATCTGTCATTTTAGAATGACCGTCAAGATGGCTGAGAGGAAAATACTGAGTTTTTAGTGTTTTGGTTTTCAAGTTTCTTTTAGACCTACAGCTCTATATTGCAAAGCTGCCCTCTGCAAGAAAGACTAAGCAGATCCATACGGTTCAGGTCAGAACTGATTACATGATGAGGGGAGAGATTTCCTTAAAGTGCACGGAGCACACATGCATAATTCCATAAAGGACTGATAGTATAATACTGAATAAGGAAGCTAAAGTTTGACGATGTGATGATTTAACGTGAATATGCACTCTCTAAACTGACGTCTCTCTGTCCTACTGACAAACAGGTAAAGGGTGACCTGGGAGACGTGGACCCTCCGAAAAAGCTTCGTCCGGAAAAACAGGAGAATCGTTCTTCTCCGATTACCGTTCAGACAAGCAAAGACCTCATGCCAAACATGAACGACGACGAGACCAACGCTGATGACTTTGCCATGGAAATGGGCCTTGCCTGTGTGGTTTGCAGGTACAGGTTAATTATTAGTAAACAAAATAAATAGACTTTTCCCCTCTTGCATGAGCTTTAGGACATTCCTGTGCAGTTATTAATATTTCTGCTCAGCATTCAAGCCTAGAAAGCTACACCTGGTGACTAACCCAACATTTGTCCCATCCACATCTCTCTCCTGTTGTGTTTCTTAATTACTGAAGACAAATGACAGTCACAATGGGAAACCAGTTGGTGGAGTGCCAAGAGTGCCATAATCTGTACCACCAGGACTGTCACAAGCCCCAGGTGACAGACAAAGAAGTTAATGATCCTCGGCTTGTGTGGTACTGTGCCCGCTGCACCAGACAAATGAAACGAATGGTGAGAAAAATAAATCAACTTAGTAACAAATCACCACTGACCAGGTGACTGAGTGCATAGTCACGTTACTGTTACCTTTTGTTTCTGTTTTAAGGCCCAGAAACCTCCACAGAAGCCGTCCCCTGCATCCGCATCATCAGCGCCTGTTGTCAAAGACACACTGGTGAAAAAGACAGAGCTCAAATCCAAACCTGACACAGCAAGCACCTTCCAAGCCTTCAAAAGAACAGAAGTGAAGGTATGTGTTTACTCATCATGGCGGTCACAATGTGTGAGACTTAAAAAGCACGCAGGATGGTGGTGATGGTGTTTATGTGTAGCTAAGGGGATGTGAAAGGTTTACAAGCATTTTGCCAAACTGTGTAATATGCAGCCATTTTCTATGCCTCACATATGCTACTGTGTCACCCTCAAGTCATGCAAAAACCAACATTCTGCATCCTTATTACTGGTAGCAAGTGAGAGAAGAGCAATAGCTGTCAATGTGCAAAACTGCTCTAAAAGGCAGACTGCATAAATCTCTGCAGAGGAAAATGAGCAGAAATTACACACTTATTTTTAAGGATCAGACCACTGACTTCTGCTGCTGTATCATTTCTCCAGAGGGAATGGGTTTAAAACTTTTCCCGAGTACTTTTACTTATTGGAGTTCACCGTAAAGTTATTTTGACAGCAAACATTTTGCCTTTAGTCAGAGATTTGATTATGTTAATACCAGCTGCACTGGGAATGAGAGTTTTGTTTGTTTTTTTCCAGCTAAGGTATTTCTCAAGTTAGCAAGTTGAGGCATTGTCTAGCTTGAGGGTAACTCTGCTGATTGACACAACATGATAAATATGTATTTGCGCTACTACACAGTGATCTGAAGATATGTTTACATGACACATAAGCATCATAACACATTGCAACACATTGGTGTTGAACTCCAGAAGTATCGGTGTCTTCTTCATTAAAATATGTTGAATTTGTGTTTCTCTGTGATAACTGTGGCAGCTTTTTTCATTTCACGCAGGCATCCACAACATCAGCCAATCCCACCAGTAGCAGCTCGTCGTCCTCCGGCAGTGGACTTACAGGCTGGGCTGCGTTTGGCGCCAAGACGAGCCCTTCTCTCCCTTCCAGCTCCAAACTTGGTTCCTCAGGGCCAAGTGGCAGCAGCAAGACCTTGGCAGCTCCGTCTGGCCAGAAACCCGTCGGGCTGTCTGGGCTAGCCGGAGCCAAGTCAGGACTTGGGGGTGCGAAGGTACCCGGTGGGGGTAACGGAAACGGCTCCAGCCAGGTGCCTCTGAAACCTCCTCCACCCCTGACTCTGGGTAAGCAGCCGCTGAACCGTTCATCGAGCGGCGAAAACCAAGGGAAAGGCTCTGCTTCGTCGGGGGGTGGCTCCCCGAGCGGCTCCCAGTCAAGCGGGGGTGGGAACGGGGGCAGTAACGGAGGAGGCAATGGGAACAATGGGAATGGGTCGAAGGTTGCACCGGGGGACAAAGCACCGACATCTCAAGAGTCTCAGCTTAACGCCATGAAACGGTTACAACTGGTGAAGAAGAAAGCAGCGCAGAAGAAACTGAAGAAATGAGCAGAAAGTAGAGAAATGAAAAGGAGCAGGAGATCTGAGGGAGTAGAAAATAAAAGCTTAAACAGAGTGAAATTAGTGCCAGAACATTCTGTTTGTATTACAAGAGCATCTGTACATGGATTAACACCATCCAGTCAAATACTTGAATCTTACTTTGTGTAAATGCTGCTGGACTCTGTGCCTCGTTCTGTCCTAACAAATCTGAACATTGAAAAAGTGACTGTGGCTTTTTATCAACAAATGTCATTAAATATCCTCTTCTTATAAACTGGCTGTAGCAGTGACTGTAGCATGTGGTGTTTCTGAATGTGAGTCATTATATTCTGCGGGACAAATGGAGAACATATCACAAGAGTTATCATAGAAGACATGTTTATGTATGACATCATTGTTAAAATATAAATGACATTATAGATTTCTTCATTTCACATTCACAGAAAACATAAACTTCATGTATAAATCATTTCACATATAGCATTTGCTTCATCTATAAATCAGTTCACATATAAAATTTACTCCATGAATAAATCACTTCATTATCAATATAAACTCAACAACACTGAGATACAAAAGTGCTCGGCACAGTGCCCTGTATTTTCCTACATCATTATCCATATTCATCAGATTATTGGTCATGTCACGCTGGTGAGCTCTCTTGTTAAGATCTTCTGGAGACAAAGGAGATTAAACATCAACACTTCTGGTATGAGACATCTTTGAATAACATCTGGTGATAAATTTTGAGGGTGGCACAGTGATGCAGTGGTTAGCACTGTCACCTCACAGCAAGAAGGCCCCCACCACATGCTCTCCCTGCACTGTCACACAGGTTCAAAGATGCAGGTTACGTTATTGGCAGCTCTAATTTGCCATTAGGTGTGTGTGCCATAGTTTTTTGTTTCTGTATGTCAGCCCTGTGATGGACTGGTGACATGCCCAGGGTGTGCCTAATGTCAGCTGCCTTTGACGTTCACAAACAGAAAATGTTTTACAACCAGGACGATTGAAATTCTGTTTTGTTTAAAATGCCACAGGTTGGTTTGGTGTTCTAGATGGTTTGGTTTTGTTGAAATCCTAAATAGAGGGCCTCTATTTAGGCATAGGACATCCTGCCAAGGTAGTTGGCAGGGACATACCCCCTCTGTCCATTAGCCTCAGCTAACCACCACTCCTTATTGCCTCCCACGTCGCAGAACTGCAGGATTCGAACATGCTGGTACTCCTGCAAGGTCAGCTCCTGGTCACAGCGGGCTTGAAATGCATACACAGCATAAAACTGTTGAAACAGACAAAAATCAAATGTTGTCATAGGCAAAAAAAAGCTTTGTGTATTTCAGTGTTTTTTTTTTCTCTTAAAACTAGCAAAATCTTATATTGAACTGACATGAAATTATTTTGTGTATCCTCCTGTAAATCCAGCAGGTGGCACTGTTTATTAGCTTTCCACACAGGCAGAATGTTATTGCTCATCCTAATTTTCATTACAGTTTACTGACCCAACTCAGTGTCTTATGTTAAAACCAATAACTGTGTCATGTTATGATGAAGATCAGAGGCATATTGGGAAGTTATAGGAAATAAACACATGACCATAAGGAGGACAAAGCCCGGGGCTGTTGAAGCTTGAGTGACAGCACCATTTTCATATGATGCCATTCAACCCATTTAATTTTAACGCAAGCCAGACGGAGGCACTATAAAGCTATCAAATGTGCTTCTGCAGTAACAGATCTTCTGCTGATCCAGTCAATATACCTGTACAACTCGGTTTTACTGCCTCTCTGATAACTCTCATATTTTATGGTTGGGCCCTCTTCACTGAGGATAGCCTTCTAATCCTCTGAAAACCCAGTTAAAATTACATAGTTTGTGAGCCTTGTTTTATTGTGTGAGGTTTATGTGGTGTGTGGCTTGTGCTGTTTCAGCTTTGTCCCTTATTTTTTCTGAATTCTTGATAGTGCTTGGTTGATTTCAAATAGTTTGAAAGTGTTTGTCTGTACACACACTCATGTACATGCACATACATATGTGTGATTTAAGTTCTGCAGCTTTGAATTTTGAAAAAACTTGGAAAGGGCATCAATCTATTTGAGCTAAATTTGTTCTGGAAATGGAAATTAAACTGAACTGAACCATGATTCGTTTTTTACCCTCCTTAGTGCTAAACAACACAGTAAGTGACATCTATATGGTGCACAACCAGTTCGGAAAAACACACGCAGGAGACCCCACACACCTGCTGAGCCTCGGTGTCCAGCGTGTCCTCCAGGTCTTCCAGGCTCTCCGGCTCCCCCTGTAGACCAGAGAGGGTTGAGCTGCTGTCGGTGGTGTTGAGGTTGAAGCTGCGCAGGCTGCTGCTGCCACTGCCTGACACGAACAGGCTGAGGTCGTCGAAGTCATCGTCCACCATGGCAGGTGGCTGCTGCTGTTGCTGCTCTTTGGCCATCTGGCCTGCCCGCTGCGAGTCCCTCAGAGGGTTGTACTGCTTCAGGAATGTGGAATAGACGTAGCCTTGTTCACCTAACAGTGACACACAGCGACAGTCTGTCAGGATGCCTGGACTTCTTTACTTTTAAAGGGTCAGTTCACCCAAATTACTAAATAGTGGAGGTGGTAGATTTCTGCCTCCACCACAATAGAATGGCGATGAATACTACATGCTGTTTACAACAAGAAACCAGGATATTGTTTTTTGTTTTTTGTTTTTTTAATAAAGCAAGTTGCTTTAGAGTTTTTCAGTTCTTCAAGCAACATAAGCAAAAATTAATTGACATGATATTGGGGTGAAAGCTAAATCTTAATCATGCAGGACAAAAACCTGTGGGGGTGGGGGACCTCCATGGCTAAATA
Source organism: Lates japonicus (assembly GCA_033238685.1). Classification (NCBI taxonomy): domain Eukaryota; kingdom Metazoa; phylum Chordata; class Actinopteri; family Centropomidae; genus Lates; species Lates japonicus. Next base: position 6,029,242 of record BRZM01000013.1, read on the forward strand.
TTGTTGGTGACAACATGGTCTTTTTTAATTTGAGTGAAGTGTCCACTAGTGAAGTAATTTCAGAACAAGCGACATTGGAAGACATTTCCCTGTGTTGATCACAAAACTGCCTCCTCACAATAGATGAGCATCATTTCTGTGGGACTGCGTGTCTCACATTAAGGCCGTAAGCAGAAGCAAAGAAGAGTGTTTGCTTACACAATCTTAAATCTAGTTACAGTGAGCAACCTGAAGTGTGTGTAAATATGAGGCAAGCATATTCATGGTGTTGATATCAACAGAAGGATGAACAACAACTTCCTGGGAATGCTTGTAATCCCAAAGGAAAAGACAAGTCTGTGAAGAATGTACCTTCATACCAAGAAACACACACACACACACTTTTTTTTCCCCAGCGCTCATAAAAAAAGATCTTGTTATTGCAAAGTACAGAGAGGCACGCAGGCGGCATCTCTCTATCCTTGTTTCTGAATACCCAAAGGGAAAGGCTTTGTACTCTAAGTAACACTGCTTACAACGCACAGCAGTTTGTTCCAAACAAGACGTTGGGATCTCAGGTGCTTCTGTGAGACATAGAGGGGAGATAGAGACAAGCTATGGAGTTGGCCCTGTTGTGAGGCAACCATCTCCAGAGGCAGGCAAATAGGTATCAGCAACCATGACATCACAGGTGCTCTTGGGACTGATTCTTGCGCGCTGACTTGTCAGAGTCAGAAAGTAAAGTTTGGTGTGTCTACAGAGCCTCAGTCATCTGATAGATGCAGGTGTATTCACAGAGGAATGTGTATTAAAGGAGACCTATACCGACCATACCTGATGATCTGGTGTGACAACTTGATTCACCTTGTATGTCATACTAACAGTATGCGCCAAGAGCTCCCTGTGCCTCCAGGGTCTTTGCCCTTATGTACACACACACACACACACACACTTGCCTCCAGTGTGAACCAGCCAGCGGCTGCTGCTGCCTAATGGGTCTGTGTCCTCTAGCAGGGCCACCAGCTCTCCCTCCAGCAGGCTGAGGTCCTGCTCCTGGCAGCCATTACACTTCCTCTTCAGCTGGTACAGACGGCTCAGCGGGTATTCTGCCAGCAGCCAGGCACGCTGTTCCTCGGTTTGATGCTGCACCTCCAGCACCTGGAGGACGGCACAGCACAAAGGAGTGTTGGTATAAATATTTGAAGTGGGTCTGGTGTGTGGGCACATGCTGGCAATGTGGTGTCAGTGATCAGTGTACGAGAGAATTCTAGGGAAGGCGAAAGGTAATAAGCTCCTGGGGGTAGGAGTTTCAAATAAATATACCCACATGCCCAGTGTATGCATATGCATACACCTACATACATATAGATATCTAAATCTCATGGGAGTGATACCTGGTGGAGCTTCAAGTTGCCATGTGCCCCAGTTAATGACAGCCTAGAGCTGTTCTCTGTGTTTGCCTTTGATAAGACCTATAGCTGCTCATTTATGGCTTGGAATAGTTTCAAATCATTTTTAAAAGACTCACAGGAATATGTGAGACTTTGATTTTAACCTGGGGTCAGTGATGAGTTGACAGATGCTTACACAACTGATTGCAGGCTATAATGACACATTTTAGTCTCTAGATGTGAATAATGTATTTGAGATTATTTCTTTCTTACAGTTGTTGTTTTCTTGTCTCGTTGTCTCTCAAAGCTGACTTTGCGCTCCATTAGCTTCTGTGCGTTATCTTTAACAAAAGCCAGGTTATTCAGATCATCCATGATGCTGTTCTGCACTTCAGCAATGTTTGACAGTGGAGCCTGGAAAAGCAAACATAACACTTTTAAGTTTCAGTATCAAATAAGCTAAAGATACAACATGTCTAATAATGTGATTCATGATCAGGATCCTCACTGGTAGCTGTTGTATGGATGGAGCACGGAGCAGTATTTTATCCATTAGCTCTCTGAGCAGGGCAACTAGAGACACCACACAGTTGGTCAGGATAGTATAGGCGGCCATGTTGAACCTCTGCAACTCCTCCACCAGCAAGGCATTCATAGCTTCGTAGTCTCTCCTGGCAGGAGCGGACGGGTCCTCTGACACCAGCGATGGAGAGGAAGAAGTGGTGGATGACGAGGATGAGGATGAAAAGGAGGAAGAGCGCTCCAGGCGGCTGCAGTAATCCAGCAATTTGTCATAACGTTTCTGGATGAGCTTCTGCGGGGCTGTGAACATGCCCTGCAGGGAGCAGAGGGGGACGAGGACCAAGCGCTCCATATTGTCTTTCTGAGGGGAGAAGTCAATGAGGTAGCAGAAGATGAATAGAGATTTACAGCATTAGTCTGCCTACTTTCATCATATATTCCCTGTTATGTATTCTGTGCATGTAAACAGGTCATTTTAGTGTATGTCTGTGTTATAAAAAGGCTTTTTTGTAGTGTATAAAACATTAAATGTTTTGTTTTTAGTATGCAGCACTGTCTCTATTTCACAACAATTTTCTCCAAGGGGAGACAGTAAAATATGCTTTAACATTAACCTTGAATACATAACAGCAAGAGAGCTGCTACAACTTAATTTGCATGCAGACAAACAAAAGGTACTGATGTTGTTCAGCTTACAGCGCAAGTTTAGCAGGCATAGCAGACTTCATCTATTGTAGCAAGGAGCATGTAATGGGTAGTGCTATATATCAAGAAAAAGAATTGTCCATTCGGTGAAAATCTTCTGCTTCCTGAAAGCATCTATCAGTTACAGCTGTCATGTTTTGACTGTAGCAGACACAGTGGAACCCTTTCATACATGTGCAATTATTTTGTAAAGGTCATTACAGACTTTGTTTGGGGCAGTGCTGAGCTGCTACTGTGAAGAGCTGCTACACAAAGAATCTTATTCAGTGGTGCAGTTATATCAGAACTGGCAACAGTGCAATCCACAGAGAGAGGAGAGAAACAGAGGGAAGGTGTCAGGGTGACTACAGGATCTACTAGCAAGGTTAGCGGCGTAGAAGAAAAGGATTAATAAAAAGACAGAAGACAGGCAGCTATGGGCAAAGTGACAGATGATTCACAGTGAGAGGGTGAGTGGAAGGTCATGTAGGAACAGGACAGCAGAGCAAGGACAAGACACGAATACAGAAGATTAAGGGAGGAAAGGGAAGAGAGGAAAAGCTGGACAGTGAAGTAAATTATGCTCTGGATAAAACTGAACTGTTCAACTTAAGTCATACTTACAAAGTGCTTATAGGGGTCACTTCCATTATTGTGCAATGAGCCATTTGTACCATTTTTATTTGGATCCTTAACAATGTTCTCCATGTCCTGGACACTCTGGACAGCTACAGACACCATCTCCTGCAGAAAATACATAAAGAAAAAGATATAGTTTATTAACATTAAACAGGATTAAACATACCCATTTTGTAGAAGGATAAGATTTGCAGATATAAACCTACCTGAGTGTACTGTAGGTAACAGTGAACATTCTTGACCAGCTGCCTCACAGCCTTCTCCAGACCCCTGAACAGCTTCTCCTCTCTATCAAATACTTCATCTCTCACCTGCAAAAGAACAATTAAAACATGTGGCTTAAATACTGACTAAATGCCAATTGTGCCTTTGCCTTACTCTAAACTTCTGCACTTACAGCTGTATAAAAGCAGCAATTACTCTATTAATAATAATAATAGTACACCTTTAGGCCAGAAAAAGTGATTTCATTCAAAGTCCAGCTTTGTAATTTTATTCCATTTACTTGTTTTTATTCCAGTTGTAGTGACCTTTTTTTCACATCATATTTTACCTGTGGTTCGACCCCAGTGAGGATCTTGAGATAGCCAGCAAACCTGTCGCCTTTCTTACGGATGGAATGTATGTTAAATTTGTGTAGTTTGCCCCTCAGTGTGCCTTCATCTTCCAACCTTTTGTACTTCATAACTGAGAGTAGATGAAAATATGGGGAAAATCGAAAGAATGAAGATGAAAAGACATGGAATTAGCAGATAATATAGCAGGACAAGTGAATATTAAACATCACAGGTAGAAAAATCATGCATTTGATTTTTTTAAAAAAGACAGCAATCTCACCTATATCCTTGCGCCTCTTGAACTCATTGATGTTCACATTTATGATCTTGGCGGCTGTGAATGCCTCCTGTAGCGGCCGACAGTCAGGATGGTCGTCAGGTGTGGCCTGCCACAGCTCCCCGAGCAGCAAAGGGTACTTCATGATCCTTTGGACTGGTTTGATGAGCAGTGAACCCATGTCCAGCAAGTTAGGTTTTCCTCTGTGAAAATAAGTTTATTATACAGTAAAGCAATGATCTACACAAACTCTTATGACCTACAAAACAAGATCCAGAGAAAAAAAAAGATCAAATCTGCTAAATCAACACAATAATCCAGATCTATACATGACAGTATACTCAGTATGTACTGTAATTCAACATCTTTTGAATCAGTTTTTCATTACAGAGTACTTACTCTTGGTCGTAGATTTTCCTGGAATAACAAAGACAAACAAACACAGTTACCATCAAAGATAATAATCAGTGAATCATCACATTTGGAATATCAAGGAAGTTACGTTTTATATGACGTGATAAATATTTGGAGGAAGTGACTCGACTTACTTCAGTGCTAATACACATGTGGTGAAATGTTGCTTTATTTCCTCCTCTTTCTCGTAGGATTTGAGCGACATGTTGGCATCATCGTGGTGGTAACAGTAAATCTTATAAACATCTTCTAAAGCTGCCTTCGCCTGGATGAATACTTCTCCTTCAAATCAAAAATGGGACATGAGATCTTTTCTCTAAAAATGATCCAGAGCAGTAAAAGTCGGCAAAAAAATAAAAAAAACAAAAAATCAAATCAGGTGAGAGTCATAATGGCATTACCTATGACAACTGCCTCTGGATCGGGGTCGGCCATGGCCTCGTGCAGTCTGTGATGCAGCGCTGCAGATACCTCACACACTGTCTCCATGTTGGTGAACAGCCGATCTATATCCACAACCTGACAGAAGATAAGGAAACTACAGTGTAAAATATGGGTTTGACCGACTGTGTCCAAATGAAATGATAAAGAAGAACTCAATTAAATCAATTATTATTTACCATTAAAATAAACTTTGGCTGATATTAATTAACCTATTAGGTCACACTTTATTTGGATATTTCAGTGTCAATTCTTCTCTCCCTGTTTCTTGGTAAAATGTCCGTAAAGTTTAATTCAATTCTCATGATTTTCTGAAAACTAATGTTTAGATGTTAAATGTGTAAATCAAGGTTACTGTCATAGATGGGGCTAACGTTAGAGTTAGGTTAAAGTCTGGGTTAGATGTACCAAACAAGCATGTGCCACTTTGAACATCAACTTATTCTCAGATAGTTGAATATTAATGTTGAACTTCACAGATAGACTTTAATCAGAGGCAAATCTCATTATTAAAAACAACAACAACATCAAAAAACATGTACCTGCAGGTTTCGTAGAGGCTGGACCACCTCTCTAATGCAAAGCTCCAGGTCTGTGAGGTAGTCCTTTTCAGTCTGCACGAGCTCCTGAATGACCTTTGCCCTGCGGTTCATCTTCCTCAAACGGACCTCCTCTGGGTCAATGGCTGGAGAGGGGGGTGTGGACAGGTCATGTGGTGTCATTTTCTCTGAGAGGAAACAACGACATTGTAACATTACTATAAAATAAGCAGAGTAAATAAGCTCCAGTGCAGCAATCACAGCACCTGACAGGCTTAATGATCAGGCATACAGGTCATACAAGGTCATGCAAAGCTAATGATAATGTGAGAGCACCTACATTTTGGTGTAAATGTGCAATTTCCAAAAAAACAAACAGACAAAAAAAACGTTATGCATTTGCCAGCATTTCAAACCATCTGTAGCACGTATGCATTTGCTCAGATGGTGGTAAACATCCCGGCCCTGTGGGCTGTGTATGCTTGGAAAAACATACATCTCCTCTAACACATCTGCTTGACGCCTGAGCAGCCATCGGTATTTCACGGTGATCTAATTATTTTGACTCGAACGCCAAAAGGCCTCACTTAACATGCCAGTCAGGCTCACTGCTCTTTTTTTATTGCTCTGCTGCCTAATCAGTCTGTGGCTGCTCTGTGCTTTGCATGGCAGGCAGGAGTGTCTGTTCAGGGAAGAGGGATGCTTCCTTGCCACCTAATCGACACTACGCACCACTTCCTCCTCCGGCGGGGGGGGGGGATGAAGAGAGAGAGCGAGAGAGGTGGAGGGAGGGAGACAGAGGGCTGCGAGGCCCGTGTCAGGTTACAGAACTAATCGTGCCGCTGATGTAATGCTACAGCGTGCTCAGGCATTCCATCTGCTCAGACTGAGCATGTGTGTGTGTGTAGGGGGAGGGCAAAGAGGGTGAAACATGTATAAAATTTGACCTTATGGAGTTCAACTTTGTCATAAGCTGCTCCCATGACAACACTTGCACAAGAATACTACACATATTAGCTCTGTGGGTTAATGATTTGACGAGTCACACCCTTTGCCTTTACACCTGGTATTAAAACATGTTCTCATTAATTCAGTTTTAGATACGTAAACATGGAAGTTGCACTGTCAAAGAAAACAAGTATGTGTTTTCAACCAGTGGGCAGTGCTTTCATATAAATGCTGCACAGATTCACACGTGTTCACACGTGGTTGACTGTGGCAGAGATGTGATCACATTGCATACAGCGAACACCTACAGCAATGAATCATCACTTCTCTAACAATTTTTAAAAAAACAACTGAGCATTATAAGCTTCACTACGTCATTAAAGGACTACTGGATTGGAATGCATTGTTCATGTTTCATATCTTATTCTGACACAGATCAAATTTTTATGAAGTGGAGTAAATCCCTGTTCATATATTTCTACTTTTTACTGTGGAATAAGATGAATTCTTGTAAAAGCATCAGAGACACTGTTTTACTGGTGGAAATGTTATGTAAGAAACGTATCGCATTCATGTTTCAACAGTATCATCAAGTGTCACGTGTCTACATGAGCATTCGGTGTGAAAAGAAACCCCAGAATCTCTGAAAACCCCCACCCGTGAGAAAAGTCCCCTTAATGAGAGATCAGGTGAGGTATGTTCATGGTTTTCCAGGCAGAAGTGTATTCTATTTTTAACCTGATTTCAACTCTTTTCATTCATCATCACTTGCTACTCTCTTGCCACAGTATAAATTCTTAACACGAGAAATGTCATACAGGTTCTTTTGAAATCTTTGTGAAATTTGTCCCATTCAAAACTGGCCTTGAGAAGATTCCTCTACACCTACACATTCACAGTGTTAGGAGAAAAAAAAAAAAAAAAACCTAAGTGTGCCACAGCAGCACTAAGCAGCAGATCTCAAACTGTGCTGACTTATCCTTTTGGCAGCATTTTGTTTGGTGAAGTATGGTTGCAGACACAGGAGTTCCCATGAAAGTGGATACAGGGCTTTTCAGTGTTCAGCCCATTGAAAGGGATCCAACAGACAGCCCCAGAACTGAATACAAGGCACGGTGTATCACATATCACCATCAAGAAGGAATGACACGTTAGACTTCACCACACTACAAAGTGCACAATGGGATTTTATCACTGAGAATATATTTTGCAAATGTGCTGAATTCAAACAAAGTCAGAAGATCTATTAAAAATATTCACTAAAAGGAAAGTCAGACATTTATCTTTTACACGTGTAACTATATAGCATGTGTAATTTAAAAAAAGATTAATGTCAAAAAGAAGTCTCAAGGCTGCACGCACACACACACAGAAAGAAAAAGTCAACAGTACAAAATCTCCATTAAAGTACCCTGCTCCATGCATGATTAGTGGATAAATACATGGGAATATTTGATTTATTACTGTCCCTGTATGTGGGCTTTGTGCTGGTGAATCATTGTCAGAACTATTATATGAGCTAGCTGTATTACTGTAAATAATTAGACATACTGATATCACGTCGCCATGGTTCTGCGGCTCGACCAACCTGTCTGACGAGCAGATGAGAAGTGGCTGTCGAGCAGCAGCTCACATGTTTCCTCTTTCAGTGAAGTCATCGTTCTGTCAATATTTGCAATGGTAATACCACTGTAAATATGTAATACTGCCTGTCAGCTGTGAGGCAGAAGTCAAAGAGGGTGGGTAATTGGTTTACTGAAAACAACCCAGTGTTTTGTTTTGTTTTTTCTTTACACCCCTGGCTCATGTAATGCAGGTCGGTCAAGAAAACAGAAAGTGCAAAGAAGAAGAGAGTGCCTGTGTTTCAGGTAAACAGGGCAGCTGCTGATAAGGCAAGTGTGTGTGAAGGCTATCCTGTCCTGAACTAGGTTATATGTTGCTATTTTAGTACAAGGTGGCATGAGTCGTCTTGGCATTTAATTGTGTATTGTTTGCAGAAAAAGGAAACCCAGGAACAAGTGGTGCAGGAAAGTCAACATACTTTAGCTAAGCTTTAATACTAACCCCCCCCGGCACAGTGATGTAAGTCATTTTGCCTGAAGTGCAGCATTCCCAGTCACTGACTGCACTCTAAGGACAGGTGAGGCCAGTTTTTCTGAAACATGGACGCGTGTGAGACGATGATGTGATGAGGCAACAAAAAGCTGCATCTACATTTTTTAAAATTTTTATCACAGCCCATTTTCTATTTTCTAATTGGTTCTTACTTTCCAGGCCAATCAATACAAATGAAATGGTTGGTTAAATGTCATAATCAGTTTAAACCAAAACTTTAAACTCTCTGGCTAAACTCTCTGATGATAAATAAGTATAGGTATATAAATATATAATGTCCCTCTCAACACGTCACTCATGTCTCGGTCTTGTTTACTAGCTGGTCTGGAACACTTCTTAGGCCACTCCTCTGTGCCTGAGTTTGGAGCACAGTTTGCATATGTGGCTTCATCCCTCTGGGAGTATCTCCTGCTCAACACATAGTAACACAACAGGTGCCCAGTATCCAGAGCTGTAGAGCAGTGCATACTCTGTGTGTGTGTGTGGGTGTGTGTGTATGTGTGTTGAATTTTTGCCCTCAAGCCATAGATGCTGGTCTTACAGTCCATTTGTAGTGGACATATTTGTTTATTTGTTTAAAGTTCACCAGGTCAGTGTGCCATGAACAAGTTTACAACGTAAAGAATTGAGAGACTTTTCAGACTGAGTGTTGGCTCACGTGTGTGTAGATTGTTGCTATAGCTTTGACCCCTGGGGAGGTCATTAGCTCACGTACCTTTAAGTTTAGCGCTGTACTCCGTCTTGTCAGACTGACTCCTCCTCACCAGTGTGCCCAGGTTGATGTCACCTTTGGCCATGTCATCAGCCACAATAGTGTCCGTCTTTCTCCTCTCCAGGTAACGCAGGAACACGGGCCGGTTCCTCCTCTTTATTACTTTCTCCTTCTCTTTCTCCTTCTCCTTCTCACTCCCGCCGGCCTCCTTGGGATCCATAGTGAGGCCGTCAGCTCCCCTGTGCTTTCAGAGCAGTCAAGGAGAAGAAAGAAAGGGAAGAGAGAGGGACAGGAAAAAGGGAGAGAAACAGAGAGAGAGAAAGCCTGGGAAGTGCAACAGGTGTACTGTTCACTGTGCACTGCCTGACTGCTCTGCACAGGTAATAAAGCTCCTCCCTGTGTCTACCTGTCATAAGAGCTATGTGGCCACACCTCTCCACTGCAGTGCTATGCTTCTCTGCTTTAGGCTATTATATCCATCCAGGGAGAGAAAGTGCATCTCATCACTTTCCCCCAAAGGTTTATGGACGGGGCGACGGCCACCAGCTAAAGTCTTGTTTTTGGTCTTGCTAAATGTCCTCATATGAAAATGAACGCGAGTCCTCACAGAAACACTCACAATGTGTTGAGAAGGAAGTATTTATGTAAATAATCCAGGTACAGAGGGTTCTATTCACACAATTTCCAAATCAAATACTTTAGATCTTTAATTGTGCAAACCACTCAACAAGTCAGGCTGTAAGGAGCTGAGCTAATGTTAGACACAGCCAAGTCAAATTCAGTGAATCAATAAAAATCTAAAACATGCACAGCATGTGATGCCATAACAATATATATACATGCTACTGATACCGTAAAAGTTTCATGTCACATTTCTATGTCAGAACAGGAACTGCGTGTTGACAGTTTGCAGCGTTTGTGGGTTGCGTCTTTTTGTGAAACTCGTCACATTGTTTTACTCAACGTATTTCCTACATTTTGTTTCCTTTTACAAAACTGTATTCTCTCTAGTAGTAACCCATGAACTGACATTCATAAAGTGTCAGATCTAGTTAGACAGGTAATTCACTGCCACACTTCCTGCCACAATGATTTCTGGACACAGCAACCAGACACTGTGAGTTCTCATCAGAACAATGAGTGGATGCATTTCCTCCCATTGAAGCTCAGCTAATCAGGGCTCCCATTGTGGTTTCAGATCACTGTGCAGTAGTGCACCTGTTTGACTTAGACTAGATGCACGCATATGGCTCATAGCCATATGTCAGCTGGTTATAAACGCAACAGCCTGTCTCACATTGCATCATTATCATCACCATCATTGTGTGTATTCAAGAAAAACCAAAGAATTAGACTATCAAATGTTAACTGATTGTTTTGCTGCCAAACAACTACAGTTAAATTGCACTAAAACAACAAATAACAGACGTCAGTGTTGGCAGTATTATGTAACCAAGTGGACTCACTTAAAGCAAACCATACAGAACAATCACATACTCTGTACAAACATAGAAGTGAGTAAACAGTGTTATCTGCTGTGCTCTGTCAGCGTGGCAGTATTCATTGTTTTGACCTCACATCATGTCACTCAGGGTGTGGCTATTCTTGACCTTCTCAGACAGACGTTTACTCTTCTGAATGAATTCACACCTGAAGAGAAATGTTAGGGACTACAACTTAGTTTGATGAAAATAGTGATTACGTTTATGCTGCCCACAGAACAAAATCTGGCTTCAGATTAGGACTCCTACTATTTTTGTGTGTTGGTTTATAAAATGTCAACATTTGACTGACGAAATTGACTGTTTCAACTGTCAAACAATCAGAAACTTCAACAATCAGAAAAACAATTCTTAGAAATTATCAAAGTAAATAAACACCACCAGGACCTTGACCTTCTTGAAATAAAATAACAAAAAGAACCTTATTTTCTTAGGGAAAGTAGCTGCAGGAGTCGGATCAGTGAACAGGGAGAGGAAAAATAAAAACACACTCATACCTGAAACTCTACAGCTGCAGACTTCTGCTGCTGGCCACTTGGGCATCGTCACTGGAAGGGTCATGGTTGAGTGCTTTGCTTATGGGCACTTTGACAAACTGAAGAAAGGGACACTCACTTTCATTTGGCTCTCCATCCTGATTTTCCAAATCAGTACAGAGGTTAGAAGTGATCAAATACCAGACATTTAAGTTCCCAGCTCTGTCTAACTTGCAGGTTTACAGCATGAAATCTCTGTCTGAAATCTTGTCTACTACAAACTTCAGCAAACACAGAGTTAAAATAAAATCTTGTGCACGGCAATATCAAAGCCCTTTGGCAACAGTATCAAAGGCAAACATGAAACATAAGATTTTAATGAACCGGCTTTTTATGGTTGTCCATATGTATGTCATTTGTTTGAACAGAGAACAACAGTGAAAAAGTCACATCAAGGCGGCTGGGGGTGTGTGTTTGTTCACGGAACAATGGATACATATGGACTTTGATCTGGTGATGTATTGTGGAGTTTAACACCATCAAATCCATTAACTTCAGGTTGTAAAAAACGCAAGGAGACATTAAAGCAAACGTGACAGGTGACCTCTCTGGAAGGTCTCAAAATGGAGGACAAAGCTGCAACGTTCTCAGTTCACCGTGGAAATCTATACTGTCTTTAAGCCTGACATGTTTTTGCATAAATGGAAAAAAAAAACAGGTCACAAAAGTCTTGCACCATTCTTCCTCTTCTGTTTCAGCTCTATAGATTGATCAGATTAAATTACAGTTATTATCAATGCTGCAGAAAGTGACAGATATTGTCACTTTTTTCTTGTTTAAAGCCTGAAACACTGATGAATGGAAGGAAAGGAGAGGAAAGGAAAAAATCAGTGATTAGGATAAATGTGTTCTCCATGTCAGTTATACTCCAGCTGTTACGCTGCCTCAGTAGCACTGGGAAACAGGGGAGACTAGCTAGGTGGCAGTAAAATAGAGCTACTACACATGGACCACGAGCCTGCAATGGAAGAAAAAAGTTAACATGAAAAATCATCACAGACTTCCAGTTACACCAATTTTCTTATCAAAATAAAAGAAAAATATTAATAACAAGTAAATGACTAATCTGTTGATGTGTAATGACACATACGCCACAATGTGATACTGTAATATTCAGAATATGGAATAGAAACATAGGTAGAAAACATATGCTGTGTATGTCTTAGTGACTTAACTCTCCTCCAGGCCCACAGTACAGCAGCAAGCATCAGGCCAAAGACCACACACGAAAACCAAGAACTAATGTCACATTCCAACAAAATTCACATTACACATTCAAGATAATTCAAAAGCCGCCATTTTGCATAAAGAAGGAGATAAAATGTCAACTTTGTACACAAGATACTTCCATATTACTGTCCTGGCATATCCCTTCATTTTTGTGATTACTACTTGGGCTTCAAAATTACACATTTTCTTAGCCAACACTTTCTATCACAGGGTCTTGAATTAAAAAAAAAAAAGATTAACAGAAAACAACAGTCTCAGCCTGAACTCTCCATCATTGCCACTGTGTAGGCTTTTATTTTGATAACCACTGGCCGGAAATGCCAGTTCCACTATGGCGGACTTGACGGCTCGGGATGTGGCGGAGGTGGAGGACGGGAAGCAGGAACTGAGGGTGGAAGAAGAAGAAGAAGAAGAAGAAGAAGTGTGTGTATGATGAGACCGCTGCTGCAGCGCTCGTCGCTCCGCTGCCTCGGGACAGTCCTCAGCTCATTTCCCGCTTCTCGAGACAAACTCGTCACACAAGCAGCAGCTGCTCCTCATCTGTGTTATCTGAGAAAAACGATGCACTATCAAACCGAGGAGAGAGGACACCCCAATTCTCCCGACTACCGGATTTATTTTAGTAAGTTAATCATCTGCGAGTTTGAGAGCAGCCATATGTATCCCCCGGCATGTCATGGGGGTGTAACGGTGTAGTACCGCGGTCCGGTGTGTGACACACAGGTGGCCACAGGTAGACTTTAAGGTCAAGGTAAACGGTTGACCTTTTGGAGTTGCACGCGCATTGTTTTCGTTGTATGGGACACACTTACCACTGAGCTGTAGAGCCAAACCCTGCATCACACAGCTCCCGGTGTTCACCGTGTTAAACTCCTTCATAAGCAGAAAGGAAGGAACATTTTTTTTCTTCCCTCATGCGGTTTTAGTTCCTGTTTGGCGGTCACGTGGACACACAGTCTGTCTCCATGACTTCAGAGGACAAATAGTCCAGATTTACTGTAATCTTAACCATAACCGCTACTTGCCTAACATAAATCTTAACTTAGCCTGACCTGAAAACATGTTTTCACCTCAAAAGTTAATGAGTCAGGAGACTTGATTAATACCAGGACCACACACACACACACTAAGAAAGACAAAAAAATTGTGATGCAGAGGTCGATGATCGCTGATGTGTATCGACAAATGAACTAACCACCAAACCAATGCTCACTTTGATTACCAATACATTTGACTTCTTTTTTTTTTTTTGATAATCAATTGATTGGTTACTTCCTAAAATGTCAGGGAAAAAAAGTGGAAAAGGGCACTTTTCCATTATTCCCTGAAGCCCAAGCTGACATATTGAAATTGCTTTTGTCTAACTGACAATAAAAAAAGAAAAAAGATCATAGAAAAGTAATACCATGTGATTGTGTGCATTTTGTATTTTTACTCTTTTTTTTTTTTCTTCTTAGAAACCTCTGAAGGGAAGTACATTTCACCGTTCCATGACATTCCACTGATAGCGGAGACAGAACAAGTAAGCCTTCTGATACTGTTTGATAAATGCTGCAGAAAATTCATGACTCATTTTGGCTATTAGGTAACTACATGAACATAAAAGTCAAACTAGCAGCTTTTTGTCTTTCAACAGGACAATGATGTGCCAGCTAAAAAACCCAGGAACAGTGAGACTGAGGTACTGTCACATTCAGATGGTTTATATCTGTTTTACTTTGAACCCAGAATAAACTGTTACTCAGCTTTCATCTTTACTCCCAGGTTCTCTATAACATGGTGGTGGAGGTACCTCGATGGTCAAATGCTAAAATGGAGGTAAGTAAAAATGCAGCGCATTGGTTTATAAATAACCTAGCATACCGCTAATCTGAAGCTATTTTATTTATTATTAGACGAACCCCTAAATTGATGACACCAGTCCTAAGTGACATTACACAACTACATGTAACTCACCAACAAGTGAAATGTTTTACATACCAGTTAGTGTACCTGTAGCTGTTATGTAGCTAGCTATGATAGCAGTAGTCAGATCTGCGGTGTGGAAATTAAATTACTCGCACATAAATACACAGATCCTTGTACACTTTCATTTTCCAGATTGCAACAAAGGAACCGCTGAATCCAATCAAACAAGATGTAAAGAAAGGCAAGCTCCGATATGTTGCTAACATATTTCCTCATAAAGGTTACATATGGAACTATGGAGCGCTCCCACAGGTGAGGAAAATGGGTCCAGGTTACATTAGAACTGACGTCATTAAGGGTTTCAGTTTGTAGTGACTGACACAATACAGCAATTTAAACACTTCATGATTCATTTAATTTAGTGCTCATTGAATTTCATAATTCATGTTCATAACTTAGTCCAGTGTCTTTTGGGATTTCTTTTATGTTTTTGAACTGTTCCTGGGAAAAGACATGGGAGGACCCAAACCACACAGACACAGACACCAAGTGCTGCGGTGATAATGATCCCATTGACGTTTGTGACATTGGAGGCCAGGTATGACTGCTTCAGGTGCATAAATGAATGATGTCATTTCAGGGTGTTTTTTTTTTTTTACTTTATATACTTTATATATTTTTTGATTGAATGACTGTTTCTTTGTTCTTTGTCGGCCTGTGCAGGTGTGCTCTCCAGGTCAGGTGATCCAAGTGAAAGTGCTGGGCATTTTGGCCATGATTGATGAGGGAGAAATGGACTGGAAGGTCATCGCTATCAATGCTAAGGACCCGGATGCCAAAAACCTAAACAGTGGGTGTGATCATATCAACAGCCATCATCTACAAACTGTTTTTTCTCTGCCCTGAAGAAACTTAGTCCAGGAAACTTGGTATGGAAATTAGAATTTTATCTAGAATGTGCTTAAGACAATTAAGTACAAAGGTAAAGGCTTATTATAAGACCTAAGTGACAGTGGATTTAATGTAGAGCCTTTTAGGATTAGCACACCTTGTCAGATCTGCATTTGACCTCATACTATGAATAAGGTATTAATGTACCTGCTGTGCTGAGTTCATATTCAAATTATTAAATTTGGGAAGAAATATTTGCAGATCCAGAACAGAAATCCCTTGAGATGTTTGGCAGCTCAGGCAGTAACTTCATACTCACTCTCTGTTGATAAAACACAAACCTCGAACACACCCTGTGGAATTTCTATTGTCAACATGGTTTTGTTTACATTCAGTGCTTCTCTCCAAAACATATTATGTGTATCCTTAAGGCCTAAAATCATGTTGAAGGCACTGTTTTAACCTCGTACAGAATTTGCAGCGCCTTTGTCTGAATATTTTTAATGCAATTTTATACAGCCTTGTCCTTATGTTGTTGTAATGGAGAAGTGCTAACCTTTTTGACCCATTATACACATATTACCTGCTTAGTCACTTGTAATCACTAAATAATTGCTGAACTATTTTCTGAACATTTAACATCCTTCAGAAGGATTCAACATATATATCTAATACTAAGTGTAAATGGGATACAGCTTCATCTAATTCATACCGAACAAGGAGCAAATCCTGGTCGCTCTGTTGCTATTCTGTGGAATGTGTTTCCTCAGGCATAGAGGACGTCCGCAAGAGCCGACCCGGTCAGTTAGAGGCCACTGTCGATCTGGTTTAGGAAATACAAGGTGCCTGATGGAAAGCCTGAGAACCAATTTGGATTCAATGGACAATTCAAGGACAAGGTACAGAGACCTTTTGTGATACTACATACATACAGAAACGATGACAGCTGCTATAGGAGGTGTTGTGGTCCACTGTGGTTGTAGTGGTCAGAAGTGAATTGCCTGAAATGGATTGCCTTAAACCAAATGATGTCTTCTGATGTCTCTTGTCCTCAGACTTTGCAGTTGAGATCATTAAGTCCACCCATGGAGCACTGAGGCACTGAAAAAGAACAAGGGATTGAATGGTGTTGGTGGAGGCAGGAGCCTCTGCGTATATGTGAAACATGTAGAACTGTTCGTTTGTAGAAGCAGTGTCGGAGCACAGACTAAAAATGGATGTTCTCTTTTTGTTCAAAGAAAACACTTTGAAGGTGAGCCTTGAAATGCAAGTCAAGAGTTGGTGGGATGTGGTCCAGTCAGAACTTCCATATGCCAAGTTGATGACAGAAACACAACAAAGCATATATAAACTACAAGGGTTAGTTGGTAAACGTATATTTTGTGACCTGTACAGGCCCCAGTATTTGGCAGCCTGGGCATCCTGTGTCTTCTAGAGGGTAGGTAGGATAATGACTGACCTGCGGCCCGTTTGGTTTTATTTTAGTGTTATATGGTTCAACACTTATATTTTTATGTCATTTGTTTCTTGCATTAGTGGACAAATGGCATTTTGTCTGAAACCCCAATGCCAGTATGGAAACCGGCGGAAATTCTTTTAACATCCTCTGAGGCTAAAAATTTCAACAGTGCTGTATGTTTGTTTTCAGCTGGATTACTGAAGGACTTATTCTCAGCTGTATATACAGTGCTATCTACATTTACCATTCCAACAATGTTTAAAAGAAATGGAAAGAAAAGGAACATACATGGAAGGTATATATCTGTACTTTTGTAATGCTATAAAGAACTATATATGTCATGTTGAACACCAGATTACACTCATAATTATAATTTACAAGGACCAGCATTGGTCTCTCTACCAAATTCTATTAAATTGTAATGATACAAAAGTATTGGGTATATTAAAATAATGCTCAGGGTACAGGCCTTAAGAATTTGTATATAGGATTATGATTCCACCTGCTCTAAGACCATAATCACCAGAAGCCGCCACAAACACGACGTCATTTGTTTGTAACATTTAAACAATTTCTTCTCATTTGGATAAATAATAAAAATTATGGGGTGAACATGGCAAGATCTTCTTCTGGTTTTACTTGGGAAACTACACATTTAAAAGCTTTCCAACATTTGGACAATAGTAACAGAATTTAGATATTAGTATTAATCATAAATAAATCAGATTGCTTAAATAAAATATAAATTTTATTAAAAAAACACCCACATCTCAGCAATATCAGAATGATATAATAAACAGCTTAAATAAAACTGTATCTATACATACATTACAGTATTAATACCGATCCCTTAATTCCATTTTTTGTAGCATACGTAAACTTCAGGAGAACTAGGAAAGCCTTTAAAAATAAACACAGGTAAAAAGTTGTACATTTTTACACCAGTCTAACCGCAAAAAACCAAGTGCAGATCAAACTGCTAGCTGTCTCGAGCTGAGTACATGAAAATTAGCCCAGAAAGTCATTCAAGTAATGTTGATCACCCAGAAGCTACACCTGAAGCATCTTCAAGTATGTTTGCAACTCACATATCTTAGACACCTCGGCTTTCTCAACCATAACCACAATTGCATAATCCCAAGCAACAAAATTCAAAATTTTTTTTTAATGTAGATTTATTTTTATAAAACTGAAACAGTTAAAAAAAACTAGAACTTCTAAAGTCTGAGTTTAACAGGAGTACTATAATCAAACATTAAGGTGACAGTGAGCGAATATTTACAAAGACGCCCTGGAGTCTAAATCCATGATCATGTCCTAAACCTGGAAAGAGTCAAAAGGATATTTTAAGATATGATGAGGATTGCTGATAGAGGAGCTGGGGTCAATTTGACAGAACAAGAAGAACCTACTGCCAACATCAACAAAGAATGAGTTGTATTCCGTACAAAAATTTCTGGGTATGTACAATGTGACATAATTTATTTTTTTTTAACACATTTACAATCTGTTTAAATAAAACAAGCTTTATGTATTCTTTATTACATATTTTTTTTTCCTGAAAAGAAAAATGAAGTGTCAGAAAATGAATATGCTGTAAGAGTGGGGTGAGTTGTTACTATAACATGAGCAGTCATTCCATTATATATCGCATTAATTAAACTAGATAGACAGGGAAGAAAAATCATTATACAATTGCTTAGTATTATAAATAAATTTAATCTACACAGGTATTGTGTGATGCAACTACGTTAATCATTGCCCTGGTCTTGTTCTCATAGAAAAGCAAATATATTGCTTTTACTAATATCATACTTTCCCTTTAATCAACTCAGTGCATATGTTCAAATTACTTTTAAAAAGATTACACCATCCTACCAGCTAAAAATATATAAAGAATTAGAAAGTATCTGTTTCTCACAAAATATTTTATCCAGGTAGTTGAGTAGACAGAGTCACGTTGGGGATTCATAGGGATGCAATGGTGTCCCTGAATGAGAAAATGACAAGATGGATACAGGCAATGAAGATGTACATTAGAATTAGTTGAAAATGTTGGATTTTACAGTAACATCAAAGATTCAAGTTCAAGTAATACTTTCTAGCGGATTGATAAGAAAGTGAAATGAACTTATGCCTTGGTGGCCTGAAGCTTAACTGTTATCAACATTTTGAAAGTAATATACAAAGGAAAATAGAAAGAAAATATGTTATAATCCTATTGCCAAACTAGTTTTGAGGTATATGACAGGTTTGTACTGTACATTATTTAAAAGCCTTCTCACTGCCCAAAGAGTCTCACATTGTTTCTAGTAGGTTGAATAGCACCTTATGAAATAAAAATCAGTTGAAACCAAAGAAATAGTTAAATGAAATAGGCTGTTAGTATCTCTTTAACAAATCTATAACAGTAATTCCAAAAAGGGAAATTAATTTACTGTACAAATCTCACCTGTTTATCTTACAGTTATTTACACACTAAAGACCCACAGCAAGCCAGCTGCCTTGAAACTGACACTGGCTTAATTGTTTTGTTCCCCAGTGTATAAAAGCATGATTTACTACACAGACATAAACTATACAAAGACGCAACCAGGTTTGTTCAATGAACCCACAGTATGAACAACAAAAATAGTCATTGACAATGTAGTAAACCTGGGAGAAACCAAATAAAACAACGTAGATTTTTTCTCCTCAAATGTTACAAATGTAAATTAATAGAATGGCCTCATTTACAGTATAAATGATATAGGAAAGTGAGAGCACCAACACAATGATAATAAAAAAATCTTTTGCATGAACTCAAAACTGTTTTGTGGATTGCTCACAACCCCTGTTATAAATTCATCAATTTAAGTTTAGTGGTGCTAGGAAATTAATTACTGTCAATGCAGCGATACAGTATAACCAGATTTTCTATTACGAAAACATTTAACTGTTATTATCAAAAAGTGCTCTAAGAAACACTGACTTGCCAAAAACCATTATGATGCTGATGATTTGACCGTGGGATAATATTTTCAGTGTCCAGTTGACATAAGTCATTGAGTGTCACTGTAGAGTGTGAAGTTATTGATATAGTGTGAAGGCATTTGAATAAAAAAAAAAAAGAATGGTAAATAGCACACACTTTAGCACCGTGAATGTTATCATTTACAAAGTCAGTGTTTTATGCCAAGATTATATCTCCAAATTTTTTGTAAGAAAAATAAAGCCACCAAAAATGAAACTTTGTTTCCAGTAAAAATAGGTCCTTATGTATCAGACTAAAAGCACCAGAGATTTGACAGTGTGTATCTTGCAACAGTTGACAAACAAACATAAATACATCCTTGGTAGGGTCAACTAGTAAAGCTTGATTGTTAAAGAGGTGAAAGACCTGATGTGAAAAGTGATTTCTGTCTCATCTGATCACAGGTTCCTTTTTTATGCAACGCTGTTGTTAACCTTAGGGATAGGAAGGAGTGTTTAGATGAGGCCAGTGGTGCCCGTGGTCTTTGTCATCAATAAAGCACCTTCCATTTCCTTCATCATGAGTGTTTTTTACACAAACTTACTGTAAGGCCCTGTGACCTTGGTGAAGGCGTATGGAGATGTACTGACATAGGTGTTTACAGCATGGCTAATCTCCAGTTCGATAAAACGCTTAAGGAGGCTCCCCGTTGGTTTCTGATGAGTCCAGATGCTCCCGCTTCACCCCCTTCTTGCTGCCCTTGCTGGGTGTCCCCTCGCCACCATTCCTCTCTGCATCTTCCTCCTTCTCTCGAGCCTTCTCTGCCATCTTGGCTTCCCATAGTGCCAAACCATGCTTGGCCTCATTCATATCTTTGTGCTGGTAGAAGACCAAGGAGATGCGTGTTGGATGGTTGCGGTCCGGATTTTAAGGGGCGTTGTGGCGTGGAGCTCCCGTTTCGCACACTCAATGAGGACTGAGCCGTGGCTGGGCGCCACTGCCACCCCACCACATATCAGGATCCAAGAAGTTGTGCTCATTGTCTGACCACATCTCTGGCTTTTGTGGTGTTGTGGGTGTCTGTGGTGTTCCAGGCTCTTGCTTAATACCAGAGCCCATGAGGCTTCCATTAGGCAGACCTAACCCTGACTGTGTCTCAGGATTTAAACACCCACCACTTAACTGAGAAGAAAGCATCTCTGGGCCAGGCATGCCCATCTCTGTCTTGATTTGCATATGGAAAGGATGTTGACCTGGGGGTACGATTTGAGGGCTCCGAGAGAGGTATGGATTTGGGTATCCTCCAAACTGATTGCCTTTGCTCACAGCAGCTGGGTAGTTTAGACCTCCATGGGCTGAAGGAGCCCTTGAGAGAGGATCCATAAACTGGGGTTCTGAGGCTCCATTAGGACCGTAAGGGGTGTAAGGTCTCATGGGGTGAACTGGCCTCATGTTGCAGGCATTGTAACCATTGACCTGTAAACCAGGTTCACCATATCTTGGTGGATAATTGACCTCAAAACGTTGATGTACACCGTACTGCTGCTCTGAGTAAAGCGCCGGCCGCTGTTGACGATACATGTCCAGGTGTTTTGGGTTTGAAGCATAGTATGGATGGTAATTGTCAAGGGGCATTCCTCCATTACACTGATAACCTGGGTATGGACGATTTGATCCATTAATGTAAGAGTTTGGTACATGGAGTGGGGAGGGATAAGGGCTGGCTGGTGTTGGTGGCTGAGGGGGATACATGCTGCCTGGTTTGGAAGTGCTTGGAAAAGACCCTGGGTGGTTAGGGAACCTGGGATAGCTGGCTGCGTTTGTTGAGCCAGGATAAGGGGGAAGAATACTCTGGTGCTGTTGTTGCTGTAGTAGATGCGCCCCTAGGTGGTGTGTTGGCTGACCTGGCTGTAGGTTTGCTCCCGCAGCACCTGGAATAGGCCCTAGAAAACAAAACACCCAAAAGATAAAGGCCTAAGCAGTAGCAAGAAACTTCCATGAATTTTAAATTATGTCTCATTTTTGTCAATTCATTGGGTTTTTCAGCATTAGTTTATTATATTGATTATACGATACAAAAAGACAAAAAGAAACAATGTATAAAATGTGTTAGAATAAATGTCAGCTTACCTGCCATAGGAGTGCTGTGAGTGGTATTCTCATAAGTGCCAGCTTTTGACTTAGCCAGGAGGGCCTTCTCTGCCTTATCATTAGAGTTGTCCAGCATAGCATTCTTGTTGGCAGCTGCCTTCTTAGCATCCAGCTTCTTTTGCCGGCAAGACTTGGCGGGCTCTGCAAGCATGCGCACCTGGCGGCGGAAGGCACTGAGGACTTGGATGGCTCCTGACTTGATTTTCTGTTGCTGACCCTCCTCACTGCCAAATTCATCAGTGTTGGAAGTCTTATAAAGAGGCAGGACATGGAGCTGCTCATCCTCTGGTATCTTTCCAATCTCTCGGTTATCCTCCCTTGTTAATGTACACACCTGGAAAAACAGGATGAGTTAAATACCTTTTTGTTGGGAAAGTTATTCAAACATCTGCTCTAAAGCCATGCTTTGATGGGACTTGGAAAGATATACGTTTCCCAGGGTCTACTTACCACAGTACTGCCCCCCTGCATGTTGTGGAGGTCCCTGTGAGCGTGGGCACAGAAGTCCAAGCAAGCAGTGACCCCAGAGAAGGGACGGCCCTCCTTGAGCCCCAAACGACAGTCTGTTGCCCTGTGTTCATGTTCCACCTGTGTCCAACAACAACAGGAGGTACGTTTTAATAATAAAAGTTTCTGAAAGTCACTAAACAATAAAGATGGGAAATCTTTACTAAACTTCTTTATCATGTAGTTATTTTCAGAAATACCCAATCACATTGTAAGGATTGAGTTATTGTTGGTATTTAAGTTGTATTACTTGCATGTTATTTATGTGTACATGTGTTTTAAAACCAAGAAAAAGAAAGAAACGGGACATTCTATGTTTTGTGATTTTAATAAATTATTAAGATGTGGATTTGAATGGGCAAGAAGTCTGTACAATGTCCACATATACTCACCTGGTTTCCATAAGCTTCAGGTGCCATAGTTTTATACAAGGGTGCCAATAAGGTTGCCAAACTTTGGAAGTTTTGATCCAGTTTCTCTTCCTGAAAGGCAAAAATTGGTAGTAGTAAAACACATTTTATATTTATGTAACCATTTTGTACACTTTGGTTAATGCGGTAAATCTACATGACATACCTCTTTCACATCATCTCCCAGCAGCTTGAATTTTCTTGGGATTTTGCTCCGGGCAAACTTGCAGCCGTTATAGTACATGCTCCAAGAGCAGCCAAAGGAGAAAGATGCTCCACAGGCTTCAGGATCTAACCCCTGGCATGCACAGGTCCTCCTGAAGGTTTTAAAAAAATCAAAATGTGTCATTTTTGTCCAGGTTAATTCAGTCGTAGCCATCAACTGATGTCTGAGGATCAAATTGGGACATGGTTCCCTTTGACTCTCTATGTATATAAAATAAGAACCAAGAACCAAACATTGCTAGCTTAATTTTCTGCAGTGCTTGCAGACAGACACACACATATATGTATGTGTGTATATAAATATAAAAAGATTTGAGTTCTCTAGCACTTACTCCTCATTGAGAGCACAGCGTCTCTGGGTGAGGGCTCCATGCTTTGTTAGAGTTTCACTTAGCTCGAGGTAGAGGCGGTCAGCCAGGCTGGGCAGGATGCCCTCCCAGACCAGGATTACTACAATGATGCAGGCAGTGTCACATGAGTGACCATTACGTTGCCGCACCAGCACCAGTAGCTTTTCTTCTACGCTGGATCGACGAATCACCTGAAACATGACAGGTAGTAGAACTTGAGCACATGCAGATATTTGAGGCAAATACAAAGGCAGCTGATTTATCTGCATCTCAATGAAATATACAGAAATGGTTCCTACCCATTTGGCTATGGGACACCCCTGTGTACTTTTTCCTTCCTTGCCGGTGTATATTACTTTCTCAATCCTGATGGCACGACCAGTTAGGCCAGACCTTCAAAGCAGAAAAGAGGCATTGAAGTACAGTAGTACACACTGGTTATGTAACATGGTCCACATTTACAGTATTTTTCAAGAGGTCAGATTTGAGGTTAACCTTTTCTCCATCATCTCACGTATAGCAGGAACACTAGGTGCTGACCCCAGATGAGTGTAGTATGGGCCTTCATCCTTCTCACTGATTTGTTCTAAATATCATAAAGGAACATACATTAATATTTACACACCAACTGATCATTCATGTTTCAGAACCAACATTATGAGACTTACCAACACAGTGACAGGATGCAATGTCATATTGTGTCTTCATGGGGGTGTCCAGTAGATTCTTTATAGGGGTATCCAGTAGCTTCATAGGAGAGTCCATGAAGCTTTGCAGGAGGTGCTCCTTTTTAGGGGTGGAATCAGGTGGTTTCTTTAGAACTACAGTGTTTGAAGCAGCTGCAGATGACTCCATTCCACTCAGGTCAGTGTTGGTTGACAGGATCGTGACAGGCCCAGAAGATTCCACCTTGACTTTATTTGCTGAATTAATGACAAGGGATTTCTTCTCGAACACAGGTGAAAGCTGGTACTGCCTCAGGCTTTGTTCCATAGTGGCCAAGATGCTTCCCTGCCTCTTGCTTTGTGCACACAGGGATTGTTGATTCTCCTGCTTGACTTGCATTCCACCTATGCCTGCCTCTCGCATCTGTAACTGCTGCTCCTGCTGCTGTGGACCAGGCAGCTCGAATCTGGGTCCATTTTCCACTTTCACAGCTCTCAGGCCATGTTTGGGGTCACTAGTGCTCTGAGGAGGATGAGGAGGGCCCTGACGCTCCTGCCTTTGTAACAGGTGCATACGCAGGGCTGCATGCCTCTGAAAGTCTCCTTGGGGACTTGTAGGTCCCAGAGGTAGTCGAGGTCCCCTTTGGAACTGAGTGCATGATGTCTTCAGCTGTTGTTCAGCTTTAGGATACATCTGTGTTGATACCTGTTGGTTTAACGCACCTTGTGATAAGTGAGGTTGTGACTGTGTAGAGGTCTGGGGGAAGTCTGTGTGGTTGGGCTGGTGGCAGTGGTTGTTAGGCCGCTGTGGTTGAAATTGCTTGAGGTTGCTGCTGCCTGAGTTCGGTGGATACTGCCTTTGATGTTGTTGTAATTGTTGCATTTCTGTTGAGTTATTGTAGCTGAATGTTGTCTGGTCATTGTGTTGGATGTGTTGGTTGTTCGACTGGGCTGAAATATTTTTGAGAGGCTGGTTGGGTTGAAGCTGCTGCAGACCTGGTGGAGGCTGACTGTGAGGTCTGTAATTGGGAGACTTGAGTTGTTGCCCTTCATACTGTGGTGGGTGGGACAGTGGACGCTGAAGACAGTGCTGTTGTTGCTGTGTTGGTAAAAACCCAGGTGACAGTATATCCTGCAGGTCAGGATCTTCACATAAGTGCTCAGACTGCATCTGGGTGTGGTAGTGGCCATCTGCCTGCTGATTTGGGGGGAAGTTACGCTGCTCAGACATTTTCTGGGGTAGAGACTGCTGAATTTGAGATGCTTTCGAATTTGATTGCTGCCACTCAGGGGCAGTGTTGTGCTGGGCTGGAACACAGTGTGTTTGGGCTGGGAGGCAGTCCTGCTGTTGCTGCTGGAAGCTGTTAGACCCCTGGCTGCTATCTGTGAAGACTCCCTGTGTCTGGAATCTTTGCGCCAGGTTTGGCTCCAACATCTGGCCGTGAACCTGGTGGTTAGCTGCCTGCTGCTCTGACTGAGGCTTAGAGAGGCCCCTCCACATGTCCTGCTCTTGTGCCTGAGATGATGGGCCACTTCCTGGTTGCTGCTGGGAATGTGAGGAGTTCAGCTCTATCCAGCCTCTCTGGTGGGGAGTCGAACATGATAAGTTGGCTCTCTGCTGAGTCGCGCTCTCCATCCCATTTTCCAACCCAGTGTGACATGGCTGCTGGAGACTGGACCCCATGGGTCCCATATTGTCAGCTCCATGTGGCTTCCCAGCATTTTGTTTAAAGTTCTGGGGTTGAATCCCATACTGATGGCCCCCGTCAGTGCTGTGGTGCTGATGCTGACCAGACCCAGGTCTCTCAGTTTGCCCCATCTTCTGTATCCCAGAGTTGGGAAAGGCTCCATATCCACCTGTCTCTGCTGCATGTAGAGGAGCACTGCGCTCCATAAAAGAGTTCTGGTTAAACTCCTGGCTGGCTTTCACATATATACCTTGAGGATTCGTCTCATCTGTATAACACTGTGGGCCATTTTGATGTTGTGAGCTATTGGCATTACTTGTAGGTGAGATCATACCAGGCAGCTGCCCCAGAGATAGCTCTTGACCAGAGTAAGGAGGTGGCTGCTGCTGGCGATGCTGTTGTTGTTGCTGCTGGTGGTCTGCTCCAAAATTGTTGGAGTATCCATTCACTACATAGTTGACAGAGTTGTAATTTTTGCCCCCTTCAGCATTGCCAGATGCCCCAGGCAGCTGTTGCTGTGAGTCAGGCATCTGAGCTGAACTGGGCAATCCTGAGGTTAAAGAGGGGGATTGAGCACCTTCACTGGGCAGCTTATTTGCCAGTGAACCATTGACGGCATCTAGTTGTGACCCGGATGTTTGTGGTGCAATTGACACTTGCTCAGGATAGTACTGAGACAAAGTTTTCTCTAAAAGATCACCCGGAGTGCTTTCTATGGTTGAGGGGGGTGAAAGAGCACCATTTGGAATTGAAACTTGTTTATTCCTTGGTAGACAAAAAATATCACCATTTGGAAAATTACAGTTCCTCTTGTCTAACTTAATCTCTGTCTGTGGGACATTGCATTCAAATTCTGTTGCTTTTGTCAACTCAGGAAAGTTTTCCACCAAACTAGAGCTCATGTCATCATTTCCTTTCATCTCAGAATCTATTTTAAGTTTTTTGGACTGGTGGACCAGTAAGGACTGCTTCAACTCTCCATTCATCAATTCTCCATTCATCATGTAGGCTCCTTGATCAAATAGCCCTTGTCCTGAAGCAGGGCTGTTGCAGTTCTCCCTGTGTCTCTTCATGGAGTTGGCACCTGTGCTGGGCTTGTAATGGTTCCAGTTCGTTTCTCCAGTGATCTGCAGAGAATCTCCCTCTGAAGACTGGCCTCCATTCTGTAATTTGTGAGAGATGTTGTGAGATGTGCCAAATTGTGCTAATATCAGACTTTCTTCCGTCTCATGTCTGGCCTGTTCTGTTTCCATCTGGCCTGCTCAGAGTCCATCCACAGGGCTGCCCTCTGTCCGTCCTGCAAGGCAGAATGTGGGAGACAGATATTAGGTTACATAATTCTTTTGGCAGAGTTATGTTTTCAAATACAGTTATACTATGGGTACTATATAATACAAACTGCTTTGCTAATATTTTAGTATTGACACTAAAATATGCATTATGTGGTTGTGGCCCTGTGCATTGAAGATGCATTGGGGTCTGGACATTGTAATGAAGTAAATTTTTCTGGGCCAAACAAGTTTTAATTTACTTCCAACATCATTAGTGAACCAGATCCTTTTTAGTCCTTTAACACCATCTATACCAATTCTCTCTCTGCTAACAAACACCTTACTTCAAATCTGAATATGGCCTTAGAGAGGAGAAGGTCAGCTGAGTAATGTGTTTACACTTGGCATTGAATGTGTATCAGCTGGTGACGCGATCATGTCATGGAATTAAATTCACCCTGACCTCATCCTGCAACCTCCTGAAGACCAACAGATAGCAAGTAGAAAGTGAGGAAGGAGATGAGAGCACAGACTAGGTTATGATGGGGCTATTTTGGCTGACAGAGGACTGTGAATCACCATTCTGAATTTAACATACACAGCTTAACAAAGTGTATCGTGAATGGTACACCATGTTTTGTGGTCACATTTTCAGCGCCCTGTCTCTGAACTGTATCACAATATGTGTGTTTCCTTTCAAACTGAAAGCTGTGATTTCCTGTTATTTATTGTACATGGATAGTAACTTTAAAAATGCCACAGCAGTCCAAATGCTGACTGTCACCCATACAACTGTTGCGCAGGTTACAGAACAGGAAAGAACTGTGACTCCACTATTTAACAGAAAACCTTTTGGTTGCAAAAATGTCCATCAACCAGATGGTGTTCAGTTTGTATATCATAATGTATGTACATCCAGTTTCATTGCTCTCTAAACATTAGTAGAGACTGGCAATAATTTTAAATAGAAACACCAGGAACTGTTCTAAGAGAAGGAAAAAGGATAGAGGAATGCTCCATTTAAAATGCACGATCCAGGGCAGAGGTGTTTGGAATATTTCTTTGCACATGTTTCAAGTAACTTGCAATATAGAGTGAAATTTTAATGAAAAACCCTTTCTGGATTTGGTTCATTAGTTATTGTACCAAAAGACTGAATATATTCAACAAAACATAAGTCTAGTTGATTGAAGGCAGTAGGATGCAAGGTTAATGTCCCAGATGGTAGATGGGAGGAGGAGGAGTTGGCTGCTCGTCAGCTGTTCAGTCGCCGTGTTCCTCACCCTTGCCACATTGTAATGTCAAATATGCAAATACAACTCGGTTCTCAAGTTTGAGGCCTTTGTTATCAGGGCTAAACTATAGCATTGAAAGGTCTGTGTCATGAAGTTAAAATGAGTACAGAATCTAAACTCACCCCCACAAATGTTTCCCACACTGATTTAATTATCCTGATAAAGTTCTTGGCTTAATGTTTTTTCAGCACCACAAAAATGTCTGCCAAATTAATGTCATATAATTAAATGTAGGTGGAGTTGGTTCCAAGGATACCCCCCCCCCCCCCCCAAAAAAAAATCTCAAAATAAGGGTTTGGTTGCAAAATGTGGGTGAATATTTCACATAGCAATCTAAATTTGTTTTTCTGTCTAGTTTCAGCTGAGTATTTAATACATGACACATCACTATTTCTGGACCTTAAAAAGTGCATGAACAAATAGGTGAATAAAACTGGAATAATTTTGGAGCTGTAGGTCTTGTGACAAAGTAGTATAAATAAGTAATAAATGTGATGTGTGGAGAATAGGATCACTACTGAAGGCTAAGCAGCAAGCTCAGCTTATGGTTTCATCTTGCTTTCCCTGTGCGCGCTCTCTGCCAAAAGCAAATAGATTCCAGTGATTCCAGTAGAATATTGATTTCTGTCTGCCGCCCTCCATTATTAATGCATGTCACATCCGCAGCATCTGCAAAACAATTGCAGCATGCAGGCACAAAGAGCCGCAGTCTAATCCATCATAATTATGAGCAACTCTCCTGCAGATGCTAAAGGAATGGGCAGCTGAGGAGCACCAAGAGGCACCCAGACTCAGTCTTAAGTATTAAAGTAAAAGTGTTGGGCATTAAAGCTGACTGACAGAGGAGAGAATCTGAGGAAGAGTTCTGACATTGTTATACAGGATATATCACAAACCTGATTGTCCTCCTCCTATAATTACATCTGTGTCTTGCATACATGTCTACCTGTGTCCTGTTTAAGTTTATTTACCAGGTTTTGACTCTTTTCACCAACTTTAGAGATTTTCAATTTAATTTCATTTTATCAAATGCAGTATGGGCTGCCATCTTTTCAAACATGCTGTGTTTGTCCTTGAGCATTATTTTCCTAAAGACAAGAGATGCATTTTCCTGACTTTAATTAGCGGTTTGTCCGCCTACATACAAGCACCCTACAGTATCACAACCACCTTCTACTCTGAATATTTAAAGTTTGGCTGAGTTTATATGACCCTTTTTGAGTATAGTATAATACGAAACCCAACAGTCTGATTCCAATATTTTATACTTTTCAGTAACATATGTCACTAACAGCCTTCATTTTCACAATTATAATTATAATAAAATGATTACTTCATTGCCCATATGTAAACTCATCCAAGACATTTTACAAATGGAACAGAGATAATAATAAGATCCTAATGAATTTATAAATCCAAGCTACCTAAAAATTCCACATTGACATTACTTGTTAATTCTCAAACCTCTATGATCAGGCTGAATAATGTTAATTGATGGTGTTAAAGGTGTTACATGCCTTCAAAGTTACTTAGTTACATACAGCAGATGTAAGTCATTTGTCAGAAATAGGACAGTTACATTTAGTTGTTTGTAAATGTTTCAGCGCAGCATGTTTTCCAGTAAATAGCAGTAAAGTAAAATATGTTCATCTAGGAATTTTAGGGTCCAGTAAGTTTTAAAAATACTTTTTTTTTTTCATGGATCTACACAACTTTGGCCAATATACTCATATTATCTAAGGAAGTGGTTATGACTAAGTTTTTCAGATTTATGGTTTTAGAAACTTAAGTCAGCTAAACACTCTGTGTGTACTTAAAAAGTAAATAATGTCGTTGCAGGCCTTGGGTCACAACTGCCGGCTGCTATGGTCAAGTTCAGAAAAATATGCTATACAACCTTTGAAAACATAATTGGATCCAGCTTCAGATTCCCACAAAAGCCCTCCTGTTAATGTAAACCTACTATAGGCTCACTATAGGCACTGACTGATGTTTGGGGGGGAAAGGACAGAAAAAAATTGCTAAATATTTGAGGTACTATGGCATGTTTCATTTGGCATAATCGCTCTCCATCACTGAGCCTGATTATCACATCTGGAACCAGTTACAGCTGCTTATGATTCTGGCAAGAGAGCTGTCGTCTTCAAAAGACGTGTTTCAACCAAAGCCTGATAACCTATTTTGAAAAATGTTTGTGCATGTCCAGTATCCATTTCAACCACAAAATGCATGGCCTTTTAAAGAGAAATTCACTATTAATCATGCACATTGTTTCACTCAATAAGGACAGTAAACAAAGGTTAGAGTCAATAAGGCTTTGCAATTCATGGAAACCTCTAAAATATGAGTGGATTACATAAATTAGACAGTGCAGATGGGTAATGTAGGATAGAAAAATATCTATTTAATATATTAAACTACACATACGAGAAATATTTTATCTCTGGGGTGACTGTAGACCGGGCTACTTTCTTTTATGGTCTTTAAATAGAGCACCTGCAGCTCCAGATGACATGGATTGTGAGTGACAGCTTCAGTCTTTCGACCAAAAAGTTATTTCGACTGCCTTTTTGTAAAGTAATTCAAGACTTCAAGATATTGTGCACTTTCGGGGACAGTACTTATAATCAGGTTCCTGCTTTTCCTTAACAGCAATGTCCAACCTGGTCAAGTGGACCATGGATTAGGCAAAAAAAAAAAAAGTCACTTTTCTGTAATTGTAGCCCAGTCGACCGTCTCTGGACCAAGCACAGAGAACTGTCAGGCCGAGCTCTGCCCGGGCAGGCGAGCTGGTCGACATAATGATCTCCTTCCCCGTGTCAATCACCCCTCCAGGACATTAGCAGCCCTCCAGACCCCCAAAGTTAGAGTGCTAAATCTCCCACTAACGAGCCAAGCTGTTACAAGGGTGTCTGGAAGCTCCCACCGTTGTCACAACAGAGGAGCCAGCTGCCTGTTAGCAGGTGGAAGAGGGAAGCAGCACACTGAAAACAAAGACAGCTCTCAGGTCAGTGGCTGAAGAAAAGAGCCTGAAAGGTGTCTTTTTGTCTGTGTTGGGTGAAGGATGGGCATCTTGCATCCCACACATCAGTTTTTTTTATTTCTTTTTCTTTTTTAAGAAAAACTGCCTCGTTAGCATGATGAAAATTCATTTTTGCCATTATCCTATGCAATTTGAAGGGTTGTCACAACACTGAAGAAAAGATACATTTCAAAACCTCAACACAGTGGGAAACACAGCTGGCGTAAGCTGTGCCTCTACCATTAAACATAGTGGTAATGAGAATCACACAGATTCTATATATATATATATTCTAGGGACCATACCATGAATCTATGGTATGGTCCTTCGGATATAGACCATGCACTGTAGTCTAGCAACTCAAAATGACCCTTATAAAATAGACCAGTTTAAACTATAAACTCTATGAATAAAACTGTTCATTTGTAAGTTACATTGAGACAGTGCTGGAACCTGAACATGAAAAGTCTCATGAGCTTCTCAGGCAACAAGTTGCAGAACTAATCTCCTTCTTGCTGCTGTCAGACACAGACGGATGTAAAATGCCACAGCAGGATACCACCAGCAGCAGCATGCTAATCAGAAGTGACAACACATCCCCTTTATGATTATGTCAAAGTTATTAAAATTGAAATGTGTTATTTTGACAAATGAGTATACGCAGAAACCATGCGGGGGTTGTGAGATGTGTGCGGCTCCACTGGATGAATGGCAAATGATCTTTGCATCCAGAAGGCATCTCATCCTCATCTGTGGCAGATCTGCTAATTTTATAATGTGTTGTTTGAATAAGCATCAGTTTCTGTGTCATTTGTTGAGATGAGGTGATTATGATCAATCATAGAGTTACAGTTTAATTTAATAGTCTCAATCAACAATACGCCAACAAATTTTTCATTTGCCAATATTATCTCCCTGGATTTTAAATTCCTGCTTAAATATTAACCAAAACTACTTAAGAAACAGCTGCACAGAGCTATGTTTTATATATCATTAATATACACTGAAGAACACACAATTGGGACCAATCAGGAAATTCAAACCTGTAGGTTTTTTTTTTTGTTTGTTTGTTTGTTTTATTTATTTATTTATTTTTTTCAGTGGACTCTAAATTCACTATGGGAACATCATATTAACTCAGTCTGCTTTGAGAAAAAGAAATACACCAATGCTCCCACCATTTCTTGCTCTCTGTCCCACATAAAGCATCCGTTCCCTGCAAACGTAACAATGAGATAAGCGGCTGAATAACACTTCCCGACCCCATGTGACTACTCCTTTGTTTTGTCTGGCCCTCAGTGCAGTCTGTAAATCAGTAACTTAAGGCAAGAGGTGAACACTGGTGCTAAGCTGCTCTCAGTGCAGCTCCGTTCCTACGGGACACTCCAGGGTTTACAAAGGACCGAATGGAGCCAAGCAGCTTGTCACAGTTGGATACACCCACACTGACAAAAAAAAAAAAAAAATCTTTGCAAACCCAGAACAAAGCCAGAGATCCCAGCTGAGTGTGTGCGCGCCTGTACGCGTACAAACATACAAACACTCACACCAATTACGCAATGTTGTAGCCTAAGTCCAACTTTGAATATGCATGCTTTAAGACACTTGGAGCACTAGCTGCAGTCTCTTCATTATTTATTAGATTCATGGGGAAGGTCTATTTTTGCTCCGGAAGTAGAGCACTAAACTAAACCAGAGGCACCGCGTTGCAGTGGCTTTAGTGGGGATGCCTGCTGGAAGTTATAATGCTTTGATCTATTTTGGTTTTCTTTCTAGTAGCTAATGTCCACCAGGGAAATGAGCACTCTCTTTTCAGTTTATGATATAACTCAACTTGCTTGACTTGAACTGGATTCCCAACAAAACTTCATTTCCCTCCAGATGTCAGTTTCTTTGTCTCTATATGCTGTTGTTTGGTTTCCCTCTCTCTCCCACAGCCTTACCTACAGTCCCCCACCCTGTAATTACACTACAGGTTCCTCTGTACTTCTATCTCCTACTCATCTACTTCCCTCCTGTTCAGTCTATCATCTAGTCTGTGTAGTTATGAACCTGGCTGCTAAGTGCCATTGTAGAAATCTAGACAGTCATTGCCCACAGTTACTGCTTATAGAGCTATGTATTTGTTGGGATTTATAGGTGGTCAGTAAGTTTAGTGCTTTGAGGCCTGGGGGCAAGGATGGACTCTTGGACACAGTGTGATCAGTGTTGTAAAACAATGGACACAGTTTGCACAAGAGTCAGTAAAGGGCAGCAGTTATTGCACATGACAGTACAGCCTTATTTTAACAATGAAGAGCCTTGTTCTTAGTATAGCATGACTTTACCAAATGTAAGAGTGTATAACTTGTTTCAGTTTGCTAAAATATTATCTTTTTGTCCATTCCAGAATGTTTAAAAAATGACCTACAAATCATAGCTATTATGCATATTTATCCCTGTCTCCTCCAGTAGTGTGAGGTTTTGTCTTCTCAACACTAGTGTAACAAAGTTTAATGCACTGGACTCTCACTGTGTTTTTGTTATTCCCAGAGAGAGAGCCAGTGAAATATGAGAGCTGCCATAGTAGATGGGGTCTATTTGGCGTGACTTGGCAGCCGCATGTGACATTCACCACTAACGACAGCTGCTGGGAGACTCAGGTCTCTGCACTTTCAGGTTTAGACCTAGGTGGCTGAACTAAAGAGCCCTGCTGTTGAATAAAGACAGAGAGGGAGAATGGGAGATGTAGAGCAGCCCTGTAAATCAAACACACACTTGCCAAGCCACACCGCTGTTTTGCAGAATGAGCCCTAATCTCAAGTGTACATTTCCTTTTCTTTGCTGAAACACACCCTTGGAGCATGCTTCCACTCCAGAGACAATAAATTTTCAGAGGACTTGGTAAAGATTTAAGCACACAACTAAGTCTGTTCAGTACTAATATTCATTGTAGTATCACCTGACTGAATATAACTTTAACAAACTGTAATGTCACTAATTCAACTCAGGGCTAAACCATAGTAACTAGAACATTAAAACATCTAACACTCACCCAGCTGGGCTTATCAACAGTGTAAACACTTTGTTATCTACTATAATTGTCAATAGCAACTATCACTTGCTACTCTCAGCAACTTTGCTAGTTTAGCCACTTTACACACAGCACAGCAGATAGTATTGATAATGTACTGATTAAAATCCAATCTTGATATTTATTTCATAAAATTCAGAGTTTAATTGTAAATGAAAGTATCATTAGATAATGAACAACAACTGCTGGTGAAATTAAATTTCCCTAGGCCTCAGCTGTATTTAATGTTACAACTAATTCTTAACATTTGAACACGATGCTAAATAAAATACACCAAATTGAAATGCATGAGCCTCAGTTCAGTAAGATCTTGTCCTTTTTTAAAATTTTGGACGTGAACTAACCTCTCACATCTTACTCAAACAAACATAAAGTCAAATCATGATATAGAAAAGGAAATGGAAGTAAAACTAAATCCTTATTTGTAACAGTAACTTAGGTAATACTGTAATGGCTGTATATGCTGTCAGACTGGAGTTAGACAGTTCAGACATGCATGCAGCAGCGCCAGGAGTGAAACCTCATCCTTAGCAACCCCTACCAGTCTAATTAGGTCAGATGACTTGCATTCTACAGTATTTTAAATCCCTCCCGTAAATATAGAGCTGAACTCGCCGCTCTGCAAACCTCATGACCTCTGACAACATATCCACAACTCTGCATTCCAGCTGGCTGTGTAAACAACTGAGATGTAGGCTCAAAAACAGCACACCATCTCCTAAAGATCCTTTTTAAATCTATGGCTGAATTGCTGCTGTCACAGTGATCTTCGCACTAAATCACACATACTGCACCTTCAAACAGCGTGTGATAGGTACGGTTTCTGATGCCTAATCATTTAACAGCCTGAACATTTTATCACACACGTTTGCCTGATTTAGGGCAGTGTTTGATTATTCCTTTAAACATCTGTAGACGTTTTGAATTATGACAGTTCGTGACATATGGCTGGCATATGAACTGAGGGGGTGGATTTTGCTGGAGAGAATTTTGGGGGAAAAGTTTTAAGGGGGTGGACAAGAAAGGCTGGACGGTCTTAACACACCAAGTCATAAAGCACAATGTGAAGTTAAGTGTTGGCAGCATGTGTTGTTACTGACGGTCAAAAGCTCGTCCGGCTCGGTTGGACAGATGTTCGTTCGTGTTCTGCATCTCACGGAGTCTCGCAGTCAGACACCTGACACTGGTGATTTATGTCACATGGCACGCTCATGCAGCGCGTACAATGCACCTCACATGGTTGCTTGTGCTCTCTCTCTCAGTCTGAACATATGACACCCTCCACTCTGCCTAAGAAACAAAAGCCCCCTGTGTCTGCAGCCATTTCTATAATCCTCCAAATTTACATGCTAGGCAGATGATTGCAACATTTTCTTCGAAGTGCTTTGATCTTGTTGAAATTCTGTCACATGAAGAATCCTAGCATCATGTGGCGTCTACACTCTGATAGCACACTTCCCAGCCAGCGCAAAGAGGAAATATCTAAACAAATTAAACATGAAAGTGGAATACAGAACAAAAAACACAGATAAAAGTGGACCACACACACTGGTCAGAGCTCTGTGCCACCTTGACATTTCCTCTTTGTCAGATCAGAGCAATGCCTCTTTTGTTTTTCCCCTAAAGAAACTGTTTGACATTTTGGGGAAATATGCTTATTTGTTTGCATGCTTATCGTTACATGAGAACAATACCATTCTAATGCCTGTACCATAAATATAAAGCTACTGGGAAATAGTTCAGCACAAACCTCCTGAAAATTTTTTTTTTTTACAGTTTGACTTGTGTATGGATTAAACAAGCAGGATATAACATAGTCATTAGTGAGCTTTAGAGGAACTGCTTTAGACAGAAGCAGGCCAGTTTTTTTCCCCCATCTTTGTCCTATCTTTGTGCTAAGCTAAGCTAACTGGCTGCTGGCTGCAGCTTCATGTTTACCACAGAAATGAGGCTGGTATCAATCTTCTCATCTCACATTTAAGTAACTAAGTGAACAGGCACATTTCTCAGAATGCAAGGTAATCTGAAATGTTAAAGTGTAGCACTGTTTTAACTTTGATTGGCATACATTAAGCTTTAGCTGTCCCTAGCTAATGCCTGATCCATCTGCCTCATATTGCTATATATACAGCTTCTGTTGTACATAGATGCGGGTGATCTTTTATATTGGTTACTGATTAGATGCAGATACATGTGTAGGTTATTACCAGGAATGCAGAAGAGGATCAGACTGAGTGATGTTACTCATGTTGGTTTCATTAATAACAGCAAAGGTTGCTCTAGTTTTTCTGTCAGGTAGACCAGTGCAGTTTCCTGTTGATTCTCACTGCAGCCTAATCGCTAGACTGTGGCGCAATGATGGCTGCATCACATGACAGCCTGGAGCAACAGATCTCTGTTTTTCCTCCCATTCTGTCCTCTCTCTCGAAGGCTGACTGAAATCAGTACAGTTCTGCAGGTAGAATCAGCTGTCTGAGAAACTGAAACCAGATAAATCTTTCTTCACTCTTTCAATTAAATAGCATGAGAAAATCTCCCTACATTCCAGTGAGATGTATTGTATCAGTTACATTTACATCATCTAGTAATTGGGTCTTATTTTAAAGTGTTAAGGGATTTTCAGTGGCATATGCACACAAATACATGTAAATGTTATTTGGCATCTTGGTTTTCTTCTTTGAATCTGAAGATGAGATTAATAGATTGCACAGAAACACAGAGGACATACACTTCTGTTTGTAATTTCTTCCCTAGAGAGCTTCCTCCCCCTCTGTAAGAAAAAGGGGATCTGTACAATCTACATTGTTCTTTATGTCTAATGTAAGACAGATGTGACTGACTTGTGGAGATTCCCCCTGCAGTCTTTATGCCTCCACAGCTTCTTGTCTCTTTGCCTTCTTTTACTGTATTTTGACATCTAACTAACTATAGCATTATTTGAGCAAGTTAGTTTGAATTACTCAACATTAGATTGCTGAACTAAGTTCTTCTCCATTAATAGAGAGAGAATACAGTTCAGGACCCAGGTTTTAAGGTGTGCAGTGGGGTTTCAGGTATATCTGAGTCTGATTTTCATCATGTTACGTGAGACTACACATGCTGTTAAGGGGTTAATGTCAGGGGGCACTATCAGTCCCTTTTTGGCTAATGGTGGCCAAACCTATGGAGATTTAGTTTTGCATACTCTTATTTTTAATCTGCGATGACTAGATAAACGGGTGTTTGCAGATGTATGGATAGGTGACAGCTGGAACCCAACAAATGAATGTCAGTGGTTGCACACCCTGCTATCAACAGGATGCATTAATAACTACAACAACTGCATAGTTCCATGGCTAGCTGAAAACAGCTGAAAACAAAACAATCCAATGGTGCACTGTCTAAAGACAGAGTAGTAAGAAGTGCAGTACAGTGCTTTTTTGGTCAACTGGTCGACCTGCATCAAGTTAAAAAGATGAACTAAGGGTGGGGAAAGACAGGAGAGATTATCTGGCACCATCATAATAAGCCATATCCAAGTGCTCAGAGCCATAATTAAGATCAATTTAAACACTAATCCAAGGTTGTAATAATTATGTGCAGGGTTTACTGGGCTTTGTTTCAGGAAGCTGTGAACAAGACATAAAATATATTTACTCATAAACAGCCTTCTGAAGAATAAAGGGGCTGGTGATTTGTGGCAACCTTTAAAGGACCAAAGGACATGGCTGGTTTTGTCGAGTCTAGTTTCCGTGGGTGAGGTGGAACTGGCTCAACTGCTAACTGTTGTTCCTTGACACAGTCCATATTGTGGCTCCAAAGCCTGTTTAGACTGGTAGGGGTTTGA
The DNA here is from genome assembly GCA_033238685.1 of Lates japonicus. Taxonomy (NCBI): domain Eukaryota; kingdom Metazoa; phylum Chordata; class Actinopteri; family Centropomidae; genus Lates; species Lates japonicus. The sequence goes on from BRZM01000013.1 coordinate 6,067,422, forward strand.
AGATATCACTTGTTTTTGTGCTTCAAAATTTGTGGTGTGATGAGTCAGTGACAGAGTATGGAGGTTTGAGCATCATATTAACGGCAAAGGTAAGAGATGACACAGTGTATGTTCTTGTAGATGACATTGGTATGAATAACTCAACAGCTTTTGTTGCAGGGGATAAACCCCGCCTCTACTAAACCCCCCTACATTTCTGATACAACTTGTTTGGCAGGTATTCTGGGAAAACTGCTCTCACAACAATCACACACAACACATCATGCTGGCATGTTCTACTTTTAGCTTGATGAAAGTCTAGACAGGAATGTTATTTCTTTAATTATTTTTTAATCATAACACAGAAATATGATCATTTGACTGATATTGAAACAGCCACATTGTCATAGATCATATCTATTAACCATCAGCCTTTCCTCCAAACATAAAACCATTTCAGAAAAACAGTGCTATTGCTCAGAGATATTTACATTCATGTCTGTGCAGAATGTTTCCCAGAAGAGGTCAATCCTGTTAGTAGATAGCAGCTGAAAATTATCCCAGATCTGACTTCATGAACCTGTTAGTCTTGAAGTCTTTCCTGTTTTAATAAGCACAATCTAAGAAGAAACCCCGCCTAGCTTGGGAAGCACCCTGTGCAAAGTTTACGCACAGAGTCTAAACCTTTTTCTGTGCCTTCAAGCTGCATCGCAAGGAGACTCTAATTAAGAAATGGGCTTCTGAGCGTACATACCGACTAACCTGCCCCCAACCCACAGTTCTGCTCTTTTCCTTCCAAGTCGCCTGTCTCTTTTGCCCTCCAAACCTTTCTCTATGCAAAAGTCAATATATCTGACTAACTTGATGAACTGTGCACAGAGCAAAGTTAATTTCTTTCAGAGTACATGGTAGCCATGGCGACCATCTTATGAGCGCTCCAAAGCCCATCTGGTCTAAACATTACCCCAGCACGGCTGACTGCAGAATAGACTGCTTTGCCATGGTGTGCACATGTGCTTTACGCATTGATCCTGCCAGTAAATCAATAGTGCCACATATTCAGAAACCTACATTTGCACTTGTGTGGATCAACACCTTTAAAATTGCATTTTAGAAATGAGCCACAAAACCTGTACTAGTACATTTCTAAGCCATTTTTTTCTCAATTAAGATTTCACTTCTTGAAATATAAAATACTCTTCTCCTTGTGTTGTCTTGAGCTACTGCATTTATATTTAGAATCTTACCAAGAAAGATTTCTTGTTGCTTCTAGTTGCTCTTAGCTGAAATAGTAGGGGGAGGAAAGACTTTATATTAACCTTTTACTCTTAATTCATTTTCCCATCCACTACAATCTGGCATGAGATGGAAAACTCATACACAAAGCCAACTGATGCACAAACCCTGATTCCCATGTTTCTTCAACTCACCCTCCAGCCTGCGAGTCTTGGCATGTGATTAGTTCACAGGCACATTTATTTAGCAAATATTTCCTTTCTGTTTGCATGATCCAAATCCAAACCAGCTTCCAATTAAACAGGAAGCGGAGGTGAACAGTAAACAGAGCAAAGGGAAACATTATTGTAGGAGGGAAATTAAAACATGGCACACAACATGCCAGTGAAGGAATTCTAAATGGGCTCGATACCAGGGCAGATTCCTGTTTCATGGGAGACTGAGCTACATATAGGGGTTTATTGTGAATAAAAAGCAAAGCAAGTTTGGAAATCTCCACTTTCTTTCTTTCTTTTCTTTCTTTCTTCTATTCATCAAATTTGGAGCCAAAAATATACTGTAGTAGTGCCTAGAATAATTCTGAATCAGAAACATTTGCTATGTGTTCTTTTGTCATCTGGAAAGCGAATGTGGTGATATTCTTTCCCTCATTGGTTTCTAAGCAGCCTGACCTAAGCCGCTGTTGCTAAGCGCCCTCTTTCCCTCCACTGAGTGGGAGGCACGTGACTCTCATTGAATAGAAATCACAAATCCTTCTGAGTGAGGAATATTTTCTATGATTCATGGCTTCAGTCTAAGGATGTATAAACCCTTCACTGCAATTCTCACACCTCAGCAATTCATAAGCAAGTGCTTACATTTTAAACAATGAGTTCTTCAGCATGAGCTACTGCTTTAGTGTTCCATTAAAGACAAAATATGTTGCTCAGATATGGCAGAGCTTCAGGAATAATCAGTCACAATCTGCCATGTGGATTGATGTTTGACTGTACAGAAAACTGGATTTGTACCTACCTTACTTGTAAAATTGTTATTTTGGTAGGAAGCTGGTAGAGAGTGTACGAATGTAACTATTATCTCATCCAGGAGTTTCTATCCATTGAGACACAGAGCTAAGATCTGACTTTGAGACTTACCAATACAAATACATATATGGACGCAAAACCAGCCTGATTGTCATTGAGCAGTCCGGTGTGGAAAGACACCAGCTGCTGCACTCGTACATTCCACTCAGGAAACCTAATATTGAGGCCGGGCCACTTGAAGCCCTCAGAAATAGTTAGTGATGTCATTCAAAGCCTTTGGTAGGGTTACGCTTCTAAATGACATTCAGGACCAGCTGTCTGTCTTTGTGCTCCTTGTGTAGACAACAGGGGGCCATGGGGCCTAACCTTTTCAATGACAGCTCCTAGCAGCAAAACCGTCCATATCTGACAGCCATTTTAGAGGAGGGCAAACCAAAATCAGAAGCAGTTGTTTGGAATCACCATGGACCCCTTTTGAGATTGTGCGATGATGACAAAGCTTTGCACATCATGTGACAGGAGCATTAGCTGTAGAAATTCCTTCTCAGATATTGATCTAGATTAGGCTTTTTTTTTTAAAGCAGATGATTAATTTCGACATGTTATATTGTCCTGAAAGAAAACTTTTTTTCCCCTAAAGAACCTTTAAGGATTAAACCTCTTGAACAGCTCCCTCTTGTCACAGATTTGATTTAACTGGAACTGACTGACCTCTGTGTAGTTTGACTTTAGAGTCTTACTAAAGGTCAGATCCTAGCATGAGGTTAGGTCACCTCTAGAATTGTAAGGCATATTGAAACCCTTTGTGCGAGTTTGCCAACTCGTCATGCCTTTGTTTGAAGAGCCACCTCTTGGCTGGTAAAGAGGAATCTTTGACTCTCCAATACTGAAACACCAACATTTTTGGCTGCAAATATTCAACTCATTGAGTAATAAATAAATAACTTTCTTTAACCATCCCTGTCAACATTTCTAGCTTATTTTTTCTTCTAGAATGAGCAATGGTTCACTAAGTTCTGGTCAAAGCACAAGTTTTCTCAACAAATAAATAATTCATATGAAGCAATGCAACACAATGGAAAGTGTCACTATGGTGTCAGATGTGGCTATACCAATGCCTGAGCACATTTAGGTGCCTGGTTGTACTAGATGCATTGAGTTTAATGATGACACTATCCATGAAACATTACAAATGTTACAGGCCCAAAGCTGGACCTGTAACGGGAGTTTACAGCCAGTTTATTCTCCTGATTTGCTGCTGTTAAGGCCTTCACCTTCGCAGGAGCCATTCGCTATCAAAGTGGAATCAACAAAAGAAAAGGCCTGCTCTCAGTCTCGCTACGTTTCCGAGCACAGATGCTGTTGTGGCTGTGGCTCTTAATTTCTTTCTTCTTTTTAATTCTTAACTTCAAGTAGCGGAACGGACGAAAACAGCATTCAAGAAGATTGTCCAAGCGTAGGAGGAGCGGCCCGGCGAGAAGCGGGAAGAGATGCTATTCGCTTTGGGGTGGTTACGTAATATCTCACTTGCCTCTCTCTGCGGAATGCCAGGATAGTGTTTGTAAACAGAGCGGCCATGTGCGTGTGCTCACGTGGAGGAAGCTTTTGAGTCGCTGCCCTCGCTGTCTCACCCCTGAGGTAAACCCTGACATCGATACATGCTCACAGGGCCAGCAACACTCCCTCCAGCGCTGTGCCACTCAAACAGAGCCTTATCACTCCCACTCCATAATTACGCCTCAGCCGCAATGCACAGGCTCGTGAAAAAAGAAGGCCACAAGTCATATTTGGGATTCACAATGTGTCTGGTGTGGCAATTACTGATAACATTTTTGCATCCCAGACTCATAAAAGCATTATTACTATTGCACATTCCCAGCGATGACCAATAAACCACTCCCAAGCCATTTTTACACCAAAGTCTCCTTAACAAGGTACGGCCTTCGTGAGACGGAAAGCCAAGTTTCTTGTTGGGGTTTGGGGTGGATCTGGTTTGGCAATTACTGATAACTGACATATTTTTGGTGATTTTTCTTGGCTTCAGTTAATAGATATTCTCTGAATTTAGACAAGCACACAACTCTCTCAAACCCACAATGATTCACAGGTCAGAAGACTGTTTGATACATTCAGCAGGCTCCAAAACTGGTCAGTGCACACAGCATGGATAATTGTCCAGTAAACGGTAAAACTCACGCAAATATCAGGATGACATTTAAACCCTCTCCATCAAAACTTCACTGGGATGACTGAGGCTGAACACTGACATTTTTCAGTGCTCAGCTTGGCTTTTAATAACAAGAAACTTCACACAGCTGTGCATTACCGATGGTAAGTTCTGTGAGAATGTATATAAATGTGTTTAAAACTGTGGCAACATCCATTATGTTTACTTACACACTTATTTTCCACTGTTATTCCAAGTATGGCAATATTCGGAATTTGACATGGGGCACATAAACAGAATATGCTATTACTCGAATTCGAATTTAGCTTTTTCTAATTAAAACATGTGGGATATACTGATTTTATTGGGGTTTTAGGAGCATTCTTTGGGTATGTATACAGCACATCCAGAATATGTGTTGCAGCTGGGGTTTTTATGGTATTGTGGATATAAAATAAAGTTAGAGAGGGTGTAGCTATAGGATGTGTATCAAGGGGGCCTTTTAACATTAATCAGAGTTGCATATAAAGAGGGATATTGGTGGAACATTAATTTTCATTAGCCATGTAAACAGCTCAGTGGAAATATTTTCTTTTTTGGAATAAGGACAAAAAACTGAACATTTTGTGTTTGTAAACATGCTCATTGTTGCATTCAGATTCCACTGCAGAAACACATGATTGTGGTTTGCTGCTTCTCTCTTGCTCTCTATAGAAAAACAACCCCCAATAGCAGACAAAAGGGAAATCAATATTGTAGAAATCAATACAACACTCAGTATCTCGCCATTTTGTCTCAGGAAAGCAGTCAAGCTATGACCAGCCAGCCAGCAGGTAGTGTAATCTAAAATGTCTAACCTGCCACTGGGCCTATTTCTCTGTGTCATTTGTGCAACAGCCCCTGGCTGGAAATATGATGCGTGGGCTGGACAGAGCAGGGTCAGAGGTGAGGGCTTGGGTAAGGGCTTGGGTATTGTAAGTGGACAGCATTGTTGTAGAACGCTATGGCAACTAGACATTCTTCCCAAAGGTGATATTGTCTTTCCCCTGGGAGTGACATAAAGGGGACTTACGGCCATGACGAAGGAGCAATCCAACCGCACGGCTTTATCTGTAGGTGTGGATAGATGAGAGAAGCTATGTGCATGTGATTGATCTATCTGGCCCTTCCCCCACTCTGCCCCATTAAGGCTCTGTTGCCTTTTCAACTGCTGATGTAACAGCAGCCTTGCAGAATCTCCACACCCCCAGCAAGACTGTATGCTTTTATTTTTCAATTTTATAATATGGAGTTATCTGAGGATGCTAATCCTTATGCAGGTCAGGATTAGCATTTGTAAATCCTGTACAGCACAACAGTACATCTGAACACAAAGGGAGCACAAATTGTACACGCAAACTGTGACAGCTATTAATAATATGCTTTCATTTAGTATACAGTGAAATGGGTTAGATGCAATCCATCCAAACTATGCAGCAGATATAAAGTACAAGTTTAATGTACTTAAGGAGTAGTTAAAAATAAATCAAGCAATTCAAAATTAGACTACTTCCTTGTTGTGAGGTAGTTTGAGCTGCTCAAAAAAGAATTTTGCAAATTTTATCTCTAGATTTAAGTGACTAAAAACAGAACAAAACAAAAAAATCCATGACCTAATCCGGTCGTTCACACGAAACATTATTTACAGTGTCTTAACATTATGAATGGGGCGACGGGACCGCCACACATGCACGCACCCATACATGTACGCACACAAAAGCGGGGATCACCTGATCCCGTGCAGTCACAACAAACTTTATGAGTACTATGGAGAACACCACTGCTTAAGCACTCCTGTTGACACTACAGAGTCAATGACCATGCTTACCATATCAAAACACTGTCATGCCATTGCGTCAGAGGGGCACACCGCCATTGTTGGTTCAAAAGTTTCTTGACAGGTCACTGGGAATAAAAATGGGATTCTCTTCCACTGAAAACAGATACTTTTTTAGGGTAGTGTATGTCTGTGTGTGTGTGTAGTAGTGTAGTGTAAGACCAAACACAGATATGAAGCATGTAAGCATGAACATTTTAGAATAAATGATTAATTCAGACATGCAAAGGGAACATTTGGCTGTTAGAGGATAATGTTCCTCTTCTTCTGTTATTATCTGTTAACATAAAAGCTTCCACTGTCCCCTTTTTCTTGATGTTTTTTGTTAATCTATGCATGAATGTTACTGTTTCTTACTGTTAGTTTATGTTTCACAAAACTTCAGCACTGGCTTAAACTAAAACTGAGGCCCTGCATTGCTCCTGCAGACAGCCCTACTCTGTCAGGTTACAATGCCCAATTAAAGGTCAGTCATTATTCTCCACCTTCCAGGCAGGCCTTTACTATGCTGTTTTACCTGAGGCCATGCTGTAGCTACATTACGACTGTGGTAAGTAGAATACACAAACTCAATACACAAACCTGAGGGAGATCTGTTATATTCTAATGCACCATTCAGATGTTAATCTTGAAGCAGCACTTAGTTAATTCAGGGAGGGAAACTAACAACAAATTAGCTGTTTCCTAATTGAGATTAGACCTGATGTCCTGTAACAAATCTGAATTTACATGCTGTTATCGTGTATTTAACTACTGCACCTCTTAAGTAGCAGTTAACAGGTGAATTATCAGGTCATCTTTCTGTTATTATAAACTAATCCTTTTAAAATATAGGACACTGTGAAGTTACTGTTGGTTTAGGTTGAGTCATATAATAATATGTTTGTTGCTGCTCTCTGGCAACAAACCCTTGTTTAGCCACTAGTTAAAGGGGAAAAAAGAAAAAGAAAAACCTGCTCCAGAATTACCATTCTTGTTCCCCCAGTTAATGGTGCAGTAGGATTGAGTTTCAGTTCCTTCAGAGCTTTCTGACCTTGTCTGCCTTCACTACACTCAGCCACCACAATTGTCCCCTCTTTTGCTTCTTGTTGAGATTTAAGCCTTTGTGTCTTCCTGTCATTCTGTGGTGAAAGCAATGAAAGCTGATTCACAGAGATACACAAAGCCAGAAGCTATTCCACTGCTATGCAGATACTGTGCACTAACTGCTGGACATGTTCAGGTTAGACTTACTTACTCTGCCTACATACAGTCTCCCTCCTGAACAGCACAAACACACACATACACACCTATGGATATCTAAATTAGAAGCCACTGAGGGTACTACTGTATGCATCTATGCATATTTAATGAAAAATATCATCTTTCTGTAATAGCCATTAATTACACATATATGTTAAAAATGTGTTTCCCCTCTTAAAACAAAGGCACTCATTCAAAAACACACATATTACACACTCGAAGACACCTTTAATTATATGTGCCTGATAAAAAAAAAAGCAAGGTTGAAATGTTAAGCAAAGATAGAGAGCCCTATACAGGCACTTACATTAGGCTATGCTTAAAGAAAAACTCCTGAACAAGCAGTCTAAGTACACCATTTTCTGTGATGCATTCAAAAGCAGCAAGAATGTTGAGTGACCACAGACCACTCAGGAAAGCAGAGAAGGTGTCTTTCAATTTCAGCTGGCAAAAAAAGAAAGAAAATCGTCAGCCATGTTGGAGTAGCTTTATCTAATATCCCCTCCTTATTATGTTGGCTCTTGGTTTTACGGTGGGGGACATTTGCTACACCTCACCTAACACAAAAACCACCAAAAATACACCTAAGGTTACAGGAGATTAGGATAAGCAGAGTATTAAACCACTGAGCAAATTCTCACCTCCTTTTTACGTCCCTCCACTTTGTAGAAATTCCAACAAACCGTCTAGATCTCCTCTTTAACAAATCCTAAAGGGCAGCCATCTTGCCTCCTTCTGTTCTTCTATGAAACAGACTATCCTCCACATCAATATTCATGGAAACCACTCTGACGTCGGATCTCATCATCAGGAGAAGCCCGGGTGTCGCTGTTTGCCGGCTTGAGAAGCACACTCATATGTGACTCTGGTGTAAAGGCAGCACAGGCACGCAGAGTGGACAAGATGTTGTTGCAGGTCAGGGGGAAGAGCCTTTGCTTTGCTGGCAAACTCAAATAATCACAAAATCACTTTCCTGCTGAGTCCTTCCCACACAAAGAGACAGGTTTTCTTTCCCCCCTCTGCTCCCTCCTCTTTTTTTTCTTCTTCCCTCAGCCGCACACAATAGTGAACACTATGATGGCTGCCCTGAAGCACTGGAGTGGATTCAGTGAGCAGGACAGGACTCAACCCCCCCAGTGCACTTTATGTTGAATATTGCACTGGTCTCAACTGTCTGACTGTGGCAGAGTAGAAGAAACCTCCACCCCCTTCCTTTTCTCAGACAGGAAGCCAAGTGACTCAGGGGTTTTTCCCTCTCTTTTCACTCTGTCTATCTTGACTTCCTTCTTTCATTTTCTTTCTTCCTCTGTCATAGGTTAAGGAAGTTCCCCCTTTCATGTAATAGCACTCATTTTTGGGAGCATTACAGCAACAATCAGATCTGGCCAGTTTGGAGCCCAACCAGTTGAGCAATGTGCTCATTTCCAACGGCTGTGTCTTATTTTGGCACACCTTGGCTGACTGGCTGGCTGACTGGTTGCCTGGCTCATTTTTAGAGTGGGGTGTAAGACAACTCTCCAGTCTGCATACAGACAGCATACTTTGCTTCATGTGGCTGCCAAGACCCACCTCCTGTTGACACTGGCCACGTGGGCTTAAAAGAGATAGAGAGAGCAGTGTGTGAGAGAAAAAAAGGGGGCTGAGGGTGGTTTAAGAGACAAATTCAGCCTGGGAAGGTTGTTAGAATTACACGCGTAAAAAATTAGTTTTAATTGGGAAAGTACTTAAACTTCAGCTGTGGTTTTTGTTGTGGGTTTCTGTGTGAGGTTATAATGCAGAGTTGAAAGTCTTAGGCTCAGTTTGCAGTGCAAGAATGTGTTTGTTTTTGTGTTCTTGATTTTAAAAGGTCATAAACTTATCTCGCAAACGGCTCCATTGATGCCATCAACACGTCTAGGAGACCATGTTTTTTAGGGGGAAAAAAATGTGTTTGCTTTAGCCGGCATGTTCAATAGTCAATGGCACGTCCATTCACTTCACTATTTAATTTTTCCTTTACTTTACTAACAGGTGGCTCTTTTCTGAAAATAATCTCCCTTTAGCTGCAGTTAAGGCTTAAAAGGAGAGCCCACCTCTTTCCCAACAGCCTTTGCCTAGCTGCAGTGACATTTGTTGACTCAATAGTTTCAGGCTCAGAGCAGAAAAGGAGATTTGTTTTTACACAGAATGGGGGAGGGGAAGAGGCAGAGGGAGGGAGGAGGAGTCACTCAAGCTGCAACACATATCCTACAAAGACAAAATAGACCTTTTTTTTACATCAAGCCTGACTTCTTCCTCTACATAACTCAGTTGTTACAGATGGATGTTGACCTGCTTAAATGTAAATGTCTTCAAACCTTATTAAGCAGCTGCACTTCAGTCAAATTGTGTTGTTCTTGCAGGTTGTAGGGATAGGTCATTGTTCAACCTTTAGCAATAAATTTACATACACTCTACATACACAATCCACAGATGACTTGTGAATGCCTTTTTCCCCTCCCTCTCATCAGTGGCAATCAAAGTGCCTCTGAGCAAGGCAGTAAACTTACCACTGCACCAATGAAGCGTCCCGGTGATCAGTGCTGCAGGGGTTTCGACTGGTCAGCTTCCTCCCACCTCCCCGCTCCCTCCAGGCCGCTGCTGTAAACAAGAAAGTGCACTCAGTCAATTTGTCTGGTTGAATAACATTAAAAATACACAGTGAAGTTTTCTTAACTGTAGATGTCTCTAGGTTCACTCTGTTTCCTTGAGGCTCAAAATAAAGGGAACTTTTGATTTACTGTTTTTTCCTTTTTGAAAAAATTGATTTATTTGTTACTCTTTGAAGTTACAGGACTTCATTTTCAAGCCACAGCACTCCAGTAGTGGAGTCAGTGCATTTATCTTTGCTTGTCTTCCATGCAACTTAAAATGGCTGCATTGATTTTTGCTGTGTGTATTGTCAGTGTTCAGGCAGCAGAGGCTCCTTGCTGGGCCGCTTCCCTTGGAAGCTACTGTAACTCGTAAATCGGAGATTATCTCGTCATTCCTCTCACCTTGTCACATTTCAAAGGAACAGAGGCGTGTGCCGTCACCTCATCTGTAAACACAGAGCTCGTGGCCTCACGCTGACCGAGGGTCATTGAAATTTAGGCACACTTGTCACTTGACTGATTTCACACCTAAAGATGATGATGAGCATTAGTGAGGGATTTTATCTGTTTTTCTTCTGGGAGCAGTGCTCTTGTTGATTTATGCCAAACAAAACAAAGATGGGATCCAACCGGCTCCCCAGGTCAAAGAGGTGGGCCTCTGGTCTTAAGATCTGTGTCACTTTAAGTCATGTGGTGGTTTATAGTCCTACTCCCACTGAAGAGGCTGCTTTAGCTGTTTTGGGTAAAACTGTGGCTGCAGAGCATGAGTTCACGTTATCAAACTGGGTGGTGAAACCACAAAGTGAAATGAGTCAGTCTTTTCAACGTTTCAGTTGCTATGTAAGAAAAAAAAATCTGTAACGGACAAAAGTCAGAATGATAAAGCTGGTTCACAGCATTGTGTTGAATTCCTAGTACAAGACAGCACAGATGTAAAGGAGATTAGAGACCCGAACTACTGTTAAAACATCCCTTACTTAAAACAACTGTTCTTTTACAAAACTGAAATGTAAAATTTATTTCCACATTAGATTAATTGAGCACAACACTATACACTTTCCTCCACAAAATATGAAGGGAGACACAATTCTTAATCTTTTTCATGTAGAGCTCTGTGGAAGCAGCATGATTGTTCTTGGCTGGTTTGATACAGTATGTTACAGCCCCTCAGTCCATCCATCCATCCATCCATCCATCCATCCATCCATCCATCCATCCATCCATCCATCCATCCATCCATCCATCCATCCATCATCCATCCATCCATCCATCCATCCATCCATCCATCCATCCATCCAAATATATATTTTAATAGTATAAATATATATATATAATGAGATATTTAAATAGTTAGCTGAGGGTATTATTAAGTGTATTTATGGGTTATTAGTTGAAAATATTATTTTGTAGTTAGCGACTAATCAATAGTATACAAAAAAATGTGCTCTCCAAACAAAATCATTCAAAACACACATATTACACACCAGTATGTTCCTAATTATATGCCCATAAAAAAAACATGAAATGTTACAGAGAGACCAAGAAAATCAAGAAAGAAAACCCAGAATACTTAATCAAAAGAAGAATGCTGAGTGACCACAGACCACCCAGGAAAAACTCACCCAGCAAAGAAACTGCCATCTACTATCCCACCTGTCTATGGTGTATATCACACCTCACCCACAAACCACCAAAACACAAACTGGAGACTGAAGATATGAGTGACAAACTGACAACCCACCCTTTTGTCCTTCCAGAAATTCCAATTAAACGTCTAGATTCCCTCACCAACCATGTCATCTGTCCTCATCTTTTGATCTCCACATCAATATTCATGGAAACCACTTGACGTTTGATCTCATCATCAGAGGCCTGCTGTTTCATTGAGAAGATCTGTGTAAAGGCAGCACAGGCACGTGAGCATGCAAGATGTTGTTGCAGGTCAGGGAAGGAGTTTTATTAAACCCAACACCACAAATCACTTTCCGCTGAGTCCTCCTACACAAATATTGTTTCTTCCCCCAGTCTCCTCCTCTTTTTCTCTCCCCAATGTGCCAGAAGGACGAGATACCACCCAATAATTGGATGGACCCAGTGAGGCACAGGAATTCAACCCCCAGTGCACTTTATGTTACATTGCACTGGTCTCCAACCCGTCCACCTGTATGAACCCACCTCCCTCCTCAGAGACAGGGCCTGACCAGCCTCCTTCACCGTCCAATTGGTTCCCTCTCCAGCCAAGTCCCTCCATGTAATAGCACCCATTTCCTGTGAGCCATCATACAAACAAATCCCAGATCTGGAATAGTCGGTTCAACCGCCCAACGAATTTTATCTAAGACCCAATGACCAATGAATGGTTTCAATGGTCTTATAAGATAACTGTCATGCCAAGACCAATTCTGCTGACACTGGCCACGCCTTTAAAAGAGATAGAGAGAGCAGTGTGGTGAGGCATTGAGGGTGGTTTGAAGAGACAACCATTCAAACAAGAACTACACGCCAGAAAACCAGCTCAAAGCATCAAACCCAGCCTCACGGCCCAGCTGTCTATTAGTTCTAGGGTCCCAGTCTATGAACCAGCTGTCTCAGGTTCCCCGATCTAAAAAACAGAACCATCCCAAAACGGTCTGGATTGACGCCTAATCATCCATAGGAGACCATGCCTGAGAAAAAACGTCGTTTCTTTGAAATGAACCAGCACCCACCACCCACCATCTAACCTCCCCACCTCTACTCAATTATAAGGTCCTCTGAAAAACAATCCTAGTCAGCAAAGTTGGCTACTAGTACATTCCTCCCAATGTTCCCTGCCCATGAGATTTGTCGACCCAATAGCCCAAGTCCAGACAGAAGTGACGGTTTTGCCACAGGAAAGAGAAGATATGGAGAGCATCCCAGGGAAGAGTGTAAAATAGAATTTTTATACTGTTTCACTTTCTCTACATAATCAAAGAAAATATGAGATGGATGTTGACCCCGTTTAAATGTAAAATGTCTTCAAACCTTATTGTTTTGCTCCTGAAAACAAATTCAGTTGTTCTCAGGCTGTAGACAGGTCATTGTTCAACCCTAGCACAACTTACATACACCTACATACACAATCCCAGACGACTTGTGAATGCCCTCCCCTCCATCAGTGGCAACTCAAAGTGCCTCTGAGCAAGTAGTAATCCCACTAATGCAACCCAATAGTCCCAAGTGACTGTGCGCTGAGGCTCCATCAATAGCCTCCTCCCACCTCCCCGCCTCCAGGCCACAAACAAGAAAGTGCACCCAGTCAATTTGTCTTGGTTGAAGAACACTAAAAAAATAAGAAGTTTTCTTAATCAGATGTCTCAGGTTCACTTGCTCCTGAGTGCCCAAAACAAAGGAACTTTGACTTTATCGTTTCTTGGAAAAACGATTTAATGAGTTTTGGTGTCATTAAGACTTTACTTTGCACCCAGTAGGGAGCTGCATTATCTTGCTTGTCTCCATGCAACTTAAATGGCTGTACGATTTTGCTGTGTATTGTCATAAAGTAGAGGCTCCTTGCTGGGCCGCTCCCTGACACTGTAACCTTTAAATCGGAGATCTCGTCATTCCTCCCACCTTGTCATACTCCTCAAAAGGAACAGAGGCGCAGTCACACCTCATCTGTAAACACAGAGCCTGGGTGGGGTCTCCACCAACGAGGGTCATTTGAATTAGGTAATTTTGTCACTTGACTGACTTCACACCCAAAGATGACGACGAGCACTATGAGGATCTTTATCTGTTTCTTCTCAGACAGCTCCCGCTGACTTCCACCAACAAAACAAAGATGGGGATCCAACCCCAGGTCAAAGAGGTGGGCCTCTGGGTCCTAAGATCTGTGTCACTCTTAAGTCATGGTGGTTTATATCCCACTCCCACCGAAGAGGCTGTTTAGCCGTTTTGGGTAAACTGTGGCTGCAGAGCATGAGTTCATTATCAAACTGGGTGGTGAAACCACAGTGAAATGAGCCCTTCCAACGCCCAGCGTTGGGTGTAAGAAAAAAATCAATGGACAAAAAAAGTCAGAAATTGATAAAGTTGGTTTCCATTGTGTTGAATTCTAGTACAAGCATGTTATTGGTGATGTAAAGGAGATTAGAGACCCGAAACTACTGTTAAAATATCCTTTACTTAAACTGTTCTTTCTTTACAAAACTGAAAATGTAAAATTTATTTCACATTAGATTAATTGGAGCACAACACTACAAGCACCTCTCTCCACAAAATATGAAGGAGACACAATCTTAATCTTTCAGATTCAAAAGCAGTATGATTGTTCTCCATTGGTTTGATAGTATGTTACAGCCTCAGTCCATGTGTCCATGAATTAGCATAAACACATTCTGAAAACTGCATCATTTTGTGTCCTTCCAAAATCCACATTATTCTTAGTGTGGACAAACCCACAGTGTGACCAGCCACGCGACCTGACCTGAGTGCCCATGTGCCCCTTGACTTGGAGACCATTTTCCTATTGTTTTGTCCCCTCAGTGTGAACAGCAAATGTGAACAACATTACTGAGGACATGACATGATTTTACTGCCCCAGGGAAGTTTTGTTTTTATATTTGGTGTGAATCATTCTTTGAGCCAACACAGGAGGCTGATTTGATGAAAAGCAACATTTCACAGCCTCATATCATCCAAAGGAGAAAGTGCCAAGTGACATCTGAGGCGTGACAGGAAACCACCTGGGAGCCACTCGTGAAGCTGAGAAAAGCAAGCACTTCACAAGGAACCAGTGGCATTAGTACTACATCTGTCTAAAAACTAAACACACGCCCACACACACACAAACCTTTATGTGGGTAATAACTAGTAACCTCTGCTCTGGAGCCCAACACAAGGCCAACTGACCAATATGGATCTGTCCTAACAAGATGTCACCCACGGCCGCCCCTCCTCTGTACTATCTCAAAAGACGAGAGAGTCAGTTAGTGTCCCACATAGCCCAATCGTTTAGCCAATGCTGAGGTCCGGGACAGGGCAAAGACGGGGCAAGAGAGAGCAACTGAACACTTATTTTATACCACTGAGCCACAAAAGCCCACCAACTTTATGTTTATTTTTCACATTCCCAATACTGGCAATTGCAGGATTTTATCCCACCTCACACAATGCCTCTGTCTGCTCTGTGTGTGTGTGTGTTATCTAACGATCAGATGGTCTCCAAGCACAGCAGGGTTGGACAAGGCCATGGCCCGCCACTGTTCCTGTATGACCCAACCGTTTCAAGATAACATAAGAGCTGGTTCCCCGCATTCCAGCCGCAGGTGCTCCATCCCCCACACACCGTCCCCCTGAACAAACCCAGGCAACAGCCCCACAAGAACGGGAAGTCTTTAAACCATCTGTGTGACGTGGTGCCTTCTCACCCACCCCTCCAACCCTTCAACCCCACTCCACCGAATCACCCGACCCTCCACCCAGGTCACCGCTGTGATCTGTTCTGGGTTTTCAAATGGTTTCTTTTAACTAACTGTGGCAAAGCTGGACACACAACACAAGCACATATCAAACTGTCGCGGACTGGCTATTTTGACCAATCAGCGCAGTAGAAACATCCACCCACCCGTAAAGACCTGAGGACTGGGAAACCATTGTCACACACTTTGACGATAAACAGTTCCAGGCCAAACACGAGTGCCTGGCCAGGCTGTGCTCTTTAAGCACTGAAGCCCCACCTCGTTTGTTACAAATGCCTGCTGCCTCAAGCATGGACAGATGACATCCCCGCCGTAGCCATGAGATCACTAATCCCGATCCCCTGAAACAGACTTCAGACTTGCCTGAGTGGCTCTGAGCCTGCTCCAGACGCCCATATTAAACTCCTATTACAAATCAGAAACCAACACACCCCTTGAATCCTAAGAACCATGCCTTCCAAGCCCACCAAAAATGTCGTTCCTCCCAGAGACAATCCACACCCTGCTCTATCTGTTGCCCAGTGTTTCAACCTTTATTTTATCTTGTGTCTGAGTCTCAAGACATTGGCGGTACTGAACCTCGAGGAACTGAGTACCACTTTGCTTTGTGTCTCCAATGGCTATGATCAAACGTTTAGCTAAATAGATGTCACCTCATACTTGATTACTCCAGACTGTTAATGTCACATCGCAGCCAAAGAACAGCCTGGTCCCTGCCCAAACAACATCCTGATTCACCATCCTCCCACAGGTAGCCCTGGTTTGCCCCCACCATGCCAACTGTCCCTGTATAAACACTCTGCTGTGGCAGCCATATCAGCATCCTCCTCATCCCCTGATTCCATTTATGGCAGTTTTAAGGCATTAAATATACATTTGCGTTCACCAGAATAGTAGTCCAATCAAGTTTGTACATGTGTTGTACTATCCAACAGGATCTGTATTAAAATTCATTTCACATCCAGCGGTGGTGAAATGTATCCAAACCTTTACTTACATATAAGCAGAAGAACTGTCATTAAGTGAAACACCCATCTCAAGTCCATATCCAAACAGCCCAATAAAAGCCAATACTGTGATACCACCAACAAACAAACCTCATTATCCATATTTTTAGAACTGACGTCAACCCAATAAAATGTTTCAAACCATTAAACCTTGCACCCAGCCTAGGAGAACAAGAAGTCCCATAGGCACACAACCACTGTCAAGACGTTCAATATCTGGTTTCAAATTGATGCACAACCAGTCTGGTTGAGCCTGCCTCAGAGAGTCAATAATGCCTGTGCAGCTCCTCCTCCCTATCTATGCACTGGCAGCCAAGATTTGTCCTTCTAGATAGCACAGACATGAAATCATCCTCTCACCTGCTCTGGCTTCCTGTCTATGGACACCGCGAACAACCACCCCTCAGCCAGCGTTGTCTATCAACAGACAAACCTGCCGCCTCTGAACTGTCAAACCATAAAAACACTTAACCCGATACAGGAAATAAAAATGATAAGAAAGGCAGAGCTAAGGATTTTACTCCCAAAACAGAGCCGTATGTGACGATGGGGAGGAGGATTTAGGCATGATTAAGGCATCTAGAGCAGAATGCACCCAGACGAGGAGAGTAGACTGGCATTGCTGCAATTAAGGTGATGCTCAGGTGTTGCAAGACAGGCGTCAGGACCTGAGTATGCCATGAACAGCTGTGCCGTGTGACACATGTCCCTCCTGAAGCCTGGACCCCATTCTGTGGCAAGTCCCTGGCTGTGACCTTGCCTCCAGCTGTACAGGAGACCAATCTCAAGGCACGATAAACTGCAGCATATGGTTGACATGATCACCACACCCCCTGATTATCTCTCAGCCAACCAATCCTCCTCCTCCAGTCACAAACATACAAACAACACTTACATAAATTATCATAGCTGTAAAGGTTGCAGATATTTCTGTGTATTGCTAATTGCAGGTCCAGGCATTAAAGGTGTTGATGAATAAGTTTATGAGATATTATAAACCCTGTAGACCCATACAGATAACCAAAAAAAAACTGCAAAAGGCTTGGCCCTTTTTCAGGTCTGTTAGGTATTTATGATAGGTTCACATTTTCGTCTGTCCTAAAACTACACTTGCCCAATCAGTAACGCCTGGAGATGCTTCCCGCCAATCCGGATATTCCCAATGATCCAAATAAGAAACGACTACAGCAAGCAAACACAGGGTACAAGAAAGTGGCATGGGCATGTCAGGTTCTCTGGGACAGACTTCACAATTGTGAACCTGTCCTTTAATCACAAAAAGTTCACCAATTATTAATTTGCTAAGGTCCATACATTTAAAAGGACATTTATGAGACGACAAACAAAGATCAAATAAAAAGATAATAAACATTTGGTTTAATAGATAAATGTGCCAAGCACGAACGTACATGAAGTTGAGGATGATCATTCCTAGTCATTGCCTTGGTAGCAGTATGAGCTCTGGAAACTGAAGATTCATCCAATTTTCTATCCTATAATCTCTCAAAGATGTGGCTCCAAACCTTTTCTCAACATTGCTCCCACTCAAAAAACCTATACACTTTCATGGCCTCCTTCTCATCGTATGTATCCACGGGGGAACACCTCCAGATTGTCTGAGTCCTCTCCAGGGCCTCATTACAAATGCTCTGGCTTTTCAATTCTTCCAATGATATCCATCTCACTCTGACCATCATGGCTCCAAACTCCATTCCACCTTTGTTCCCACTATCCAATTTTAGTAAACTAATTTTCATGAACATGTACTAAAACAAGTAAAATCTCTCCATTCTTAATACTGTGCAGGGCTTATAAATCCTGTCAGGGGACAAATCTGCAGGATGCAAGGCTAAGTGGGAGGATGTCTGGAATCAGGTGATGGTCAACTTCAATTCCAGCCAATCCTGTCTAGAATGCCTAAGATGACTCAGATTATCACCCCTGAACGCTAGAGCCAAAGCCTGGCAATTTCTGATGTGGCTACAGGTGCAGTAGTTCAGAGCTGACCTCTCTCTGTGAGCACAAGCAAACGGAGGATCTGAGATGTAATACACCACCTATTCCGGCCGGCCACAAAGCACATGACAGATCAAAAATGTCAAAACAAAACAAAACACGAAAAAAAACTCGTGTAATAAATTAGAATACAAAGTTGTCTAGATGAAACCAAATAAGGATTTTCAGAAAAGGCATAGACTGTCATCTGTTTCAAGTCATAAACTCTGCCATTACAGTTCCTTCTAAAATGAATGCTTTTTATGATCATCCAACCAGAATAACTCCACTGTTTTGTTAATCATCATATAATGAGGAAATAAATATACAAAATGGACTTCCATGTCCAGTCCTGTTTGTGCCACAACAAACCCTCTTCAGGTTTCACAGAGACCCTGAATAAACCCGCTAGCTCTGTAGCTTATGGTGACCATCCTCAATACAGCCGTGAGATCTTGACTTTGCTAAGTTTTGCTCACAAAAGCATGTAAACTGCAGCTGTTTTCTTAATAGTCATATGCAGCAAGTGCCAAGCAAGAGGAGCAGTTTCATAAGTCCGCCCACGTCTCCTGCCTCAGATAATAATGATAAAAACACTTGTAGCGGAGGGGTTTCTGCTCACTTATGTATTTCAGCAATGAGGTTTTATTCCTGGAGACATGGCCTGTCAGATCAGCATGTAATGGCCTGGCCATCCCCAAGGCAACGGTGGCATCACTAGGCTCAGTCATGGAAAGCAGAAGCAATTAATGGGTCAAGAACAGATCATCAAAGAGGTGTGTCTCTGCCTCCCAAAGAGGTTGAAGATGAACGCAAAAGCTCCGCCATGGGACGGGTGGTGGGTGATATGCATGTAAGTCAAATGTCTGTTTACTCTGTTTTCAGTACTCAATCACGTCAACGAACCTTCCACATCCATGAGTGAAAATTGACTTGTCAGCAGCCAACAACAACCAGCCATGCAAACAAAACATTAGGGACATCTTCTCCTCATTCTGAACGCGAAAACGATGTTCATCCCAGAACTTAAAAACCCAACCTCCACCGTCCGTTCCCCATCCCTCTCTTGTGGATCAATATGAATTTAAATAAAGAAACCATAACAAACGATGGTTTCTACTGATTCAATTCCATTGCCATTCATGAATATATTTATCGCCAAATACCGTATTTAATACCCATCCAAATTAGTATTAGAATACACCTGTTTTAATGACACATTATGTTTCACCTTGTCCAAATATGGCTGCAAAAGAACTGTTAACTCTAAAACATTAATCCTAATTCCTGCAATATCCGCTGTGAGAACCTCAACCCAGGCAATAACAGCTATGGTCCAACAGTCACGCTCATCCACGGTTTGATATTGCCACTGCCCATATTGCCACCAAACATCCACCAGAGGCCAAACGTCCAAAACGCATCCAATCCGATGTCTATATTCCTTACACAAACCACAAAGAAACCACAAAGAGTCAGTCATCATAACCATGTGCAGATTTAAATGTTCAACCCAACTCACTTCAATTCTGATATGATGCGTCTTCTCCAGTCCCCTGTCAGATGATGGACACCCCCACCCAAACCTCAGTGCGCCAATTGCGTCCACCCCAAATCACATTGCAACCAAACCTAGACGATGTGATCTAATAACAATCAAACCCAAAAACAAATAATAAAGGACAAATAAAACATCATCTGTTACATTCTAATTTTAATTATTAAATTATAATGCCAGTGGGAAAAGAGGATCATGTACATCAGAGGTACGTGAGTAATGGTAATATTTATCATCGAGAAATAATCGTTGTAATGTGCAGTCACTACAATTTCCGGAGGTTTTTTCCAACAAAAGAGGAAACCACTTGCCTCCTCACATATGTTCCTTATTTCTCTCTCTCTCTCTCAACCTCTATCTCCCACAAGCATCGTTCCTCCTGGATCATGGAATTGTGCAAGTAGCGCATGCTCCACGCTTCCTGCCCGCGCCCAGGAGGAGGTGCACACACCTGCCTCAGCCCGCCCGCCCACCACTTCCCATAACTAATTCCCGCCTCCGTGTGGCTGGGGAGGTGTGCAAGTGCTGAGGTAATCAATAGAGCTCCCAGAATGTGTCTGGCAGCAGTCTCCCATCCTGCCAGCCTGCCTTCCACCGCTGTTTTATGGATGCTTCCCATGCCCCGCCTCACAGAATGACTGGACACCGGGTAATAGTAGCCTGGTCTGTGTTTTATCCACGGCCTCTGTGGTGTTGCCACATGAATCTTCAGCATGTGCATATGGTGAACATTCTAGCTCTCAGGTCCATCCACTCTTGTGTGCTAGAGCCTTCACAACAAACACAACTATGCAAAATGTCCACACTATCACATCAGAAGCCCAGAAACAGGCATGCACACTTTGAATGGCCAGACACCAAACCCAGGCTAAGAGCCGAACTTAAACCTATAGACGTGTAAGTCCAACCTGACTTCAACCTGAGTTCAATGATCGCCACTGTCTCCATCCTCACCATGGTCTCACCTGTCATCCCATACTCCAGGTCGTGAAAGCAAACATGGATGCTACAAAGAACTCATTTTGACATCATGTCATATATCGGTGACTCTGCCACATGTCAACCTCTCACGCCCACTCCAACCTGTTCAATGTGACGCACGGCTCAGGACCCCTACGCCACTTTAAACACTGGGCATCCCGTCAAGCAGCCAACACAAGTGACCGAATAGCAAGTTGTCTGCTGGACATATACGCGGCACACACTTTAAAAGCCACAAGAGGTTCTGAACAACATTGATCATTGCAGAGCCAGCAAATTTGAGTCCTTTAAAAAACATAATGACGAAGAAAACTAAAACTTACCAGAACCCGTAATTCAGATTTTTATGACAACATACCAAATGATGTTTTGAAAACAATGTGACAGTGTTAAGAGGGTCGTTCATAGCAATAAACCTACAGATAATTATCAAAAAAATTGGCAGTTCTCCTTGGTTTTATGCAGCTTTACAGTTTTGGCACATCACCCCACTGCTCTCGCAGAATAATTTTTTGCCGCAGCATGTAGCTGTTTTCAGTGAAAAACGTCTAAAAACTCAGTATACACTACCTGGTCAGCGGCAAACAGCAGACAGAGACCGTTAGTGACTAGCTGGTGAACATAATGGAGCATTTAGCAGCTAAAGAGCCAGATATTTCCCTCAGGAGTTGGCAGAGATCAAAAACAGAGCTACAAGAAAGTAAATGTTAGACTTCCATTCATGAGAAACACGACTCCAAATGAGTGATAATGTCGGTCTGTAACTGCTGGATGAGTAAAAAGGCAACTGTTTCCTAACAAATTAGCAACATCAGTTAAATAAGTGACCATATGTTGTGTTCACAACTTTTTTCCACTGCCCCCAAGTGGCCAAAACAATCAGTTAATTCAGGTTTAAAGCAACACTTTAAGAGGTCATGTCATTACTGACCGGTGGACCCAGAGCACAATATGAGCATAATCCAACTTTACCCACCTAGATTATCAATTTTCCTATAAACATTATCAGTTTTTCTTTGCAACACAAAAGTTTGGAGAAACAAAATGCAATGTAAACAAGCTGACAATGTCGCAACCTGGCTAGATATATATTTTTTTAACTGCAGTCTGAAGCTGTTTGCATTTATTGGGAGCCACACAGTCAACAAGCACAAAACAAAAAGCAAAAACAGCACACTACACTGTATATACTCAGTACAAAACAAAGTAGTAGACTGGTATTCTTTTGGGACAACTGAAAAATAATCTATGCTGCTATATGCTAAAGAGGCTGACACAAATTGAGACCCATAAGTCAGCTGTTAACCTTTTTGTATAACATACAGTTCAATGTAGCATAAGGAGGAGAAGGCCAAATATATCAAAATGTCAAGAAATGATGCCATATTTGGGCAGTTTAGTTCTGAAAATGGGTTGGTTTCATACTTTGGATTAGTTGAATAAGTTTGCAGAGATCTGTCCTCAGTAATGCTGCACATTGCATCACTCAGAGCATACTCTCCGTACTATGTTACCTGACAGGAACCATTTAAAAAGTACTTTCTGTCACAATAAAGCTCGTAGATAGGCAGATGTTTATACACACACCCTTTTAAAATAACACAATCAAGGACACTGACTTCTCCACACTGTGTCATGGATACTTTGGTCAGTCGTGCTCCGTGTTACTACAACTCTGAGCTCATTCACTGTCATAGTTATTCAAGACTGTTTTGCTCTATTACATTGATTTTTGCACTGCTATTGTGCAGGAGACAGATTCAGCATCTGCCATTGTGGACTTTGTCAAAGCCAAAGCTGCAGCTCAGAGGTTAAGTCAACACGCAGATAAATAGAGGCTAGTTCTGGTCGACAGTTCTCTGAAAGAAGTACAAAAAGTTGCATTCATTTCACCTAATATCGATGAAATGATCACTGTGATAAGTGGGTTTGATAGTGTCAGTGAGTGTTTGTACGTGTGTCATGTCTCTCTGCCTGCCTGCCTGTTTCTCCATCTCCAAAATATTAACAGTTGTTACAGCCTGTGCAGTGCCTCTTCTGCTTTGATCCAGTGTATCAAAGCAAACAGTTCATTCAGACACTGTCTCTCTTAGAAATTAAGTTTAGACACAACTAAACTGCAAAAGCAAATAGAAAATGTAATTGCAGGTTGGGTTACGTTGAGAGTTGATTTTGTTTTAAATTAATGAAGTTTTTGTATTCCAAAGCTAAAAGATAGAATATGTTAATTGTTTTCTTTGCATAAATAAGACAAAAACTCTATATTTACCACATGAAGTTTTTATCCAATCTGTATCAGGACATCATATCTTCAAAGGTCAAGCAAGTTTGGAAAAAATATGGATGCATTCATGAAATACATCCATTAAATACATCTGTGAGCTCAGCATAAGAAAAATAAGTTGAGCCCATGAAGTAGCATCACTTCCCTTGACCTTGGACACACAGCGTTTGTTGATAAGTCAATCTGTTTCACCTTTGGTACCGAATTTGCATATCAAGTTCTGATAAGAGCATGAGCTGAACTGAGATAACAAGAACACTTATTAATACCAGGTGTAAATGCAAAGGCCTGTAATCATATATCATTAACCAGATAACACCTACAGATGCATATGTATGTAATAGCAGGTTTAAGTGGGGTCGTCTTTATGTCATTTATCCAGACTTGGAACAAAATCAACCAACAAATTTCAGCAGCTTCATCACCAGCTGCTGTTCTATAAAATCACCTCTACAGCCGCTGTTAGCGAGGCAGCAGAGACTTTATGGTGTCATGTCCAGATGTAAACACTTTCTCCAGAAAATCTGACAAGTCTGAGTGCAAGCACAGTGCGGTGTGAACCGCTTAAAACAGAGTCACATCGTGAATGTGACTTATGGACTTAACTGGGTGCTTCCAAGATGTTTGTGTTTGCCCAAGCTGTTTGCTCACCCACACTGACAGATGAGCATGGGCCACAGTGTTTGCACATATTAGCACAAAAACAAAAGTGTCCCCAATTCTGGTTCATGAAGAGAGACACTTAAAGTTGAACCACTTGTCAGTGTTTGATAAATTTAGGTTTTTGTTTGTTGAACAATTTGTTTTTAACTGGGTAGCTGCCTCGGTGTGCATGATAAAAGAAAAACATTCTGGAAAAATGGTTGGAAATTGGTGCAACAGCTATAAGACATTTCTCTGCCTTGGAGTCTAGACGCTGTGTGAGGTCTCACGTGAGTTTGCGGTAAATTCAAATTACGTAGCCATACTCATTCACATGACAAAAAACATGGGAATAAGAATCTAAGGACTTAACTCAGAGGTTAAAGGCCACAAGAGGTTGAGAAACCCTCAGTGATGGAAAGTAATCTCTCTGATGAGTTTAGTGGCACTAATTAGTTGCAGTGAGAGCCGGATTACAGCAGCCACAATAAGTGAACCTTCAACACTGTTTGACAATAATTTCCAACAAAGCACAGGCTTTATATTCTATAGACACCTTACTCTGTCTCCACAACACACTCCTGTTTATTGTCTCTGGTCACTTTAACAGCTTCTGACATTGAAGAAGGATCATTATTGTCTTAGTGTTTAAATTCATGTAGCAGGACAGCCCTGTGACAGGTCAGAGCAAATATTGATTGTGGGCTGTACATTGTTGCTTTTAATTCCAGCTGATGACCTTTGTCACCTGCACCGCTACCGTTCTTATATCCTGTCTGTGAAGCAGCCAATCAGACGTGTCCACCTGAGCGAACTAAACATTTACCATCCAGTCTTTATGACTCTAAAATGTACCAGTCAACATTATCATGCTGTCAAATGGAAAAATGTAATGTAATTAGTGATGCTATGATTGTTTTCTGTGTGTATATTAAATGTTTTTGCTTTTACAAATTGAATTGACACTACGCTGTATAAATCCACAGTATATAGGATATTAGTTCATAAAGAAAGGTTTGAATTATAATAAACAGAATGTGGTATAGGAAAAAATATGTTTTAAAAAAATTTAACTATCAAATACTAAGCACATTTTGTGAGATCTGCATAAAAAAGGACATCATATTAGACAAAATACACACAGGTACATGTTCCAAACTGATTGGATGCTTGACCACATAAATGGTCAGTTTCTTTTCCTTAATGCCAGTTAAAACGTCTCTTATTCCAGTGGTGGAAAGTAAATAAGTAAATTTACTTAAGTACTGTACAATTCACTCATAGGGGGCATTTTTCTATATAATGAGCACTTTTACTTTTAGTACTTAAATTTTGCTGGTAATGCTTTTCTTAGGAGCAGGACTTTGAAAGCAGAATACTTAAAAATACTTCTTCCACCACTGCTGTATTCTGCACAGATAAGAGCAGCTGATGTCGTAGCCCGACGAAGGAGTTAAAAGGAGTTGAGCGAAAACATTCAACATTCAAATAAATCTTCTTTGTTACTATATAAACTATATGTTCTTGTCCAGAATGTTCCATAGGACTCTCTGTCAGTGTTTTTTTTAGTTTGCTGAAGAAACCAATTTTAAAGAAAACACACAGGCAAGTAAAGGTCCCTGATTGGATCCTTGGCACCTCCACAGAGCGTTTTAAAGTGTCCTTGAGCAAGACACTGAACCCCTAACTGCCCCGATTCTGTGTGTGAATGTGTGTATGAATATGTGTACGAATAGGTGAATGAGACATATATTGTAAGGTGCTTTGAGTGGTTGATAGACTAGAAAAATGCTATATAAATTGCAGTCCATTAACTTTGCTGGTGCACAATGTGCAAAAGTAAAACATAGACAGACCCAGAAATAATAATAAGAGACGTCTCCAGTGTCGTTCCCTCCATCCGAAGACAGTTTTAAAAGCAGACACATCTACGGAATATGACTGAACTTTAATGCAGATACTTTCTATCCACATTTTACTTGAGGTTTGGAAGTGATTGTGTGTAGGTGCTGTCATCTGTATCAGACTGTGTGCCAGGAGTCAGCTTTCTTTCAGCAAAGCCACTAACTGGATAATTAAGGGTGCTGTATACACTCCAATTAGCAGGCAATGGCAGAGGGAGGGGGGATTGCTTGACTGGATCCGAGGAAAGCTGTGTAAAACCGGGTGATACACATCAAATCACAGCAAAAGGCTAATGTGCGCGGAGTGAGGCCACCATACATTACAGCCTGCAGGGAGGAAATGAGGCAGGTTTCTAAATAAATACTGCCAAGGTTGCTGCTGCACTGTGGCGCATCACTGCCAAACCCATAATCTCATACTGTTTATTTTCTCAAGTTGTTCTCTCTCTCTCTCTCTGTCTGTCTCTCTCTCCCTCTCTCTCTCTCTCTCTCTCAGCGTCTCTTCACTCTTTCTGTCTTTGTCTTTGTCTTTGTGCTTTAAAGGCCTCAGAGGAATGCTGTTTACCATAACAGTCTGTGTGAGTCCATCAGGAACACCTCCAGGAGACACAGTCACGCTCCTCCCTTTTCCTGGTCAGATTTTTATGTTCATAATTCCACTGAGAAACAACTGTGACTCTGTTGTGGCTTGCTTTGCTTGCACACAAAAATCTATACATCCTGCAGGTGTCCAAACAAGAGGGGAGTATAGAGTGTGCTTGAAATAACAGGTGGAGATATAAGGAAAGCCAGCTAATCCTACAACTTCCACCTTGTGGGAAATATTTTTCTTCTTTTATTTCAGTTTAGTTAAATAGGTTTAAATTTGGTTTGCAGGATTATTATAATTTCACCAGAAGAGAAGACCAGGCTGGATGTGTCCATGTACCCTGTGCCTTTGCTGTCTCTCCCCTGACAGATGTGAGCACAGAGCCCAGATCAGATCGAGACAGATAAATCAATGGATTCACACCATCACCCCTCAAACACGCATGTCTTATGACTTCAGCCTCCGTGATTCTATTTCCATCGACTAAATGCGGGCTACATTTAAATCTGGGGTCATGGTTATTAATTACTCCTCCAAGTTCAGTTGAAAGCCCGGGGAAACTGGGGGGGAGGAGGAGTAGATGCACGGGGAGTAACGGCAGAGCACGCAGACAGGAACAAAGGCCTGCCACGAGGGTTCATGCCTCCCCACATACTGCCGTGGCTCTGCAGACAGAGGTTAGGACCACCTAGGCAGATTTCCCCTGGGGGCTATTATCGCCTGGAAGATAAAATGGTTTTCAGACAGAGGAGCCTCTACTCACACAGATGTACAGGGTCTGATACTGAGGATACTGAGGAAAATCAGGCTTTAAAGGATAGTTCCTTTAAAAAAAAAAAAAAAAATCTAACCATCGTTCGTGTCTCATGTCAAAGAACAAAATCTCTGATTCATCATTATTTTAGGCACATGTCAAGAGAAATGTATTTAAATATGCCTTCTCACCAAAAATACGTGTCAAATGTGCTTTTTGTCGCGTCAAAAGGAAACGTGCTTTTAGTGTAATTTGAAGAGGACACTACCAAAAAGACAGATGCAAACAAATCGTATTAACAGGACGAAACATACTGTAAACTGAAAGATGAGATGGAGAATGAATTTTTTTTAAATGTCTCTTTAAAGACCAAAGAAATGAAAATAAGACACAAACCCTTCAAAATAAGAGTCCATAAGCAGGAGAGGAGGAAAAGCAAATGCCATGACTGGTATGGTGGGCTTAAAGGTGGACAGTAGGCCACACTGGATAAATGTTTTAGTCCACAGTTGAATGTTGACCCACTGAGTTTGTTTTTATGTACACCTGTGCTCTGATTACCTGTCGTGATCTCATGGGATTACATGTAAACACCATGCCTCTTTCAGGACATTTCATGTGTCATGTCTACACGTTTTATGTTTTTCACGTGTCATTTAACACTGTTAGGGTTACAGGCAGTTAAACTTACAAATGACCAGGCTGGAAACATTTTAATATATTTTATCAAGCCCTACTCTAATGTAAACACCGTTACGTCATTCATATGCAGAACGTCAGTATTGTTGTAACAACCCAGTTTAAATGATTCCATTATAATTCATTGTTTTTACTGAGCCAAATGAGGAAAAGATCAAGATGAAAGAAGAGATTTGGTCTGATTTGGTTGGAGGTTTTGATCCCGCTAAATGTCACCACTCCAAATACGAACCAACCAATCACTATCTACTGAAACACTTACTTCTGTTGACTCACCTACCAGTTTCTGATCCAGCACATCCATGCTCCACTGCTGCTTTGCGGCTTCAGCGACAAGTATCAGCTGCACCCCTCAAGTCTTTCCAAGGCCAAGTTGTTGGTACGTCACCATGCCCACAATGACTGACAGCCACAGAGAGAGTGATGGTGTGACAGGTGCTGAAAGAAGAGGAGGAAGTTATGGGTTTATGGTTTGTTGAGTTGGATCTTTTGTGGCTGTGAAGAAGTTTCTTGTAGGTGTGGCAATGTATCAACTACAGCACAAAAGAAAAACACAACAGCCGTCATAAACGCTCCCACAGCATTTTATCAGATGGATGTTTTGTACTTGAAGAAACAGGATCTTCAGACTATAAAAAAAAACAAGGACACTGGAATTGCAAGAAATAATTTGTTAATAAGCCAAAAATTCTAAACAAAGTCTAAAACCATATTTACATATTCACTCACACATAATTGTGAAACATTTAATGCAGGAGTCTTTGCCAGCTCTCAATAAATTCATCAAAGTGTAGCCGTTAGCAGCCTATAGGCCTGTGTCACACAGCTCACCTGGAAGGGCTGCAAGACTTAGAAATGTGTCAGCTGTCAGTTTGTTTACTCACACCTAAGCCTGTCTTAAAGTAGAGGGAAAGCAGGGATTGTTTATTCCTCTGTGGCAAGATGTCATTTTAAGTGATATGTCACATGTGGAGGTGAAATGATTAATGGATTTACCGATTAGTCGACTGACAGAAAATTAATCAGCAATAATTCTAATAAAGGATTCAATCCATTTTTATGCAACAATTGATTCAAGCTTCCAGTTTGGCCCCAAATGTGAATATCTGCTGGTCTCCTTAGTCTATGAAAGTACATTTAATAACATTGGGTTTTAGACTGTTTGTCAGACAAAACAAGTTTTCTGAAGGCATGAACTTTCCTATTTTCTGGCTGGCAATTACCGAAGAAAATAATGTGCAAATTAACTGATAATAAAAATGACTGGTAGTTGCAGTCCTGGTGATGATGATATGATTTATTATTAAATGAGAGATGGTGCCAATTTCTAATAAGGCACATTTTTGTTTATTAAGCGTTTAAAGTTGTACCTAATGACTTTAATGAATTAATTTACTTAAGCTTTAGAGGCAAATAATAATCAGAGAAACACTTTGGTATCCAGGTTGTGAAAAATCCCTCTGAATGGTTCAACCATCTGACTGTAGGGCTGCAGATGATCTGGACCAAAATCAATAAAACTCACTTAATTATTGTTTAATTAATGAGTTAGTGGATTAAAATTCTTTGTTAATGAGTTACAACTGCAGACTTAGTTTCTTAACTGAAAGTGAGAAACCCATGAGCATTTAGATTATCAATATTTATAACTGCATCATTAGAAAACAGAAAGGATCAAGTCCAGGCAGAGGGTTTTTCACCACCCAGTGAACCAAAAATGTGTTCTATTAGTGTTCTGATCTATCAAGTCATTCTAAATAATTTATTAACCTTCAATAAAGTTATTTGTTACAAGTTACAAACTCATTATATCCTACTGTAAATTCAGTGCATCTGGGCTTCTAAGGAGTTTGTAATGATCTTATCAGATGCTATTTCTTTATTCTGCTGAGGTTTTACCTTATCATTTTATGTGGTAAAAGTGTATAAATGAATATTAAAGCCTAACAACACTGAATATTTCTCTAAGTTATGTCTAAAATGTAGCACAACCTTGCGTTTAATTAGCCTCAGTGTGGAGTTACAGAGGTGTTGGCCCAGTGTTAACTTTTCAGACCCTGAAGCTGAGAGATAAATGCTGATGTGGGGAAATAAATAATCCGGGGAAGCTGATTGGAGTCGCAACTTCATTTTATTTCAAAGCTTGTAAGCATCAACATGAATGAACCTACAGTGTCACACATGGAGGGGCTCGTGGAATAAATGTGCCACGCGTGCCTGTGTTGTCAGCCTGTGGGGGCTGCAGGCATGGGTGGCCAGCAGGCGGGATTTATAATGGTGATGAATCCCGGAGGTCTTAGTAATTATGGCTGTCGGTGGACGGAGGGGGGGGGGGGGCACACAACCCGGCGGAGGCATTTTATCTTAATCACAGCTCAGCTCCATTCAAATTAATTTGACAAGTTTCCCCAATCCTTATTAAAAGACGCGCCTGGCAAATGACAACCCCCTCCTCCACTCTAAATACCTCGTCATGAAAGAAATATAAAAAAAATATATTTTTTTGAGAGAGAGAGAGAGAGAGAGAGAGAGAGAGAGAGAGAGAGAGAGGTGTGTGTGTGTGTTGGGGGGGGGGGGGGGGGGGGGTAACAAGACGCAGATATTTCCCGTAGATATTTTTCTCCCTGTAGGGCGCCCTGAGCCATCCATCCCTCCCACCTCCCGAGTGTTTCTATAGTAATTTCCAGCCAATGATCAGTAGGTGTCCACATCCCTGCTTCCTCACCTCAGCACCAATCAGCCACACACAGCGACAGGAGACACGGACTGAGCAAGAGACCAGGCAGACACACAATACAGCCCCCGGATCAAGAGGAGAGGAAACACCTCACCCCCTCTGCGATTTCCCCCATACAGCAGCTCTCTGTTTTTTTTTTTCTTTTTCTACGACACCTTTTGGCTTATTTGTGCACTTTCCAACCTTTTTTCTAACGTGACAAGAAAGTCGATCAAAAATGCTCCTTTTGTTTTGAGCGCCTTCAACACATCCGCGCGCACACACACACGCACACACACACACACAAACACACACTCGCCCCTGCTCTCCTCCGGCAGCCTGTGTCTGTGCGTCTTCTCGCATCTTTGCATTATTTCTCTCCCCCCCCCCACCACGTATCGCTTCGCAGTAATGTGCCGTTACACGGTCGCAGGCTGGTAGCATCTTGGGAGCTCTTCTCAACGGGAACCTGGTAGGTGATGCTCTCTCTCTCTCCCTCTCCCTCTCTCTCTCTCTCTCTCTCTCTTTCCCTGTTTCTGTGCGTGTGTGTGTGTGTCCGTCTATATTTTGCCGTCCAGTTGCATGCGTTTTTCCTTGTCCCGATTTGTGCCCGCGCGACTGCCAAGTGATCCAGTCAGTGTCAGATTAATTTCTACGGGCTTTTATTTGCACTATCGCACCGCGCTCCTCTCTCCGGATTATCTATGCATGACCTTTGATCTGAATGTCTACCACAGACCAGGCTCGGTGTAATTAACGGAATCGCGGTACAGCGAGCGGCACAATGGTTCGTCATCGGACGTGGCTTTTTTTTTTTTTACTTTTCTTTCTTCAATCTCCTTCTCGCACTCTCCACCTTTCTCTCTCTCTCTTTCCCCTCTCCCTCCTCTCCCCGTCTCTCTCTCTCTCTCGCTCTCTCCAGCTCCAAAGTATTGAACATTTCTGTCTCTCTAAACTTTGTTTACAGGCTGAAAATCAATGTCCGTGACTTGATTGCCTTTGGGCTGCGTATTTCGCTCCAGGGGTGAATTGATTAAGTAATAATGACCCTGAGGAGGGCTGATCATTAAGCCAAGGAGGTTTTGTTTACTGGTGGTTGCGGGTTGTTGTGGACGGACGCCACATCGACACCGAACCTCCAGATCTGGAGCGGATGGTGCATAGGATACTTAAGGCTTCGCATGTGTACCGTAAAAATGAGAAATAACAATAGTGAAATGTTTTAGTGCATGTTAGAAAAGTGAGAGCTCTTGGGGAAGAAAAGCCTTTCGCCTCTGTGACAACATTGCGATTGTATTGTTTGATTAATTTAGTTCTTTTAAGGCAGATATTTACCTGCTGGGACATGTTTATGAGGGGATGCAGTGGAACATCCAGAGGACTTAAATAATGCCACCCAGTACGATCTCTCCTGTTCCATGTGTGCATATCTCCCAATTCCTTTTTTTTTTTCCAAGACAGCTGCTGGGTAGCACCATGGAAGTGATTTGAAATGCTTTAGTGTTCCAGCAATGGATCAGCTTTGGCAATTAAGAGAGAAAGCCCAGAAAAAGGTAATGGAAGTAGGGGGAGATGTGTCTAATGGGCTTTTATCTGTGGAAACCAAATCCAGACAGACTGGTGGAGGGTGAGGGAGAGAGAGAGAGAGAGAGAGAGAGAGAGAGAAAGAGGAAATGGAACACCCCCACCCCACCACCACCCACCCCAACACACACACATACACAACCACATGTACACCTATACACACTTGAACACACATCCCATCCTGAGGCAGCTGACACTGTAGCTGGTCTGGTCATGATCTGGATGTAAATTCACCGGTGGCTATCTGTGCTGTCATTGAGTAAATGTAATAGATCTGGCCATGAATGTATACCAGGTGCTCTTAAGAGGCAAGGCAGAGTCATGTTTACATGGATGGGCTGCCTTTACTATTTGGATAAAATGAAAAAAAAGGAAAATATTTAACTATGTTCCTCCTGGCACCCAAAGAAGATTATTCTTAAGAGCTTATATTGCAGGCCTAAGGTAGAAGTCTTTGTGTTTGTAGCTGCTGCTGTCATAATATGAATTCTGGTGAGGCTCTCCTCAAACTTTTCCCTCCCAAAAAAAGCGATATTTTGGATTGAATATTAGATTTTCCCATGTTGATGAAACGTACCCTTGTATATTCAAATGTATTTATTCATCCTGTGAAGTAGCTGATTGGACCTTCCT
Source organism: Lates japonicus (assembly GCA_033238685.1). Lineage (NCBI taxonomy): Eukaryota > Metazoa > Chordata > Actinopteri > Centropomidae > Lates > Lates japonicus. The sequence continues at coordinate 6,100,349 of BRZM01000013.1, forward strand.
CATAATATGTAAGAATAACTTGACAAGACATCTAAAAAAATGTTGAAAGTGCGGCATTTTTTGAAGCATGCTAATTCTCTTTCCTCCATTATAATAATGACATGTTGGTCTGTCACAGCTATCACGTTATTGTCGGCAGATGGAGATCAGTTCTGACTATTTGTGATCGTTGCATTATAAAACGTCAGAGCGTAAACAATGTGCCAGAAGATTCTTCAGATGCTGAGCTGTTGAGCTGAAAAGTTGAAGTAGTGAAATGAAATCTGATTAGAATGAAAACATTTTACACCTCTTTTATGTGTAACTGTTGTTTTTTTGTTTTTGTTTTTTTGGTTTTGTGTTTTTGCTTTTAGCACTGGAGAAGATAAACCAGGATGGTAACACACTGTTCGTAACCAGCTTCAGTTCGACCAAGGCCACCATAACTTCGCTCTCTTCTCCTGAACATTGACAACCACTCCCCAGCCATGTCTAACATAAACAATGCACTTTGCATTGAAAACGGACAGAACGCAGATGTGTCTCTCTTACAAAAGGATAATCTCCAGGATGGTGGATTAAGCCAGCTTTTGGATTATAACGCAGAAATGGAAAGGTACAGGTCTTTTGCAAACTTTTATAAAACCAATGGGGCATTTCCACAGACTGCTAAGATTGCCCGCATCACAACGCCCATTTTTCCCAGTGCTAGAATTGGCATGTCCCCTTGGAACTGCGATAACGCCATGCTCTGGGGAAGGAAATCAGCGGCAATAAACCCTAATAGGACCAGCATGCATAGAAATGACTCCCAGAGGCCGGGGAAGCCTGGCGTGCCGCCAGAGACGCTGCAAATGGCAAATAATAATTTCCTCTCTACCTTATCCCCTGAACACTGCAGACCTTTAGCAGGAGAATGCATGAACAAGCTGAAATGCGGCGCTGCTGAAGCAGAGATAATGAATCTCCCAGAACGCGTTGGAACTTTTTCCGCTATTCCGGCTTTAGGGGGCATCTCATTACCTCCCGGGGTCATCGTCATGACAGCCCTTCACTCCCCCGCAGCCTCAGCAGCCGTTACAGACAGTGCGTTTCAAATTGCCAATCTGGCAGACTGCCCACAGAATAATTCCTCGGCATCCAGTGGAAACCCAGCGAAGAAGAAAAGGAAAAGGTGTGGGGTCTGTGCACCCTGCAGGCGGCTAATCAACTGTGGTGTCTGCAGCAGTTGTCGGAACCGCAAAACGGGCCACCAGATCTGCAAATTTAGGAAATGCGAGGAGCTGAAGAAGAAGCCAGGCTCATCGCTGGAGGTGAGAACCGGGGCTCTGCTTCCCCTTCTTTTGTTATTATCCCCTTGCACTCCAAAGCATTAACCTTTTCATCCAGTCACGTTCTAAGCCCTTGAAAATTGTTTCCATGCCCACCCATGCCTGAACATCCCCCCGGCTTCTCAAATCTGCCTACCCGCCTAGCCTAATTGGCAGTAATTAGGGGTGTTTGTGCGGAGCGCAAGCTGAGCTTGGCTCAGACACCCCTAATTGCTGCCAGTCAGGCTGGGGCTGGAACGCATCCGAACAACCCCGAGCTTGGCTCAGCTCCAAGCAGGGCTGGGAAATGGTTTTCAGCAGAGAGCCATCCCTCTCTGCACCCGGTCATTTTAACCAATTATGGAAACCGTCTCTGGATGGGGAGAATCAATATCCCACAAAGCCTCAGCCTCCGACCACCAAGAGATGGTGAGAGTGATGGCAGGGCTGCTGATGGCGTTTCTCAAAACATCCCCCAAGTTTTGTGTGGGGAGGGGAGTGAAGCACACAGACTGATTCTCTCCCACTGATCCTGTATGAATTGATTGTGCATATATACAGTGGGGTGGAGATGAAATCATTCTATATTATATTTGTGTTATTATGGCCACTTATGGATCAATCTAGGGCATGATGCACATCAGGAGGGGTGCAGAGCCAGAAAAAATCAGCATCACTTAGCGAAGAGAAAAACACCAGCTTAATTGACAAGTAGCAAGAGGCTTCATTAGGACACAATCAGAGGGCAGTGTTGTTTTTAAAGGTTCATTCTAATTGATTTATTTACTGGATGATATTCGGTTATTAAGGGCAAAGGCTGAATATGAATGTTGAGTTGCAAATATGGTTCTCTTTACCCTGAGAGTTTGAACTTGCTCACTGACTTAACATGGGCCTGTATGGATGAGTCACCAACAAATACAACCTGAGGGCCTGATGATTTGCTTAATTAAGTGATTACACAGAGAGGAAAAAAGAGGTTAATTGTAAAATATTACCTAATCTGCTTATGGAGAAAAACACCATGTATGAATTCCAGCCTGATTCTTGTTTGAATCTATGATTGATTTTTTTTTTTTTTTTTTTTTTTTTTTTCATTTTTGCAGATAAACTGTATGTTCATTTTGATGTGTTTTCTCATGTTTTTTTTAATGGAAATATCACCTTTGACTGTCCTTGCTTCTTCTCAATGATCAAGAAATTAATGGAGATATTCAAGTATACAGAGACTGAACCTGAATGCAAATGTTGAAGCTTGTTCTTGACCAAGTAATGGTGACAAGTTCAATGTGACATAACATATGATTATTTATTCATGTAATTCTCATCATTTATGACTCATGCACGCTCCAATCCAGTGCTACATGGAGGTTTTCTTCTACTTCAGCCCCGACTGAACAGAGTGCCACCCACACCTAATACCCCTGATTAAAATTTCAGTAACCTTTGATGAGCATCAAAAGCTTTATCACTTTGCCAATAAAACTAAATTAGGTTTGTTTTTTAACCTCTTTAACCCCAAAAACAATCTGTTCAGACAACCACTGTTCAAACCTGCAGAGATTTACTTTACATGTTAGATAAAATTCCAAAGTTTCCAAAAGTTCAAAATAGGATGAATTTGGGGGGAAATATCTGTACACTGCAAAAAAGAAAAAAAAAAAAGAAAAAATCTCCATCTTGACAGAGTTCTAAACAATAAAAGTCTAAAATGAGTGAAAAACTCTGCCAGTGCAGTGAGATTATTTCAACCTGTTTCCACTTTAACTTATTACAAGACATTTCCAGAACTGAGCGTTAGTGTCTTCAGACGAGGAAGACTAAGGCAGGTCGCTGCTCTAGATTTAAGAGAAGTGAAACCTGATTTTAGAAACTACCTGACACAATGTGATTTCCATTTTTTTTTCCATTTCACTTGCTTTAAGAAAATGAGACTTTTACAGTTTTACAAATTACAGACAAAGGTTACTCAATAAGAAGGGGATTTTTGTAGTGTAAAATGAAGATGCTGGATCTAGATTATTTCCATTTGGTGCAGCTATAAAAACCGTGGTTTCACAGGTTTGAATATATCATGAAGTATCTCGTACTGTAGCTTAAATTGAGTGCAGGAACAAGCTGATACAGAATGTACATGTGACTTGTCACAGTGTGGATAACTCTGTTTCTTCTTAAGGAGGAAATTATGGTGAAACCTGGGTTTAACAGTTTGAATAAAGAGGTCACTGATTGGTTATTGGTTATGGGTTGGACACTCCAGAGGTGTTAATCGGAAGCTCATTTAACATCAACTCCATATATCATGTACTAACAGGTGTCACAAACAGGTGTCCAGGAAGCTGTGGCCTCACAGTCTTAATGCATGGGTTGAGGCACTTTTGGAAAACATCCATTTGCAAAGATGGTTAGAATTACCAAGGGTGTGAAAAACCCCCAGACAAATCCACACTTGCTTTTAAAAGCTCCTTCACTGAGTTCAGTAATTCATATTATGGACTTCTCCAGCAGTAATTGTTATTTTTGACTCTGCATCTGTAATTACAGACGCACCTTCTGCTGCGGAAATGGGTTTGAGTTTAAAGGCATCTTAGAGGTGTGAAGTTGTGCACTTGCTCGGCCCAACTTTTATACATACATTAATGGGGAGTGCTTTTTTTTCCACCTTGTTGATGGTGGTAATGGTCGCTGGCAGTGACAGACATTGACTGAGACGTGTGAGGAATCAGGTGCTGAAGTAAGTTTAGAAGGAGAATATTCAGCCTACAGAGGCAAATTCACATGTGAACAGTAAGACGTATGCACACTCCTGTCTCTCACTCTTTCTCTGTCTCGCACACAAACACACAGTCACACTCACATCCACATTCTTACTACATACCGCTCTCTCAAACAAACAAACACACACACACCAAACATGAGCCGAGTGTACCTTTTGCCTTGGAAGAGACGATAAGCTACTGGCAGCCAGTTAGATTTGGCTGTCAGTGTTTTCCACATGGGAATCACCCTGAACTAATTATATCTTAAGCAGCGGTGGAAAATGCAAATCAGAATTTTACTCACACCCCTGAAATTGGAGAGCCAATTTAATCTAATACCCCCTTTAATTTAGCGCGCTAATGCAAGGCCCTAGAGAATTGCCCTGTGTCACTGCTGTGCTGTTCTGCAGCAGATTCTGCTCTCGCTCTCTCTCTCTCTGTGCTGCTCTCAGGCTCCAGGATGGATTAGTCTGGCAGAGGAATCTCATCTAACCTAACATTTCCTGAGCAGTTACCTTTGCATAGCTTGAGCTCCGATGGCTCAAAGGTCCTTCATTAACTTTCAAATGAAATAATACTCATATGAAGGCAAGCTGTGTCTTCACCTCTGTTTACCTCACCTGTTTACCTCAACTTTATGTCTATTTCTGGAGGAGGGGCTTTAGAGGGAGTGTTAAATTTAGTAAATGTAAAAGTTTTATTTGCCAGCATGTGTTGCTCAACAAATTGTGGCACTAATACTGACTGTGTGTGAGGAGATCAATATGTCCTCATCATTTTCTAAGACAGAGTTTCTCAGCCTTTTTGGTTTGTGGCCCCTTAAAATGAAACAGGATTTTCTCCCTCACCACAGTTTACAGCCTTTCTATGGACACAATGTGTGAACAAGTATTAAAAAAGGCAAAAATATAATTAATTATATTAAATACAATTTAATTCTATTTTATTTATATAGCGCCAAATCACAACAAAACTCATCTCAAGGCACTTTTCATAAAGAGCAGGTCTAGACCATACTCTTTAAAATAGGTATTTACAGAGAGAGACCCAACAAATCACACCATGAGCAAGCACTAGGCGACAGTGGCAAGGAAAAACTTCCTTTTAAGAGGCAGAAACCTCAAGCAGAACCAGACTCAGGGTGAGCAGCCATCTGCTAATAAATCTAATAAAAGGAAAATTAAACTAAACTCAGGTTGGGAACCACTATTTCAAGGAACTTAGTGTTCAGCATCCAACAAGTGGCTCAATGGTAACACTGCTGTAAAATTATTTGACATTGAAAACAAAACACATTGTCTCTGCAACACATAAACTACAAAGTTTTTCCAGTTTGTGTAATTCTATTTTGAACTGTATTCAATATATTGACGGTTTTTCTTTAATATAAACGTTAGGGGTATTTTGCCTTTAGTTGATAAAAATGAGATTCACTGAATATTACCTGAATGGCACTGTGATGAGTAGAGCTGCAGTGTTAATGCTAATGTTCTGACATGAAACCATATGGATTGAAACTAGAATAATACAGGCTTCATAGACTTATAAAAGACCTATAGAAGTCGGTACAATATTTGTTGAAGGTCATAATTACAATACCTCAAGTCTACGCTTTCAGTAAAAGATCCAGATTTTAGAACATTAACAACAAATAACAACAATATTTTTTTCATGATTTTGCTTGTGAATTACTCTCAGCTCTGCAGGCTTTGCATAGATGTCTAAAACAACATCCTCATTCACGATTGGCTTTGATAGAAACATCTTCATAGTCCTCATAATCACAGGATTTGAAGTGCCAGTTCACTGGGTTGTTGACAATATTGACAGGAACCATTTAACTTAAACAGCACTTCTGTTTTGTGTTCACAATGCTGCAAAGACAAAGCAAAATCCTTGAAATATCAGCATCCAGAAAAATTCTCAATTGATTAGCGGTATACAACAGTGTAGAAAAAGCAGGAAGAGACAAAACAAGATCCAACTGAACAGATTCCTACTTTCAATTAACAAATGCCAAAGCCCAGCATCAAGTCGTGCAGGAAAACCTAGAGTAAGGAGATGTTCTTTCTCTCTCTCTCCCTCCGTCTCTCCCTCTGTTCTTTGTGCAGTGTTGATATGAGTACATGAAATGGGTGAGATGAAAAGGTGGCATGGCTGCCTAGAAACCTTTGCTATTGTGATAAAAGACAAGGCCCAAAATGGTAGGATGCAGGACCTTGAGGAAAATAGCTTGGATTCAGCCTCTTAATGAGAGTGCGGGAGCCAAATAAGCAACAGCAGCCAGGTCTAATTTGTTTTAGGTGTGCTCAGAATAGATAAGGACAAATCTGTGGCCTTCACCCCATCCCCCCAACCTTTGCCTCCCTGGAGATAACACTGAGTGCTCCCAGCCAATCTCCGTGGGCAAAGGAGAGGGGGTAAAGGAAAAAAAAAAAAAAAGCAGAGAAGGGAAAGCCTGAGGGACAGACGGCCTTTAGATCTGCAGATCTCTAACTTACTGGATTTATTCAAGCTTTAAAACTGCAGATTAATTTGGTCGCAGAGGTCTGGGGGAGTGTGAAAAAAAAAAGGAAAATGAGGCTGTATGCCATTGCGCATCTCAACCTAAAGGGCAACCTTAAGCTCCTGTCAAGACAATAGGATTTTGCCATCCGAACCATGATGCAGACCGCTTAATTATACACATCTTCCCTGCAAGCTACCGTCAGCTACTTAAGAGCATGGGCCCCCTTATTCATTGTCATGCCCTTTTTCCCCTAGATTGGTTGTGCCGTGTGGATTTTCTGTCAGCTTCCATTTGCACAGAGTAGCTGTCCTCCTCAGGCCTTTGCTGTGCTCGGAAAGACACAACCGTATGGCACTGTTAAAGAATTCATCGTTTTTGCCACTGCCACCAATTAAGGCCACAGCGTAATCGGAGGCGTCTGGACGATGCCCTTACATTATGTGGTCTGTCGCCTCCTCTGCCCCCGTTTGATTTAACATCCCTGGTTCAGTGGTGAAAAAAGAACTCATTGTCATTGTCTCTATTATAGTGCGAAGAGAGAGGGAGAGAGAGAAGGGGGGGGAGAAAGAGAGAGAGAGAGAGAGAGAGAGAGAGGCATGGGGGTAGAAATGCAGCCCAGTCGAGGGTGGACAGCGTGAAAGAGCAGGTGCGGGAGGACGTTAATGTGTGGCACTTTAAATTTTAAACAGATGAGAATAAATTATTGATGCTGACTCTGGCTGAGAAGTTAAAAGGTATCTCGTCATTACTGAGAGCCTGTATGAAAAAGTGTGAGAGAAAAGTCGTCAGTAAATGCATCAGGGGATTGTAATGAGCACAGAGCATCGCAACAAGGTATTTTTTTGTTCTCCAGAAAAACAATGAGGTCTTGGATTATTTTGATTTCTGCAAGTATTTTATGTTTTGGCTCTAATATTACAATTAAACTCTACAACTTTTACAAAGCTTTATCCTTATTGAGTAAATGCAACAAGGCCAGTGGCAAATGAGTGACTGAAATGATGTAACATGAGGAGCCAGATTAGAAAAGTTGTTCTTGAATATGGTATTCCCTGTTGTTGCTACCACCAAATTCAGACACAAAGCTGTTTCCTTTGTGCCCACATCATCCATGTATCAGGTATTAGCTGTCCTTACAAACATACACTGTATAGCAAACAACACAGGAAATGATGCATGATTCTAAAGATTGCTCATTTCCATTCAAGCCCACTATGACTTTCTTTCATATAGAGAACATAATGGTCACATGATCACTTCTCTCTTTGTTTGGGGTGACATTTGCAAAGCTTTCTCATATGTAGACTGAGAATAGGAATTAAGCCACCTCATTGGTTATCTGCTAAAAAAAATGGGAATACCCTACAATCCCAGGCACCAGTTGGAAAACAGCTGTAATTTTGTGCTTGTGTTCAACCAAATTTGGTCCAGTTTAAGTCATACAAGATTTATCCAGATCAGTAATTTTATTTGCTAAACAGAGTTGATTAAATTGAGTTCACGGTGTCTGCAGTGTTTACACTGGAGGTTCAGTAGGATGATGTGAGCAATGTCATGTAGTTTTATCTTATTTCTTCTTGTTGAGAATTTGATCGTCATATTCTTCAATCGTGTTAAAATATACATGCAATTAAAACGGATTAAACCTAACCCTAAAACTAAATAGGGCAACAAGACGATAACAATCCTATGGCAAGTCTATAGAACTATCTATCGAAACCCTGACAACCCAGCAGACATGCATTGAACCCAAGGTGTTGATGATGTTCTCCATATGATGATACGCATTTAAATGTGTACACCTTTACTTTACTTTCCATCTCTCTCTCTTACTCTCTCTCTCTCATCAAACATTGATCTCTTTGATAGACAACTAAACTACAGTTATGCAATTTCTAGCATTTTTCCTCAAGCCAAACCTCAAAACTGTCCTCACTGCTCATAACACTTTCTTTCTACTGTGGCTCTGGTTGACAAGCCAGTTCTTGCTGCCTAAGATGAAGACATCACCCAGCTCTCAATGCCAGGAATTACCGTTGAGCAGCAAAATTAATGGTCCAGAACAGAGCTAATTTTGCACAAAACATATTCTTTCAGTAAGTGAGGTCCTACATATAAACTACAGTTATTTTGGTTATAAACAGACCAAACACTTGGCACATTGACAATAGGCTTGGAATGCTACAAACATCAATCCTTCAGCAATTCCTTAAGATATTTCTATTTGATCTTCGATTACCTATTTTTGAATTGACTAATTCATTCTGACCTTTTTGCTGATCTGGAAAAAAATGTCTTTCTTTCATAAATCAACCCACCTGGCCTGTGAGCAAACCTCCAGAAATGGAAGTGCTCAAACAGTTTGACTTCTCTTTGAACTACTTAACCCTTTAGTTGCAAAGCAGTGTGTTTCCCATCACTGCTGCAAGTTTCCCAAAGCATAAGTATCTGGATTGATTTCTTGCCTTTCAAGAAGCTACTTTTTTTTTGGTTTGCAGAGACTTGAAGCATTTTAGAAATCAGCAACCCATCACAGTAGAACTGCTGGTCTGCCTCTGTTAACTGGTATTATCAGTGCATGATAATGCAGTAACAGGAAGCCTAATGAAAAGTCTTTCTCTTCAGTACAAATGCTTATAGGAATCTCTGTTATTCAAATCAACCAGGAAACAAATAATAAGTAAATATGGTAAACATCAAAAATAGCCTTTTTGCATTGCATTTACATAAGTGACTTGATACAGGTTTTAATATTGATCAGCAAAAGAAAAAAAAAGAAAACTCTGTATCCAATCTATGTTAACCACATTGTAGTCGGCTAAACAGATAAAATGTAAAATACAGGTTCGTAGAAGAGCAGTTCTGCATTTGAGTTTAATGAGTTTGTATCTGTAGGTTAAAAGGCAGTAATGACAGATGGCTTTGTGCCATTCATCCAAGAAAACTGACGTGAAAGTGAATTTGTGAGTGACAACGGCTGATGGGAGAAATCGGTCAGCGTGGTTTAAGCGTCTCAGTTTCTGCAAGTCAAATCCTCGCATGCTGCCACCTCCTCTATTGTGGCTCTGCTCTCAGATTATGAATATTTCATGGCAAGCATCTGACACCATGCCCAGAAAGATATTTCAAGGTTTTTTTCTGATAGAAACCCTGGGGTTAGAGAGTGTCACACAGGCGTGAAGTCGGTCTGTGGCCCCCAGGCAAAGGATAAGATTTATGATGCACCGGTTGATGACATCAGGTGGACATTTTCATTCCTGAGCAGAGAGCCCCTTTGTCCTCCACGACTGATAAACCATTGAGCTGTTCACAGTTTGTTGTCACTCCTCGAAAGATCTGTCTGTGGTGTTCTGTTGTATAGAGAAATGATTTCAATCTGCTCAGAGTGCAAGCTGTGTTTTGACAAACTGTGACCGGTTTCCCCGTCTGATCAGTGCGGAGCTGGAATGACTAAGCAGGGGGGAGTCTGCTTGGATTAGCTCTGTCTTAAATGCTGCCTTTAGCATATTACATTGCCCACTGGCTTTCTCCTGACGATATCTCTCTTGTTTTCATCTTTGTTAAGTTTCACTTTCCACTTTAACTAAAGCCTACTTATGTAATTCCTCGTTTTAGGTTGCTTCAGGTAGAATATTAGTCTCATGACTCTAACTAGATGACTTTAATCCTTGTTTCCCTTTCTTCTTAGGGGGGAGGTTTTCTCCTTCATGTCTAGAGAAAATGTTATTGTGTATCTAAGTGTATCTCAGCTAAATTAAATAAAACCAAATTAAGACTTCCTACACAGTCTTGGATTTTCTTACAGTATATATAAGTCACAGTGGTTTCCAACCTTTTCAGCCTGTGACTCCTTAAACTGGATTTATATGCTTCTCTAAACCAACATGCACATTTCCTAAATCACAACTATGCATTGTGTGGACCTTCATGTCAAGCAAGCTGATTGATTGATTCGACTCATGGAAGAGAGGTTTGAAACTGAGACAACAACAAATGTTAATAGTCTATATACAGGATTGATCTTGTAACCTGTAGAGTTATAAAGTGGGCAGAGTGCTTTTCCCCACTATGAATTTGTATTTCAAATTTTCTATTTAATGGTATCCCCAGTGTCACTAGACATAGAAACACAAGAGTGTTCGGGATAATTGAACCATACAGTAGGTTTATGATATGGCCATGCTTTGTCGTAATGGTTACAATAATAAACACGCAGTCAACGTTGTGGAACAGTCTCAGTTTGGTTAGGTTTAGACATAAGAACTACTTGGTTAGGTTTAGGAAAACAGTGGTCTGGGTTGAAACAATAATGACTACTGGGTTCAAACAGGAACTGAACAGCAGTCTCCTGTCAACCCACCTCCTTCTAATGTGGGCTGTCTTGCTCTTTATACTATGTCATCTACTTTGTTTCCGCCGTGATTACTACGGCCGCTAGATGTCGCTCAACAAAAAGACGCAACTGCCATAATAAGCTGCGGCACAGACGAGCTAGGGGCTCGTTTTTTTTTACAGGCAAACAGCCTCAAAATAGCCCCTCCCACTTTGTAACCCCATTGTGGGGTCCCAACCCACAGGTTGGAAACCACTGCATTTATATCCAGCTCTTAGAGTCTGTAATGACTTGTTGGGAGTTAAGTATGCATTTTAAAATAACAATAACTTTCCCATGTTGTGCATACCACAACATAAGTCATTACCAGCATCTTTTGCTATAAATTCCTTAGAAGAAGCATAAAAGTATAAGCAGAAGAAAAGTGGATGTAAATATTCAAAACCTCATTTACTAAACTGAAATTTTTGTTACTCGCTAAATTTGATGCACAGATTAAGTTGACTCAAGCCTCAGTTACCTGAGTGCAATTAAAGATTCAACTTCAGCTGTGTGTATTTTCTAATCCTAACCTAAATATTATGTTGATTTACAGTAAATATGCAGAGCTCTGTGTATAGACCTTCTGAGTTTAAGGGCTCCCACACAGATGCTGAGAAATCTGCTCAAAACAAGAAGGCCTGCTCCTACTTTGCATTTCAATTTAACATTTCAGAGAACTGGCAGCATGTTGCCTCGCTTAGCCCTCGCTTCGTTACACCCACATGGCTTCTCGCCGTGCTTGCTGACGTCTTCCGCTGTTCAAAGGGCTGCAACTTGGCTGAGAAATTGGGGATTTCCATACCAGATCCCTCAGGTATCTACACACTCAAACGCATGTCCTGCTCATCTTCCCCCTCCTCCACGGCTCCCATCCTACAATGCCTGCCCTTCTCTCTGCTCGCAGTGCTCTGATTTCCCATCTTGGAGCTCAATTGACCTCTCCGCTGCATCTCTTTGTTTTGTTTTCCTGAAATCTCAGCAGCACCTGAAAGCTTCTCTGCTGCCTCCCGTATAGGGTTTGCTCCCAGAGGAGAGTTAGCTTTGTAGCAGCCCTCTGTAAAATTGCTTTACTTGGACAAGGGTACTTAGGTGAAGCTAATTGAAATGGAGGCCGGCACTGTTGTACTTAGTAGCAGGCAGGTGATCTCGGCTGCAGACGGCAGCCTCTGACCCAAGGGTGCTGCCTCAGTTTCTTCCTACGAGGGTCAGCTCAGCCTCCGTCTGTGTGGGCAGGGATTTTCCATGCATGATAAATGGAGGAGGCACAGAGTCTTAGCACTGTTTCAGCAGCTAAAAGTTGCTCCCTTTTTTACCTAGATATCTCACACTGTGTGGGAGGATTGTGTGAGATTATACTCTGTGTTATAGGGGTGAGAGAGTTCTAAATAGTTACTGAATTAGTGTTACTATTAAAGCATACCAGACAATGTGTAAACCATATCAGGAAATATGTATCTTTAAAGCCTTGTTTCTGCCACAGCTCCTTATCCTAATGACAAATGCTGACTCTCTTTGAAACTCTTGGAGTATAAGCATTAGTTATTCATAAAAGCAATTTTAATGACGATGCTTGTAAATATTCAACAACTTTAAACACTATTAATTTGCTTTACCAAATACATTTTGGAGGAAACAAAATTGCTCTCTCTCTAATTGCAAGGTTGTTTTTTTTTCCAATCAAAGAAGTGTGACAGCCTTGTCTTCATAGGAGAGGTTATAATTGCTGGCAAATACTCTATATCAATAAACACTTTCCTAAGTAAAACCTAGTTATGGCTTCTTGTAGTAATCCTATATGTTTACACATTATCATAGACAAAGACATTTAATGTCATTAAACTCAATGCTGAACATTTACATGGCACACTTAACGTTTAAAAAAAAAAAACTTATCAGACATCCAGTAGGCTTAGAGGTCAAAGCTAATCAAGCTAGCAACAGCATAAACTCAAAAGCAAACCATTCTGTTCCTCCCATCCCTCTCCTTGCTGTTATTCTCCACCCAGCCCTTCACCTACATACATGTCCTGTTTGCTGTCTTAGCTAATGCAGGAATCCAAGGGAAGATGGATTCAACAAAAATATCAAATGCGTCAGGGTAAATTCACAGTGAGTCTGATGCTGTACCGCTCTCTGCGGTCTGAAATCTCCAAGTATCGTGCCTCTCAGGCCACGCCCCCGCTAAGTGATGTCACTGGCTCGGCAGGTGTTTTGCTTTTGGCAGCTGATGGAAAACATCTGCTGTGACATCACTAATTGGGGCGTGTCCAGGGTAGAGCCGCAGATTGCAGTCCAGCCGTTTCCTTCATACACGTTTGGGTGTGGATTTACATTTTCTGTCTCTGCTGCTATTGACGTATACTGACTACCTCATAAAGTGACATATTGCAGTGCTGCTCCTTTTTAACTGGGCCCGTTCCATTTCACTATGCACTCAATGGCTCCCTGACTGTTTGATAAAAAAAAGTGTATTTTCTGAAGCCACTGAGGCTTGGCCCGTCTTGCTGCAAATCCTCTCCTATGGAGGGCTAGTAAAATATACGTCCTACAGGAATACTGCACTGTAATTACATTCCCCCATTAGCATACGGAGGCTTGGAGTCACACTGCACTCAGCCTCCAGCAGCACTTTGCCATATGGTCCGTCTGCGCTTCTTGGGCAATATTTGGCAAGACTCTTGCAGAAGGTCAAATATCAAGTCAGAGGACTGTGCCAGAATTGCATCTATGCTAATTGCTCTCTCTCTCTCCCTCCCTTCCTCTGCTCCCTTGTCCGTCTCATGCTGCTCTGCTCTTCGCTCTCCTTCTCTCTCCTCCCTCCCTCTCTCTCCTCCCTCCCTCTCTTCCTCTCCCACTGAAGTAAGTAATCTGCTTTAGGATGTTTATACTCTGAGCCAGGCGAGCGCCAAGGATTATACACCGAGGTCCTCGTTGGGAGATGGAGAGGGGGAAAAAAAGCCTGTGACCGTAGAATAATTTCAGCCTCCCTCCCTCCCTCCCTCGAGACCACACGATGTCTGAGCCATCCACCACCAACACCACCTCTCACCCCCCCTCCGCCTCCTCCTCTTCCTACTTTCCTCCCCACCCGCTCTCCCTCCACCCCAACCCCCCACCCCTCCCGCCAATCCCCTAACTGCCTGCCGATGCCGGATGTCTCTTCTTCTCCTCTTCAACGTGGGGTGGGGGGTGGGGGGTGGTGGTGGTGGTAAGGGTGGGTTGTAGGTGGTGGAGGGGAGAGAGAGAGAGACAGAAACTACAGTCAGGTTCCTGTGCTGCTGCAGCTAAGTGCTGCAGCAAATCATCCCTGCATTAGGAATATGGGCAATTAGCACTGTGGCACATCCCTCCAGACACACCACACACACTACGCGCCCGCACACACATGCACCAGCACACATATACTAACCAAAATATAATTCAGACTTAACAAAAAAAAAAGCATCTATATGTTTATATACTTTTGTGAGAAGGGTGTGTGACCACTTGTTGTATTTGTTATGTTGTTCTGAGATAATATTTGTAAATATAATGACAAAAACAGAGACTGGATTTTAAGTTCTCACTGATGTTTCCACATCAAAAATAAGGCAGTTCAAATCTCCAAAGAGCGTGCTGGTAATTTCTGACAAACATCCTAAACAATAAATCCATATTTAGCGATAAGGTGCATAAGGAGGGGAGGATGGAGCAGGGTTGCCGTTCCACCTTAAGAAAGTACCTTAAAAGATTATCTCGGTTGTTCACCGCCACTGAGCCGGCACTAATAGTCCAAGGCAGATGTTGAAGAGCAGCGCAGACATGAGATCTATTAGAAATTCCATCTACGCCTCATATTGATTTCTGACACCAGCAACAATGAAAGGCAGAATAATATTTGCTTAGGGTTTGCAGTGAGGAGGTCACAAGTGCAAAGATTAATACTGAACCCTGACAGGACGATGTACTGAGCCAAATTAGCAGACAGACGAGAACGTTTACTTGTGCACACACCCAGACACACACCTAAACATGTTATTTTACACCGCACATAGATGCTGTATGAGCATACATACACTGTATATATATATATATATATATATATGCATATTCTAAATGCAAAGCTTTTGTGCACTTCCATGATGTTGGAGCAGAGACAAACTACAGGGCTGCTCTGCTTTTTAAATTTATTACCTCTCACTGGATGAAAAAATAACAACAAAGAAAACTTTTGGCTACTTTGCAGCCATCAAACTACGTGAAAATATTAATATTTTCTTTCTTACAATACAGACCTTTTGTCTATTTGTGAGAAAGTCCATCTTTAATTGATTCAGCCAATATTCAACACTGTGCTCAGAGTGATCTTATGTGTCTTATAAACAAAGGGCCTCAGTGGAGCCTGTTTACTACCATGTCTGCTGAAATGCAGGCAGTGAAAGTTAGACAAGGGCAGAGGAGGTGGATACACAAACAGAAGCTGCAGTTAATGCCAATACAGCAACAGACCTACCGGTAGCCTACAGTACCTAACAGTGAAGCTTTTAAGGAAAAATCACAGCCTCTTTCAATTTTTGGTTTATTTTGCCTTAAAAGTTATTAAGCGAGTCTAAATATAGCAACATATATCGCTAAAAGTAGGTCCAAACACATGTGGTCAGTCAACAACCCAGCAGTTTTGTTATATCAACTGGAATTTCGACTTTAGTTGGAACAAGAGGCATGCACCATATTGACACTAATAATCCTGGGAGGTTTTGTTTTCAATCTGTAAACTGTCTCACTGCTCATATCCGTTGACTCAATTTGAGACTTGATTTTGGTGACCACATTATTCTAACTCTTCTTAGGTTTAGCAATTTTGCTCTGGTGAGCTATGAAAAAAGTGTTTTGGTGGCCTTTGACAGTCTTTATACGTAATTTTCAAAATTAGACTGACTGTGCTGAATCACCATTAGCTTTCAGCTCCTCCACTGTTGACTGAGAGCACCATTATCCAGCTCAGACATGATATACAATACATTACATGTTGTAAAATAACAGGCTGCAGTAATACATCTGACACCCACATTAAAGGTCTAAAAACATGACTCCCACACACTGCTTACAGCATCACCAAACTTTTTTGTCTTTTGTTGTTGTTTGACTGAGAGACCTCTATTGGCGAAAATTACATGTACACGTGGTACGAACTACTGGGCTGTGACAGTAGACCGGCAGCAGACTGGGAGAAGTATACTACTGAACTGGAACAATATACGTCATCAATGAATATGCGGCCCCACATATGAAAGGTGATGTGTTGCCGCTGTTTGTACTGAAGTGAATGACATATTCGGTAACTATGAATCTTAAAGTGGGCGATGATTCAATTCATCAGTCATTTGTGATGGTGTTGCACTATTTTCTAGTGTTCCTGTTTATGTCTACATGCCTTGCATGTGACTAACTTTGCCTACTTTCGTCTCTTCCCTCCAGCATTGTGCGTTGCTGGAGTGGGGGTGGGTGTGGTAGTGGTGGTGTGGTAGGGGTGACCGGAGTGATTCTGTGATGAGCTTGTCCAGGTGAAAGGGTAATTGCTTCAAAGAGGGTAAGACCGCCGAGAGCGAGGCTGCGACCAGTGAGAGGGAGGGCTCGACTCCTCCACGAGAGCACTTAACACCGCCTCCCCATCCATCCATCCATCCATCCTCCACACCCCTCCCTGCTCTCACCTAGCTTCTAGCTACTGCATGCTCAATGCCATTGCCATTACTGCCTCTTCTTTTTTTTTCCAGTCCTGCTCTCCCCTCCTCCTTCCTCCCCTCCTTCAAAGCACCACTCGGCAGCCTCTTCAGAAATTACAATCGCTCAGGGTTTAGGCAATTTGACCAAATGCAGGGCCTGCATGTAAGGATTGGGAAAGGGGAGGAGGGGGCGGTTAGGACTGCAGGGTGAGCCTTGGGGGGGACTGAAATGAAATTACCAATTCAATGGCTGAAGCCCTGCACGACAGTGGCAAACCGTGGACATAAAATGAGGATTATCCGATTTTAGGAGGGGGCGAAAAGTACCACAAAGAGTCTCAAGTCCACGAGAGCTAACGCCCCCAAGTTTGCTTTGACAACTGTCTAAACCAAAATGTAAATGTAAATTTTTGCCAAAATCCCTCATTGTTTTGGAGATTTGAGAGAATAATGTTCTTTAAGCATCTTATTCACCTTCCAATCACAGAGAGTGTATGATTGTTGTTGAATTCTTACGGGGAAGTGAGTAGGCAGAGAAAAAAAATATGTCTTTCTGGCTGATGACATTTGCTCATTTCAGGAAGAAATACAAAACAAAGACAGAGATGATCTCGCAGACAAACTCACTACAATACCAAAGAGTTGAATTTCCACTATTCAAAAATGATGGAAAAAAACAGGTGAGGATAAGATGAAAAAAAATGTCTGAATTCTAAGATAAATGCCAGTTTTCCAGTGTTAAAAACACAAGATCTGATTCCACACAAAGAGACGGAATATACAGTACCATTGGCCATAAATGCCTTGAGGAAACCCCTGTGCCATTTGGAACACTAGAGAAAGTATTCAGCGAGTAGCGCCCGCTCTGAGAGAAATACCTGATTTCCCACTCTATCATGGGCTGAATGGTAGGCTTTGGGCTGACAGTCCATTTCAGAGTTTTCTATCTCACTTTGGTAAAAGATGTGAAAAGGAAAATGCCTGAATCACATATGTGTGATGCCATAACAGTATTCTCTTCTGCTGATCAGTTGGGAAAGAAGATCACAGATATTATTCCAACTCCTGCCTGAGATTTAACATCTTTACATTCACACATAGTTGGAATGATATACCTTAAATCCAACTGTTGTAGACCATGCAGTTGTCTAAAAGCACCAAGCAGAACCTAAACACATTTCTGTCACCCATCAAGGCAAAGTATGACAGCCTGATGAGGCCGGCCGTCACACCTTGATGACAAGCTTCACAGTGGGGATGACGTGGAAAACAAGCATAAGCTAATCCTAATGCAAACCAGTGAATTTGATGAATCACAATCATTCTCCGTGCCGTGATGAATGGCGATGATGCTAACTACAACCATTCATCAAGCCACCATCAGTTATCCTAAGGTGGCTTAATGTTTCATCCACTCAGACCTCAGAGAGAGCGGACAGCCATCCCTCATCACAGCCGACTGGGAGAGCTCCACACACATTTCAATCTTGCCTTGTCATCTCCCCCCTCAGGTGCAGACACCCTCCCTCCAAATCATCATTTTTATCAGCCCCAGTAAACCTGACGCCGGACAGTATTGAAGATGCAGATTTTTATGGGCCAGAGGAAAATAAAAAAATCTGTCCAGCTGAGCGAGCCTGGTCTGTTTGTTTATGTGTGTGCTGTTGGTGTGTATTTTTGGCGGGATTGGCGATGGGGACAGGAAAAGACAGGGCTGAGGGGGTAGCTGCAATGACAGGAGGTCTTTCAGCGCATTGGTTACAGTAAATTAGCATTTGAGCCGCACTGCACGTTTAGCACTTTGCGATTGGGTTCAGCAGAGGCCTCGCCCAGACTGTCCCTGGGGGAAACGTCGGCAGCGGCACAGCAGCACGATGGGCGGGACCGGGCTGTCAAAATTAGATAATAAAGCACCACGGCGCTGGCGGATAAATGCGTGTGAGAGGGCATCCATCTTGCAAGCGTGTTGCTGAAGAGGATGCTGCTAAATGACAGTGAGGGCTTTTGTGTGTGTGTATGTGTGTGTGTGTGTGCGCGCGTGTATACGTGCATGAGAGGACTATGGGGAACCAATGAGAATCCGTCCTTTTTTTGCAGCTCAGCTTAGCCCTCTATAAAAGCTCAAATAAGGAATTATGGTCCAAGTGTTTATGTAGGAAGGAAGAAAGACAAGAAAGAGAAGGAGAGAGGAAAAATTTTAAAAGACCAAAGAGATTGAGGAGAAGAAAAAGAAAGACAAGGGAAGAGTGACACAGAGAGAGAGACAGAGGAAGGAAATGAAATGTCGGCCGGGCACTTAACCTTTCCCTAATAATGTGCGGCCTGCTGAACCAGCAAAGTCCCTGATGTTTTATCAATACTCCTAATTAATGTGCAGCTGCCATATTTTTGACAGTATTTATACAATATGGCTGAGTAATACAATCGATAATATCCGTATTCATATTCTATATCCTTCTCCCTTTAAAATGTACATGCACTTTACCACCTCAGCAGTTGTGGCAAAGTTATAAGTCTGGTGAGATTCTATATTTTTCTTTTTGTCAACAAATCCCATGAGCAGACCAAAAAAAACAACAATGAATTGATCCTACAAACAAGAGTTCTCTGTGGCTTATTCCTCTGCGATGCAGAGCTCTACCGTGTATATACATAAATATATATTTTTTATATATATATTTTCCAGTGAGCCACACTGCTGGACTGGGTGACATGACACAGTGTAGTTTATTTTGCGTCAGTCACAAATACTCGTCCTACTGCCCTAAAGGTACCCTGTGGAGTTTGTGATCACTAGTACTGCTATGGAGCAATGTTTTAATGAATGGGTCCTCATTATGTTTGTACTGAGCACACAGGAGTACACACATGCCCGAAACCATGCTGCATGCCGTCCTGCAGCCAGTTTTACGTGATTCCCTTGATCGACAGTTGGTGGCAGTAACGAGCAAAGAAATGTAGAAATGCACCAACAAAGGTAAATAAGAACTCCGCTACCTGGCGAACATGGATGTCATCAATCCAGGATTTTCATATTTAATGAGGAAATAAATGCATTCAACACATTTATTAAGCTACGCACAATGTTTGTTGCTGAATGTACGTTTTTTTGTTTGCAAGGGCACTAAATTAGCAGCTGAAAACAATCACTGTGTACCCCTCCTTGAGTAATATTTGCTGAAAATTAAACACAGAATATTATCAGACCCATTACAAAAATACGAAATGCCTTATCCTTTAAATCGGCAATAAGCGTCTGACATTTTTTAGACGTATGAACTGAGATGAATTCATTATTATAGCCCTTAAACGCTGATTATGTAAACTATTTCCAGTATCAAAACTTTCCGTTTTAGCTTTTAGCTTTTTGTCTTCACAGTCCTTATTTCCCAATAAATACTTTGGGAAAGTAGGTTTGAGTACAAAACTGAGGTAGTACTAATACTCCTCTTTAGATTTCTTTCTCTGTGTAAACACAACCTGTCTTTATAATGGCCCACGTGTATCTAGCCCAGAGAGACACTTTACAAATAGAGATATCTTTTATTTAATCATCCGTCGTTCATTCTCCTTGATGTACATTGTGCTTGCCATTGTGAGTGCCACTGCTGCTTCTTGATTAATGGCTTTTTCAGAGAGGTGGTGCTAATGGCTCTTTAATTGCTCTGACTTCCTTTCCAAGCTTCCAAGATTTCTACTCCTGCTCCTTACACTGCAGGAAATAGGCAGTTTATATGGCATGGGGGGAAAACAGTTTTCAGCAGTGTTCCTTTCTGCCAGGTATGCTCTTATGTTGGGAGCGTTAATAACTTGTGAAAAGCATTGTTGGGGACAAAGTACTGAAACCATCCTTTGAGGTGCTTGTGGTCATCGTGGTGAAGAGATTGGTGTCTTTTATACATGCTTTTATTTGAGGGAAAGATTGCACAGCTTTTGAATCACACAGTGTGTAGACCATATTCAGTGGCGAGGCATACATGTATGTTTTTGTCAAAAGAAGGTGCACAGACTGTATAATGCAGTATATTTCTACTGAGCACAGCTCAAAAACAAAACACTCACAGACACACACCAAACTGTTTTTTTGAGAGCCCAGCCTCTAGCCAGTAAGAATCCTATATCTATGCCTGTGTTTAGAGGGGAATATGCAGCAGGCCCTTTGTTGTGTTTTTCACCGCAAAGTTTATCTTATCTGGAGGTCCATAGCTGTCATAAAGCAGAGAGCAGGGAGAAGTATGGCAGCGCATGGTGGTCATCTATCACCAGTGCACAGGCTCAAAACTTACCACCTCCACAGAGGTAAATCCAACAATGAAGTCAGCTATTACAAACATTTGCTGGTATTAAAAGTGTTCTATAAGCCACAGCAGCAATGTCCAGCATACATCATGCAGACTAAGAGCCATCATAATAGATGACAGCTATGACAGATAATAATAATAATCAGCCATAAATAAAATTATACATATATATATTATATTTTTTTCTTTAATTAAAAAAAGTAACTGTAAATCTACAGGTTTTGCAGCATGTAGCTGCTCTCTCCGTAGCTGTAGATTTAGCTTCCTCCTCTGACATTGACTGCCATGCAAAGAGATATTGGAAATCATTTTTATAGAAGCTTGTGGTATCAGGTGTATACAACTGCTGCAAACAAGCTCAGTGAATGATCAGACATGTAGGGGGTTTTATCATAATCTGGAAAGAAGTAATTAATGCAGTTCCAGTTTCCATTTCCATTATATTTTTACACTCTCAAAAAACTGAAAATGTGCATGATTGTACACCAGGGTAAAAGAAGATGTATGTTATTCAAAATTTGCATGTGTGTAAATGTCTGTATACTATCAGGCAAAAGTTTAAGAACTCCTCCAAGTTCCCAGTTGTTACACTTTCTGCAATAGGTTGCTCTTTTTCTGCTACTTGAAGTGAAGAAGCATGCTAACCAGCTAGTCCCAGTCTGTCACATCTCACAATACCACTTTGCAACAGTGAGTCAGTGTAGCATCCAGTCTGCCCTCAGTCCAACATGAGAGGATGAGGACGAGCGATGCCCAGAAGGTGTATTCTAACCTCTCGTCTTGCTTACACTATGATGGCTGAAGCTCTTGGTGAGTAAACAGCTCTTAATGCTAACGTAGACTTTGTAGTGATAGCAAAAAGGTACATATAGCACATCTACTTCCATTGCTGCAGGAAAACTGTAAGTTAACAAATTTCTTAATCCCTGAAAAAGGTTTTCTATGAAATGTATATGATTTTTCAGTTTAAGGTGATTTAAACTTCTTAGTTTTTTTTTGTTTTTTTTTACCTTTGGCAGTAGTAAAATTTGGGTGTTCTAAATCTTTTGACTGGTAGTGCATTCGACCAATAAGACACAGAGGTCCATGCAGGCGGTACAGCTATCCATTAGTGACCTTAGGATACAAGTCCACCATGGCTTTGGGGTGCAAGAGAATCACCTCTTTGTGTCACACTAACTGTGGCTTTTTCTCTACTAGCTTCAGGGGTTTGGGCTGTAGGGTTTCTACTGTACTTTTTCAGATGGCACTCTGCCACAGCTGTACTGGTGATGAACATGAAAACTCTAAAATGGTGAAAGCAACTCAGATTACACTATTCCCAACAGAACAGAAAGTAGTTCATGGCTCAAACATGGATCAAGAGATCCCATGAGAGAAGCCATGAGGCTGTAAAGGGTGGAACAGAGGCCTTATGCAGGAAATGGTGCAAACCCCTTCATTTTTTCATACACACCAGTATAATAGGCAGTAACAGAAGGAGGAAAATCCATGGAAATTAACTTTGCAATAAACATTTTATGGTTGTTTTCTTCAAATGTCTGGCAAAACTAACCAACGCTAATGCTAGAGGTAAAACTGGCTATGGCTGGTATTACTAATGCTACCACCAATGTAAATGTCATTCAATCCAACTATTTCTTTTAGCAGATCACCCCTTGTTATACCAGAACTGTACACATTGTGTATAATGCTATGATCTTTTCTGTCAGGTCCACCAAATTTGACTTAGTCCAGAGTAGCGTATTATAATAACCTAAAGCTGCAATTAACCATTGTGTAAAAAAATCTCATTCACCTCCATTGAAAACTAAGCAAAGGGAGAAAAAAAGAGGACTCTGCCTAACATAATATGTACAAACCTTCACAAACCAGCACAGACACTTTGTGTGGTGAAACCTCAGATCCAATAAATATATAAATAAACTTATACAAACAATCAGACTTGTTTTCATGAATGAAGTTAATTAGCCTTTCTATGGCACTTAATAGGAGTGATCTCTAGTTAAATGTCCTTGAAAAGCTTGAAGCATTAGAAAACAAAATAAATAGAGTAAAACATAATAGAATGACAGAGCAAAAGAAAAAAGATGGAAAAAACAAATGCTTTTACAATAAGTTCAAGTCTAAAGCTTCACTAAGAGCAACCCATCTGAAAACATTTATAAATTAATAAGCTCAGTCACTTAGAGTCACATTGTCAAGAAAAGAATCACCGAATTTTGCAAAGGTGATCATGTTCGGGTATGAAAACAGTACACTCAGTTGCACTATGGGATCTTTAATCTTCATCACTTCTTAATGACACAAAGACAGTACAATTGACCAGTGACTGAATCTCACAAACACCCCTATTGATGGCATAGCCTGAATAAAGAACGACAGTTATATATGAACGCTGATAGAGCTGAATACTGGAATAATGAACTGTATTTTTCAAAGATAACTGTTTTATAGGTTCATAATCACATTTATAAAGACACAGCCTTCTCATTCTTTTCAATGAGGCCACTGTGTTGGCATAAGAGGGGTTCCAATACAGAGGGCAAAAATGCAGGGTTGTCAATTTAATTTGGTTCAAATTTTGCAGTAATGCAATGCAACTTCACTGAGTGATGCAGATACATGAAACCGCATATACCAGACAGTTACTTTGTAATTTCTTGTAAAAAAGATGCAAAATCCTTCTTTACAGTGTTATAAATCTCTGTGCAACTCTTGTATGTAAAATAGACGGGGTATGGTTTAATGAAAAAAAAATTTTTAGCTGCAAAGTGTCATCTTAGATGTCTAAAGGCCGAGGTGCTGTAAGAAACCTGCTGTCACAGAGAACTGAAGTCATGACATCACATCTGGGCTACTCTCTGCTCCACTAGCCTCTGTAACTCAATGCAATCTCTCATTCAGCGTTTTCTCTATGAGCACAAAAAATTATGGCTCCCTTAAAAAAAACCTACGAGCACAGCAGCACAAATACTTCATCATAAGTACCCATATCCATAAAACTACTCACCAACGCTCTCTTCTGAAATTATAATCTGTGCTGTCTAAATATTTCTACAGCATTCAGTCCTCAAAGCTGACTGCTATCCCCCCCAACTCACTCATGGACTCAACTTTTCTGCAGACGTGTGACGTTTAGCCCGCATATGTTTAGGGCTAATGGGAAACGATGTTCTTTAAAGGTTGCTAAAAAAAACGAAATATGAAATAAACAATACCGTTATATCATTTTTCAAAATTAGAATTACTGCCTCATCAGTCATGTGGCAGGAAATATGGTCACAATGTCCTGTTCTGTTCCTGAGATATGTTGTTGAATAATGACCAGCAGACCTTGGCCCCTCTGAAAATAAAATGTCATCACTTCACCACTGAAACTTACCAGACATTTGTGCCAAATTTTGTCATAATTAGCAGACGAATTCTTGATTTATGTCCAAAAACAGGTTTTGTAAGTTCACAGTGACCTTGACCTTTGACCACTAAATTCTAATCAGTTCATCCTTGAGTCCAAGTGACCAACTGCGCCAAAATTTGAGGAAATTCCCTCAAGGCGTTCCTTAGATATGTTGGAGAAATGTTCAGAAAAATGGGGCAGACATCCATACGGACAGACAACCCGAAAACAAAACGCCTCCAGCCACAAAAACACTACTATCCTTATCTAAACATAAGAAGCAAGTTACACAACATACTGTTTAGAAAAGCTCTGATTCAAGCCTGTATTGTTAGTTATTAGTATATTTATACAGTAGATGTCAATGGGACTTTTCTTACTTCTGGAACAGAACCCAGAAATTCCAGTTTCATTCAAATGAGAGTAACTGCACTTTCAAACTGTTGCTCCTCAAAATCATGAACAATGTTGTACTCGTTTGTTAACACGCAACTTGATGGAAATAGTTGTATAAAGAATAAATAAAAGAGTTTGAAAAAGTTCGAAGTCTGCCTGCTTTGTCCCCATCAGTGTTGATGATGCGTTCATATAGACGCTGAACAGTTCATCAAATTGCATCATTCAACACTCTGTTCAATCAAGTGGTTAAAGACATCAGCACTTTTCACACATTGTAATACTTTTGGGCTAAAGTGTGTATATAATATGTGTAAAGAAAAGGATGAAGCTCAAAATTGCTTCCTAATGCATTTAGAAATTTACACCAAACCTCTGTATTTGCTCTTTGTGCATGATTTCAAAGGTATTCTCAATATATTTTGTGCAATAATATGTTTTCAAACTGTCTTGACTTTATGTATAGAAAACACAGCAAACCATCAACAACAAACTGGTACTTTGTGTGCAACCACAACCCTGTAAAATAAGGGGAGCGGGCAATAAATCCTCTATTTTTCAGTGGCCACAATGTCGGTGGTCGTTCATTTCTCCATTTCCATCTCTTTTTTTTGTAACAGGGGAGGTTCGGGTGGGCATATCATTAATAACGGAATAGTGATTCATCATTTAATTATGATTTGACAAATGCTCGCGCCTTCCCCATTCTCGGCATCCTCCTCCCTTTCAATTCTCCGCTCTGCCAAACTGTCACGCACTCCCCCCGTGGGATTAATTCGAGCTGTCTGTCTTTGTGAGGCTGCCGGCGCTCTCAGGGCGGCGGGTGCACGACACTGTCAATGAACAGAGAGCCTGACACGGGTATATCGAGACAAACATATAAACGTAGCATAGGCACGAAACAGCCACGCATGCTCATTAATATTGCAAACACACCTGTAAATATATAATTGCAGCATTGGTAATAAGCGCAACTGTCTCCTCTACTACATCCATATACATATCTCCTCCTCCTCTTCTCCACCCCACCTCCAATCCACACGTGAAAGTCTCCTCAAGGTTGTGGCCTGCCCAGGACAGTAATTGAGGGGCTACCGGAACAGTGCAAGATGGGAGTGGCAAGGAGGATGGGAGTGAGAGAGGATGAAGAGGAAGGGAGGGAAACCATTCATCTGAGACCCATGGATGTGGAAATGGCATATTACAGGTCTGGGATGTAAATAGATAGATAGGGAATAAGGTCAGTGGCTCTGAGATGGGAAATCGCTGGCTGGCACAGCCATTCCAGTGCAGAGGGGCCATTATAGTTTCATCCTCAGGAGCAGTTGTGGAATGACTAGTGACTGGAAATTAGAAGCAATAAATGATTTTATGATATATTCTTCACTGTATGTGCCAGTGGATATTCTCAGTGATTGTCATTTCAAACTGTGTGCAGTGCTGCTGGGCCGTGACGCAGCCTGTACAATGAGGCATTTGCTCTGTTTAGTCATGTGAATGTTACACTGTTGCACAAAGCTGATTTAAAAAGATTCTGTTGAAATGTTGATGACTTAATTTTTTATTTTTTTTTAAAAGAGATCTGTAAATTGACTTTGACTGAAGAAAGAAAGAGCTTACTATTTTTAATTTCAGCTTATGGCAGACAGAAAAGGAGAAGGTGACAGGTAGACGTGGTTCTCTAGGACAGTCCGCCTATTCGCATTCATGCATGTGGCTTACATGCTCATAAGTGATAATGCTGCAGTACCTAAATGAGAGATCTAGCCTCCCTCCTTGCCTCCCACACAGGTGCCTGGTCCAGTCCTGTTGGAGACAAGCAAGGACTACATGACAGGAGTACCAAACACTGAGAAATTATCATCCCAAAGGCAGGCATTATTCCTAACCCCTGTAATTTGGTGCCTTCCCAGGGTCACGGCTGTTTGTGCAGCTTTAAAGCACTTAACTGCAAAACTACATACCCAGGTTCACTTTTGTTATTATTTCAATAAAGATCATGGTCGCTAACGCTGCACAGGTGGTACCAATGGAAATAATCATTAGTATGCACAGATTCAGGCCACTTCTGCCAGGCATATGTATGTCAAATTTTTGTTTGTTTTATAAAGATTGTGTGTCTAATGTCTGCATCACTGCTGGAGTAGGTGTAAACAAGGCCATATGGAGTATTTTAATAAAATCTAATGTTACTGTATAACATTAATAATTTAAACTTATTCAGTACCTTTCTAGGCCACGATATTTACATCGTCCAGCTATGCTTCATATAATACTCATTCAACTTGCTAGCCATAGCTTTGTCAAGTCTTTTAGTGAATCAATTGCGAGCAACTGATTAGACCATTGAGTATTTATTTACTCTAGCATAATGTCACCGTAACTGGTTTAATCGAGTTTCTGCTGTGTTACTTGTTATTTCAAGCCGGGGTATGGATAATGTAATTTATGATTTACTGGAATTGTTCAGTCAAACCAGCACATTTCCTGGGTTCCAGTTTGTCTATCATAAATGATTTGCCCAGCTTTTAAACCAACAAATCTGAATATATTTGGGTTTGCATTAAAAATAAATAAATTCCAAAGATATTACCTCAGACACTGGACACTGTGATGGGCATTTTAAATATTTTTCTAGACTAAATTAAGAATTTTAAAAATATACAATAATCAGGCAATCAAAATAAGAAGTCATTAGCTAGCCCCACTTGCTTTGACACTTGGTTTGAGCCTGTATTTGCCTGATACACTTTGTACTCATATCATTTGAAAGTTATTCCGTTGCTGTCCAAATTAACCCGCCAAAAAAATATAATAATAGAACTGTGAGAACAAGACTATCAGCAACATTATCACTGCTGGGATTGCTGCTTCCTCTGCTGTCTGAAATACAGGCAACTTCAAAATGTTTTCAGCATATTCATATGTAATTTATAAACGTGTGTGTGTGTGTGTGTGTGTGTGTGTATGTCCATGGGCACACTCTACTGCTCTATTACATGGGGCCAGTGATCATGCTTATCTCTTCAGGTTTCACCCTCTGCCTCCCAGACGCTCCCATATTGTTTCCAGAGGATGGAAATAGCTGGGAGGGAGGGGTGATCGCGTTGGATACTATCTGGTCTGAGAGCAATTTCAACCGCACAGCTGCAGCCTCGTATCTCTCTGCTGACTCTTCAATACTCCACATTTGGTCCTAATAACCTCACACCTCTTTGTTCATTGGGTACTGGCAATTATTCATTTGATGGACACACCATATTTCAATAGCAAAATGAGTGAAAAAGAAGAGGAAAAGATAAGTAAATGAAAGATCTAATAGACTACAGTCTTATATCATGTTCAATTATAGTAAAATAAGCTTTAAGAGGGTTTTGGATTAAGCCAAACCTGTATGTGGAGCTGTGCCATTTGTCCATCGTATAACCTGTCCTAGAAATATATCCAACTGTAGATTATTTCCATGATGAAATCTTCAGTTTAACACATTATAATCTAGTCCATAATCATACCTGTATTTACCAGGACCGTGAATAACCACAGTTAGCCACATTTCACCGCAAATCAATCCAAGGGTCATGTTTAATTCTAGAATCTGCCCAAGCCCCTGGGTGGGTGAGCATGAAAAATAAAACTATGTCAGTTCAAAGTTAGTTTCAAGGTGGAAAAATAATTATCATGAAGCAATACCTGCCATTTGGGAAATGTAATGACTCTGCAAGGATTAAACCCATCTACACAGTTCTTTATCAAAGTACAAAAGGTCTGAAGACAGAATACCACCATAATGGCATGAAAACTTGGTGAATCAGCACTCTAACACTGGCTTACTGCGTGCTATTGGCTTCAGATTGATAGGTTTCTCTGTTCATCTTTAAGGCCCAACAATGACAAGGAACCTTTGCTCAGAGCGATAAGCTGGTAATTAACTACAATTATGTTTTCAGGTCTGATAGAGAGTTTATGACATACTCAGGTATAATTTTCTTAAATATTGCTTAGGGATTATTTAAATGTTCTAAGTAATGGTAATGGTGTTTTCCAGCCTCTTAATAAACCTCTTATCCACACCTCCTCTATTTTTAAGGTCTATCAGGATTGGATCACACTGTATCTCAACTGAGTAATCATCTCAAATCCATTCAGTAAGGGCCTCTCTGAAAACTTTCACTGGAGTGACTTCACAATTCATCATGTCAAAGAGTTACAATTCTCAGGGCAAGAAAAACAACAGGGCAGAGACAACTCACCTCACCCTTAGCACAGACACTTCTGCTGGAGCTCACCTTTTATCAAGGTTATATATCATCTCTCCAGTGTACTGGGTGTTCTTTTATATCTCTAATAATAGGTGGGAGTGTGAATACTATCATAAAACACAATTCTGTAGCATCATCGAATCATACACTTTCAGCTTTCTATTCACTCCTTACTCTGTATTTCCTATTAATATCACAGATTTCAGCCATGCTGGTTTGCAGCTGAGCATGAAGGCATTTTGGCCACCCACACACCTCTGAGAGCGGACATGACTAGCTTTGGCCGGAACTCATTGTGAGGAAGAGCTGATCTGATGTAACAATCTGCAGAAAAAGCTCAAGAATCTTCTTTCCCTTGGTTTTACATCCGCCACACTGGGAAAAAAAATGCTACAATTATTTGAAAGATGTCATACGTGGAGAGCAATGTTTTTAACTTTACAGTGTTGAATAGTTTTTTTTAACCAACATAAAATTATCATACATAATTATACACAATTAAAGTGTAGAAAATATACAAAAAGGTGACTTTGAGGTTGCATAATATTGACATGGGAGTTGTGTTTATGTGTTGAAAGTCACCCACAACTTTCCTCTTTACAGACCTATCCCTGGTGCTTCCCTGCTTAACAACCTGATTACATTCAATGTATGTATGCCCTAAAATTGAAAAGCCACAACGTGACAACTGTCACAACTAGATGCCCTATGAGAATTAGTCTTGATGACTTATCATAAATAAAACAGAAAAGGAATTCAGTTCTTCTGGTGAATGCTTTCATATACATATATATATATATGTATATATATATATATATATATGTATATATATGTATATGTATGTATATGTATATGTGTATATATATATATATATATATATATAGATATATATATAGACACAATACCTCTGCGTGTGTCCTCTAGGTTATAACATTTTATAAGGCCCACTGGTCTTGTCTGTGTAAGCATATCTTAAGGTGTTGCCAGTAATCACTGTCATAATAAGGAGGGATGATGTCACCTCCTTGTTAATCATTATCCAACCATGGAAGTACTCAAATGCTGCTTTTATTACCCCGGCTGTAGGAGTCTGTTTTCATCCTGTCCACATCCTGGAAAAATAAACCGCTGTAAACTGACCATACAGTACATTTTAATATCTCCGGACAGAATAAAGGAACATCTCAGTATTAGCATGTGCCCTAACTCTGACCCCAGGCAGACACGTTCTGTTAATGTACAATAGTCTCTTTGTTACAGCAAACTAAGTCAACTATTTAGCCTCTGTAAAAAACTGTATGTTAGCCTTCTGACAGTTAATTCTTTCCCCTGTGCTTTCTCACTCTTTCCATTTGTTTATCTATTTCAGCATATCTATCGAGGTGGCCCAGTGGCTCGAGACAGTCATATGTATGTGGGCGGTGGCTGCTCCATGTTCATGTGACTGGCACAACAAGAAAACGGCAGCAGAAGCAAAGCATGAGTGCTCTCGGCTTCCTCCCTCCCTGACTCCACGCTCTGCTCTCCATCTGCAACCAAGTCCCTGAAAATCTGTGGCCTTATATGCCTCTGACACACTCGCAAACAGCTTATTGATTTTGTGTGTGTGTGTGTGTGTGTGTGTGTGTGTGTGTGTGTGATGAAATGAGGCCGAGGATGGCGCACGCACACACTACACTGAGCGGTTACTGTCCACAGTGCTCTGCTCACCAGACAAAATCACACACAAACAGTGGGATTTCCGTGTTTGACAAGCAAACACCACACATACTGTATGGGTGTAAAGACTATGAATTATTATGTGTATAAAACCGTCAATACTTTTTTATTCTCAACAAAGAAAGACCAGAAGCCACTTTCAAAAGACACCACTAAAAGCTAGCTTTCAGTTTTCATGAACATGATAATAACAGGCTTATTTTTGTTAGAAGTGAAAACACATTTGGAGCCAACCATCAGAAACATTAAGATGTTCTGTATCACGCCATCGTCTTACACCAAATTAGTATGAACATGTGAAATTAGAGATGTTTACAGAAACGTGAAACCACTTCAGTTACCGTGAGAGTATGATTCAGCATTCACCAAGAGGCCAGATAACCTTTCCATCATGCTTGACATTTAGTGCCTTAATGAGCACAACAGATGCAGGAAAATGTATATTAAAATATAACAGAGCGGATGGCAAATGTGTCACAGTCATTTACACTCAGCACACACAGAATTATCAGGCTGATTTGCCATAAAGTATTCATGCATCTCTCTAAATTATCTTATCTTTAGCATGTGATGAATCTCCTATTTAGATTTGAACAGCTTAAATTAAAATGTAATGCATCACAACACAAAATAGCGCACTGCGGGGCAATAACCAGATTTCTATTTAGAGATTTTTTTTTTCATTGAATGAGACTAGTCTGTTTAGAGAATAATTTGCCAAGAGGCCTTTCAATCTAATATGTGCTGTGGTGTTACTATTAAATATAAGACAAGCATCTGCTGTAAATATGTGCCCTTTACATAAAACTGCATGTAGTATGAAACCTCTGATCCAGTGCAGAAACCAGTGGAAATGTCTCGTACCAAACCATCAACAAACGGTTTGAACCTTAACCACTGAGTTTCAAACAGCATACCAAGGTCAAACTGGCCTCAGAAAAGAAACACAAAGGATTCACTGATCTACAGGTATGAGGCCACTTCCTCATCGATAAATATCTTAATCAGTCTGCGCTATTAGATAACTAAGAATTGCAACACAGCATTACAAATGTAAATTGTTGAGGAAATATGATTTCCTCTACTGAACTTTGGCAAATGTGCAAGATGAGCAAAGAAGAAAGAATTCGAGACTAGCTGCAAATGATGACTGAATGAATGGATCAATTATGTGGGTATTAAAAAGTAACCTCAAGTATAAAACAAAATCCCTCTGTCTGGCTGTTATCCCTCTGCTCATGGAAAGTGTTCTGACAAGAGGAGTTCAAAGCAAAAAAAAAAAAAAAAGGCAACATAACAAAGGCTTTATCAGCTATACAGTATACTGAATTGTGTGTGTTTAACCTAAGTCATAGTTTGCGATGTGCCTTTGATGTAATGTGAAGTCTGCAAATAGCAGAGGAAGGGCTGCATCAGTGTGTGCAGGTCTTCCCGGGATACATGAGTCAAACTGAACCATAACACGTAACCTCTTTGAAATGTTGTGCAATTTACCCTCGGTGTGATGATCGCAGATACACTGCAGGTCTGGGAACTGTTTATATTAATCCTTTTAATTCACCAGACACAAATAACATCAGGCATAAGCGTTTAAAATAGAACAATGTGAAAGGACAGTGTGTAAGTAGGGCAGGGCCTCTTCTCATCACAGCACAGTGAAATACCACATATCGTGTAGAATTGCTTGCCAGCAATGAGAGGTTATCAACAGAAGTGAGTTTCTACATGGCTTATAGAAAACTAGCTTCTTAGTGGCTGCTAATACCACTGGGTGGAGGCACAACCAAGGCGTACTTCTCATCATTTGGCTAAATGTGTTTACATAAGGCTGCTCTGAAGAGGCTGAAATATAACATTTAAACTTATACTATATTATTTGATCATCCACAAGCCTTCTCTTTGATGTGGAAATGACAGAGAAAGAGTAGAGAGAGGAAGAAAAAAAACCCTGCATGTTACAGAGAATTGAATGTGTCCTGTCGTTGCAAATTGTGCATTTTAAAGTAGATTTAGTGGCAACGCATGTAATCAGAATAATTATATTTATATACTAGATTCTTTAAGTAATCAAAAGAGCAGACAATAAAACCATTTAAAACAAGTGATAAAAGGGGGATTTCAAGTGAACAGTCAGCAGGAGGTGATTTCATTCGGCAGGAATCAGAGCGTAGGTATTCCCCTTCTCAGCTGTCGAGGACAGTGGTTTTGGACGGCATAGAGGTGTTAGCATGCAAAGCACAATTTGGTACAGAGTAAAGTGTGAATGATGAAATACAGAAAAAAAAAACAAATCAGGTTAAAAGTTTCATTCATTATTCTAGGAAGCCATATGCTGTAACATCAAAACACTGAGTGCTACACTGAGGTATGTAACTGTGAGGAGGTTCTGTGAGAAAACACCATATAACTCTGACAGATTACAATGATGCCCACATACTATTGACCACTTTCCTCCAAACTAAGCTGCTAAATTTAGCAGTGAAGAGGAGGACTTTTCTTCCTAAAGCATTTTTCTGACCAAAAGGACGTTCCAAATGCACTGATGTCATGAAGTCAAGCCCTACAAAGAAAAACCGCCGAGTAAGACATGTTTGATGCTGGCCTTGGTTGTTATTAAAAGCAAGCTTTAATTGTCCCCTACAAAGTCCCTCTTTTACTGTGTAAAATTGTGACCTGTTTACTCTTCCATACTTTAAACAGAACATAAAAGCCATAAGCCATAACGTCTGTAATCACTCGCAGTGCCCTTTTTCTCATACGAACACACACACACACACATACGCAAAAGCACGCACAGACAGACATGCATGCGCACACAGGGGACTTCCAGACCAACACACCTCCACCCACACTGCCTCCATCACGACAGGCTGTGAGCCCCGAGACAAACACACATTCCACACAGGTCTTCTCACATTTACACAGATAAACTGAGAATTAAGGCTATTGACACACACCACCACACTCCATTACTGTTGACTGTATGACCCGACACTCCTGGAGCTGCAACTAAAATTAGTGACATATCAAGTCAGCTCACTGTTGATGAGTAGGGAAGTCATGTGATAATCAATCATTTGAATCATTTCATTGCCCTGACACACACTCACTTATATGAGAGTTTCCATTTTAAGCTGCTTTCTACTTTAGTACATTTCAGTGCAAAACACTGGACTTTTTACTCCATGGTTACTGCTATAATTAATTTACAGATTAAAACTTCACATATAAATGATGATATAAATGATAAAGGGGTATTTAGTATGAACTATCCAGCATACCATGTAGATCATCTGAAAAGTAGTTCAAATGAGCCACATCCGGCTTTAAACATAACACAGTTTATGCAGTAATGCATAATAATAATACTAATACAATAAAATAATACAGAACATAACCATGGCCTGCCATCCTGCTGCATGATGAGAACTAAATTTATATGTTTTTAATTGATATCTACTGATTTAGAATGCAGAATATTCACTTGTGATACATTGTGGTATCCCTACTTTTACGCACATAAAGGATCTGATTAAATAGGTTGTTGTCTGTTTTTAAGTGTGGGTGTGTGTGTGTGTGTGTAAAGGGGTTGGGGGGAGGGGTGTGGGGGTGTTTCATAAAATGTGATTCAGTCAATCCTGGATCACATTTTATTGAGCTGATTAAACGGAGTGATTAAAGCTTTGGACAATGGCCGATTCCCTCCTTAAGTGACTACATAAACTTAAAAACATAACTTAAAAATTTTCAGTTTTAATATGTGTGGTCATGCGTCACCCTGAATGCAACATCATCAACAACACTCATACGAAGAATGAAATCAGGAACTAAACAACTGCCCACAACCATGCTGACAATCAGAATTATATGCCTCACCATAATACTTTTGAGACATAAGACTGGTCTGTTCTTATCTGAGGAGGTTGTCAGCTTGCCGTACCTTTTGTCTTGTTGCACTTTGTAATGACAAAAATAAGATGACAAATGCCTGACACTCGACTGCAGCAGACACCACACAGCCCACGCTGGGTGCATACAGGCCAGCCATTTGCAAATCAGTGCTGATTTGAATAAAATAGGGTGCTAACATATTTCTCTCAAATGAATCCTGGACAACTTTTAATCCTGGTTAATTAAAAAGTAAGATGCCTCCATGAATCACATTCAAGAGGCTACACTTCTAGTCTAACAGCCCAGTGTCATCTCTTGTTCAATCTGATAGAAAACGTGATGTATCTTATTTTGATAGAGTGGCATAGCTGGTGACCATTATTCCATCTCTGCCAAACAATCAGTCTGTCTATCCTCATCTCACACAACACACATTTCATTTACTGATCAATTACACGTCGCATTCCCAACAGAGGCCTTACATACGGATATTTTGTGTGGTTGTCTCTCCTCCATCATTTATAAAAGTGGTTAGAGAGGTTCAACAATGGAGAGGCATAACATTATAGTTTCACTATGAGACATTTATTACCTTTGTCTCTATATTTCTTCTGTTTTACACACAATAATAGCTGCTGTCTCTCCCATCGAGGGGAGAGACAGACATTCCAGTCATTTGGTGAAAGGCATCTGTTGACATGACAAATCTGGTCCACTACTGTGTTACCACAAATCAGCTGTCGAAAACAGCACCCTATTAAAAGTCTATTTTAGACTGCTCAGCAAAAACTGACCCAATTTTTAGTTTTGTTTGTTCCAGTTTGTTGCTGATGGCCTAAAACAGCTGCTGTGTCATATTTGTCAGACTTTCGTTTACAGTTTATTTATTTCAGGAAGTCTGGATTACCAACCGAGCAAACCATCCAACTGCCCCAGAGTCCCAGGACTCCAGGGGCCCAGGGAAGCTCCAAGTTCTGGTTTTTAGTGATTAAAATAAGAATTTGCTTGTGAATATGCAACACCGAAGCACAACTGACATAAGGGCTAATTTTTACATCTCAGTATTTTCTTTCTACCATGTGACCATTTCTGCTGTTACATCATCTTGTCGTTTTGCGATGACCATAAATAATCAATAGGCCTCAAATTTCCTTTTTTCTGAGCTTCTTATAATGTTGGATCAAAGTTCAGTGAAAAAAAAAAAGGTAATTTGAACATCTGCTCCATGACAACTGAGCAAATTCCAACTATTGATGAAGATAACGACACGACTGAAAGCTCCAGAACTGTTACTAAATGGACCTCAGATGAGATTGTTTAGTCAGCTGCTGTTTCCAGGCTTAAGACTCCAAATTTGTCCAAGTATCTATAACATACATGTGCAGGAAGTACTCAGATCTTTTACTTAAGAAAAAGGCAGCAATACAATTGTGTATAAAGACTCTGTTACAAGTAAGTAAGTCCTGCAATAAAATGTTTAAGTTAAAATACAAAAACATAAGCATCAAAATACACTTAAAGTTAGCAAAAGTAAATGTATGTATGTAGAATCGCCCATTTCAGAATAATGTATAGGCCTATTATTAGATTGTAGTCTATTTATTGATGTATTAATGTGTACATCACTTTAAATGTTGCAGTTGATAAAGGTGGGCCAATTCTAACAACTTTATACACTGCTGGGTAACTTGTGAATTTCCCACTTGGTTCAAAGTAAAGTCTTAACCTACAATAACATGTCATAATTTCATTTGTTGATTGTATTTAATAGCCTTTTATTAAACCGAATCTGCAAAGTACTAAAGTACTAAAATATGTGTCATGAAATGCTCAAGGAAAGTACAACTGTACTTAAATGGGCTACTTGAGTAAATGTAACAGGTTTAGTTTGTTTAACTTACACCAAAAACAGTTTGATATTGCTGGGATTTTTGTCGAATTCGGCTTCCGTCATCTCGCAGCTCTGCGGAGAAGAACATACTCGAGGATCCAGGATCAGCAGAGGAAACAAAATGTGGTGCGTCTGCTGTCAAAACACCAGTTGCAGCGGCGCATGCGCACGATCGAGCCACTGCAGCAACAGACAATGACGTCACCCATTCAAAATACAGACAAGCCTAGGCATACACCGAGCGACCGACCCGACCGCCGGACAGGCAATGCACGGTGCGCTTACCCGACCGAGAGAACCGGTGGCCCGGCCAAACTGACCACCCGGGGAACGGTTGAAGAGCAGCCGCCACACCTCTACACCAAACCGTGATTATTATTATTATTATTTTATTTTTTTATAATTTTTTTAAGCCGTTCCCTTTTCCTCCAATAAGCATCAAGGCACCAAGCTACCTGTCAAAGCAATCTGTCACGGAGGTTATCGCTGCAGAATTGCAGAGACAACGATGACTCTCGGGGATGATCTGACAACAGCCGCGGCGAAGGGGAACACGGCAGCTGTGGAGTTTCTCCTGCAGGAAGGAGCTGAAGTTAACGGGGTGAACTGTTTCGGACGAACCGCTCTGCAGGTCAGTGTCAGCAGATGCGCTCCAGCGGCGGATGAAAGTCCCTTCTACTGTTTCATGAGCATAGTTTACATCATTAACCTCCTCTAATGACAACCAGAGCTGTCCATACGGGAGGGAGTTTTTACACCGCGCAGTTTTAAGATTAAAAAAAGCGACTGAAAAAGCGACGCATCTGAAAATGACGCACAGTCCCGTGAGTCTCTGTGGATCAAACTTCGGCTTATTGTTTTCGAGTGAAAAAAAAAAGAGCCCAGCTTTCATTTCGAGTTAATGTAGCCCATTAGAATTTCTCATCAGGCTAAATGAAACAATCCCGCTCATATTTATGGAGCCTTTAGATTCCTGAACGAGTTTCATATTATCTGTAGTGACTTTGGATCAGTCCTTTTCGCAGTGCTTTGTTTTTAATCAGGCCATAAACGATATATTTAAATATAATGTCATTACAGGTGAGAAACAGCCTATAGGAAATATTCTTATCACAATAATGCTTCCAGTTCCTCATAAGCGACTTCTCAATTCACACAAAAAATATCACACACATCTGAGACATATCCTGTTCTTTCTATTACAGCAACAACTAAGCAGCATTAACATCATATCTTCACCTGGCAGTGTGTGTGTGTGTATATATATATATATATATATATATATATATATATATATATATATATACATACATATATATGTACAATTTTTTAAAAACATTTTCAGTGAAGTTTTGAAAAAGGCTGACACATTTCAAAAAGCTGACGAGCTGCATTTGAACTTTCCTGTAGTAATCTGTGCTGTACGGTGAGGAAAAACATAACTCTCCTTTCCTTTCAAGTCAGTTGAATAAAATATAATTTCTGATTCAGATGAAAGAAAACGAAACTGAAGTTGTAATGAGTGTTAACAAGCCTGCTGCGCAAGTAATACTGGACGTGTCAGTATGTGGTGTTGGACTTTACTTTCGCATGGCATCGCTTAGGTGCGTTCAGTGAGGGATAGTGTTCCAGTACTGTGGATTGTTATTTTCATACTTCCACTCAGCAATGGTAGTTCAAATGCAGTAAATTGTAGTTCACATGGGACTACATCTGAACCTGGTTCTGTGCTTCATAAAGTCGCTTTACGGGTTGTTTTTAATCCGGAGCGTCAGTTTATAAATTGTGAATGGCGAGGTACTTAAATATGATTTACTACATGTATTAACAAATCCGCAAACACACAGTGATAATAATTATGTAGGAGAAAACTGAGTAAAAATAATTATTGGGTCAGTGCGCTCTGGTGTTTAATGCTCTCCTGGGGGTATTTACAAAGCTTTCATGCATTATTTTTGTTTTTATAGAATAATCAAATTAATTCGATTTGGATCTCTAACTCACGGTTATATATTTTTATGAAGGTGATGATGATGGGGAGCACGCCTGTGGCTAAGGTGTTACTGAGGCACGGAGCTAATCCCAACGTGGCGGACCGCAGCACCGGGGACACCCCGCTGCACGACGCGGCCAGGACCGGTTATCTGGACACTGTGCGGCTGTTGGTGGAATACGGGGCTGACCCACAGGCCAGGGACAATAAAGACTGTCGGCCTATTGATTTGGCCGCAGAATACGGCCGTGAAGATGTGGTTGCTTTCCTGGAGTCTTTGTAAAAAAAAATATCTGGTGATGCTGTGATTATTTTTTTTTTATTATTTCCTGCTGCTTGTTGTGTTTTGGATGGGGACGCAGAGTTCTGAGAACCGGGGCCTGAGGAGGCCCTGCAGCCTAAATCACGCAGAGACTGCTCTGCTGTAAATGCATTTTTATTTATTTGTCTGTTTTGAGCTGAATAGATATCTTTATTTTTATTTTAAACGAAATCAGGGTTATCCATAGGCACAGGGTCGCTTATAGGACAAATAACATGAGATAAGTACAGTATTGTTATAACGATTCGGGCAATTCAGTACCGAAGCTCACAGCGACATTAACACAATATTTCTGTATTAACTTCCGTTTTATGGCTGAAATAGTCCGACAAACATAAAAGCAATCCAGTCTAGTCCATCGTGTACAGTTTTACTGTCGTATTTTTTACAGTACTGTAATTTTGAAGTATGTTTATGGTTCGTGTTTTGTCATAAACCTAATGAGATTATTACATTTTGAATAGCTTTCCATGTAAAATATTTAACCAAATAGCCTAACACAGAAGCCATTGGAAATGTTTTTGCACATCTGAACATTACTATCTTTAACTGATGCACTGTTCTGTAAAGCATTATCTCTGCGCTGTCCCACTTCCTGTTTATAGTGATATCCTCATCTCGGTTATTATATGCACTTTATAATAAAATGTCACTTCTTAAGATTAAGTTGAAGTGTATGAAGGAAGGAAGGAGGTTATGAGCAAAAGGTAATCTGGTTTTGCTTCACAAAATGTCTGCAGACTGATTTGCTATTAGGTACCGAAGAATTAAAAAAGAAAAACAGAATCAAGCGATGATTATTTGACTGTGTATTTCTGTTCCGTTGGGAGGTTTAACCACGTTTGAAGAAGCAGCAGTGTCAGCGGTGTGTGAGACTCCAGGGCGAACATTTTAACTTTTGTTAGTTTTTGCTATACAGGTTTTTAGGGATGTTTACGGAGACAGATCGTTACAGGATAAATTCTTCCCATTAAATTGCACGGTAAATATTAGCTTAAGGCTCATTACTGATGCAGTAGCCTCAGGTGACTTCACTATTTAATATGCCAGTCACATCAAGGCTGATGCAATCATTCATTCATTCATTTTTTTTTTATTTACTCTCAGTTAATTTTTTTGAGGCGATTTTCAACTCATGCAGGACTAGAACATGCCTCTGTAACGGAGAAGGATATATT
This sequence comes from Lates japonicus, assembly GCA_033238685.1. Taxonomy (NCBI): domain Eukaryota; kingdom Metazoa; phylum Chordata; class Actinopteri; family Centropomidae; genus Lates; species Lates japonicus. Next base: position 6,140,336 of record BRZM01000013.1, read on the forward strand.
TGACAGAGGTTTGCTGAATTACAGGATTTTTGTGCAACATAACTAAGTATAAAAAGTACTTTTCTTCATAAAGGAAGTCAGGTATATTTGCACATGGGCTGAGTTGCAATCTTAAGTTAATAATGTGCAATGCATGGTCTTGCAGTGGTGAGAATATGGCAGAGGAAAAATTCTTAAACATATACGAGTCATGAAATAAGTGACAGAATTGATCTACCTTTTACTCGAGTGAAACATTGGTTCAGTTTAGTTAGAACCTGTCGCTGTCTTTATGGTTTTATGCACCCGACGTGAGAGATCTGACAAGACACAGAAAACCCCCTCAGAGCCATGAAAAGCACAACGCCGCGGTTTCCTCTCTTTTCAAGTGCACTTAAACGTCCCGCACGGCTCCCGTAGACAGCTGCTTTACAGGCCTGATATAGTAACGTAACCACGGCAAACCGTTTATGTAACAACGTTAAAAAAAACAAAAAACAGTCAAAGTCAGTCCATCACATGTCAAACAGGAGGCTGTTTTTAGATTGTAATTATATAATGAGACCAATGGCAACATTTATTTCCAGCAAACATTCATGCTTCAGGAGCAGAAGTTCAAATCTGAAATGGCAATTCTGGAGGATATAAATACACCATCACTTTCTCCGTCACATTTATTTTCTCTGAGTCTTCTCTTTAACTCTTATTATTCTAATCATTATTCTTTATAACACATTTGCCTTTTTACACAGGAGAGTAGAGAGTTTACCACACAGCACATACTAGATGAGCATGTGACAAATTAAACTGCAAAAGGTGAGACACATTTCATCAGTCCAAACTGCTCTGAAATTTTAATATGTTTACTGACAACTCCAAAACATGACCTCAGCTCACTGAATAGTCAAAATCTCTGGAAGGGTCTATCGAGTCCATTTATCCTGCATAATATAGTTTGTTCATTATGCTAATACAAGGCAGCAAAGAGGAAATACAAGGAGAGCAAATATTTTTAGACACTGTGCAGTGTGATGAGGTTCAGTTGCAGGAAATGCAGATATGTCACATGACATGAGTGGTACCAGAAGGCCTCGCACTCCTACAAAAATGCTAACGTCATTAGATAATGATGAATCTTACAGTATGAATATACAATATATCAAACATTTTAGGTGTGCAAAAATGCCTCACCTGTGTTGGTATATGTATCTCAAAAGTACTAAAAAATACTGTTGATTAACTGGTTTAATGATAGCTGGAAAAGTTAGCATATACTGTGCAGATGCTAGTTGATATATAAATGAAATGCTGTTAAGTTTGGATTCATGAAGCACATAAAACAGTTATATAGAACAAATAAAAATGAAAGTATTCCACAAAATATAAAAATGTGCCCCAACAGGCAAAGAGAGAGAGACTTTCCCAAAATGAAGAGTTTTATCCTAACTACACTTTGCTGGAGTATATGCAGGCATTAAAAAGTTTTTACTTGAGTACCAAAGACGTTCAAGACATCAGATTCAACCTCTAAAAGTATATTAGTTAAGACTAAGGCAGCAGCAAAGTATTCATGTGCTAATGTTGCAATGTTTTTTTATTATGTCCTGCATAAACATATAAAGACACCAATGGTTTACTAGCAACAAATACATAAACTTGAAATGTTTAACTAGTTTAACTAAGACAAAAAATGTCTAGTATAACTGTAAGAAGACTAAATCTTTTGTGGATTTTTTGAAATGTTTTGTACCTTATCAAGTGATTGGAATGAAGTGTTCAGTAGAAAAAGGGTGACGTGTTCATGAATGTGGAGAGGGCAGAGAGGGGGATTTTATGTGTGTGTTTTGAGTTGAGAAAAAAAACACTGAAACTCCAGCTGAAGACACAGCGCATGCATTATTTATGTGAGGCACTTTCTTATGATTCACTGATGACAAATCCACAGGCAGGGTTGAGTCTGTTGTCCGTGTCGGAGTCGGTGCGGGTGGTGTCTGGAATCCATATCCTTTTCTACTTTATTGTTTTCTACACCCTTAGTGTTTTGGTAACATTACTGAAGATTGTGCCATTGACTGCAACAGAAGGAACAAAACAGCATTTTTTCCCCCCATGTAGTAGATATATACTGCCCCATGAAGATATATACAGCGACAATAACTAGGTTTGGATCATGCGTGAGTTGTCTAGGGTTTGATTCAGAGTACAAAAGTTTTTATCTTTTGAAGGTTGGAGAGAAAAATCAAAAGATATAAAATCAAAAGATAGAATGATGAACACTCCGTTTTGAAGTTAAATCAAAACTGCTTTGCCTGTCATCATTACCAAAATACAACAAATAGAATATTAGGGAGTTTTAATGTCCCACTTTATCCAAAGTGTTTCAGATAAACAAAGATAAGTTCTCAATAGAAATTGAAGTACTTACCTTACTGCAACCTCAAAGTACAACAAGCATGTTTCAAAACTATTGTTGCAAACGGATGCAAAGGCACATTCAATGTAAAAACACTCATCACGTTCATCATGTGGTATCTTACCTTTCAGCATTTTTCAAATGTGCAATGAATATATGTTTATTATCCTGCGTGTAATAAATGTATGTCCTGACATACTCAAGAAGAAACATAATGAATGTCTGAGTGTGCCTCACTGATGGAGGTAACGGTCATCTCTCACTCCTTGCACGTACACTTCATTGTAATAATCACCTTAATAAATGGTTAGTGTTTTGAAAGTGGTCATGCTCCAGATGTTTTTATTACTCTTGTGAAATGAAGTTTAGGAGGTGGCACAGTGAAACAGAAGACATTAGAACTGATTGATGTCATCTCAAGATAGGCAGCTAGAAGGTAAACAGACCCTCTTTCACAACTTCTCCATAGACTTGCTGAGTGGAAATGATTCATCATAAAGTTGACAACTTACTTTCAAGGTCTTCATTGTCTGAGCCCAGTCCATCTGACTAATCTGGGGTATTGCAGTGAGCAGGATACTGCTGGCTTTGTTGGCGTTCTCCTTCATCGTCTTCAGTACGTTGTCAACACAGACCTGGGACAAGGGAAGAAAAACAGCTGTTCTGTGATAGGAATCATCTTAACAGCAATGCAAATTTCACTTCCTTATGTCACAGTCATTTTGTATTTCCCAATAATGTATCTCGACACATATCCTTCCTTTCTTGTGCTAAGGTGAATATTTGCACTGTGAATAACATTTCACATAGAATAAATAAATCTCACTGGACATTTCTGACTGAAATGCATAATGGGAAGACAAACATCCTGTGAAATCAGAGCTGCTGCTGCGATAACACAGTTTATACCATCTTCTACATATAGTATTCCTCTTGATAAAGTTAGTGATATTCTGTATTGTGTACTTCTTGTTGTCAACAAATTCTAACAAAAAACAAAACCAACAATGGATTGATTACAGGTACATGTAGTGCCACAATGCAGGTCTGCAGCACACAAGTATAAGTTATGTATTTGACTACACAAGGAGCCAAATATATAACTTATATATATATGAGCAAACTAATAATCACAAGTCTTTGTTATTAAGTTCAATCTATTATTGATTTTGGTCTTTTCATGGGATTTGCTGATATTAAGAATGATCTAGAACATAATTATTAGAGTTTACATGGGGATTGCCAAAAAGGATGAAAGTGTCTTTATGGGAATATTTACATGGCACAGCTATTATACCACTTTGGGAATACTTAAAATCTCCAATGTCAACTTTAGACAATGTTCCAAACGTGAAAATTAGAGCGTTGTACTGTTAAAAGTTCATCAGAACTGGTTTTTAATTACAATTATTCAGTGAGAGAAGAGAATTTTATAAAATGATAACAAATCATATCATTTAAAACTCCATTAAAAGTTGATTAATGATACAACTAAATAATCAGTCCACCTTGAATTTCTGTTCAAGAGAGAACAGAGAAATACTGTATTGCACATACAACTTGTCAAGTAAGTTACACTTCATACCTCAACACCAAGGTGAGTGGGTGAAAGTGAAAGTTAGTTTTATCTCGAGTTTATTCAAATCACTGTCACACCAGGACCCGTGAGAGAGCCACAGAAACGGTCATCAAACGTAAAATCTAAGTGCAAATGTGACGAGCGGATTATTGTTTTTCTAGCAGCCAGCTGTGCCCTGTTCACCAGTGACTCATTATGCCGTCTTAATGAGGCACTGAGTCTTAAGCCATTTCAGCTGCAATGTCTAGGACACTGGCAACGATCACATTATTCACATGACTTACACCACAACAAAATCAAAATGTGCATGCTTAATAATCTGCTGTCACATGCAGAAACTGAAGCCTCTGTCATAAAGATTTATGTATATCAGCAAGGAATTATGTGATAATATCTAATAGATAATTCTTATATAATTTCTCAGCCAGACAGTGTACAGTACAGTAAGTTACAACACTACTTCCACCCTGTGCTCATGTTTACCTCCTGTAACCTTCATTAACCCTTCCCTTGAGTGCTTTGTTTTTATGTCACACTCAGTGTGGGTGGGTTCATGTTTTTGTGGTGTTTGCTGGGATGAAGACAGTGAAGCTGATGACTCAGTGTGAGTCAACCTCCTCTGGCAGGGCTTCCACCGGAGGCTGGCAGGCAAGCTGCCTGGGGTGGGGTGGGGAGGGGGTGTTTAAGGAGGGGGAGGCCAGGAGGTAGTATGAGGCTCGGAGTAAGCGGAGCGGGGGGGGCGGAAGGATGTGGCGAGTGTTCTGCAACAGGAGGGGGAAGAGGTCAGCTGCAGGAACTCGGAAGTGGAGTTGTGAGTTGGGCTGGATCGGTGACAAATAAGCCAAAACTCGCCCACACGCAGTATATCAACAGCATTATCCAGAGTGTCTGACAGAGAGTAGGTCACTCAGAAGCCATACGAAACCACAGATACTTCAGTCTGCTTATGGAGCAAAAAACCTCAGTGGAAAACCTATCGTACCAATAAACATGAACAATATCTGGTGTAGAAACATTCTTTTTTAGTTTTAGTGATAGTGATTAGTTTAGTGTAACTTTAAACAGTGCAGAAAGTTCAACATGGCATTTCAAGTAATTGAAACTCTTATGAATGGGCTTTTGTTCCCATTTATAATGTAACACTCCTCTGCTCATCACCTGCAAGAGGAACGCAGAACTTCAAACAGGACTGCCTTGAAAGTGACAGGGCTATTTTACCGAAAAGGTTTATTTTTGTTATCCTGAACAAAAAAAATATGTTTCTTATTAATGTTGATTGTTAAATATCATGGAAATATATGCATATCACCACAAAACACAACACTACATATTATAACTTTTTAAAAGAGAAAAATAAAAGCTGTTTTTCCCAACGTGTACTAGAACAAGAGATTTAAAGTGATCAAAAACTGGCATGTTCTGTGGAAAAAAAGTGACAAGGACCTCATGTCCTCAAACTTCATTGTGTTTCCTGCTACAAGAAGGCACTGATCACTGTGGTTTACAGTAAACAAGGTCCTTTGGTGACACAGTTCAGAAAATCTTCCGGTCAGAGAAAGAGAATAAAAACAAGCTAGTGATTATTGTATGCATCAGGGCACAAAAGTCCCTCTACGTAGGTGAAATAAACAATTAAATAAAGAAAATATCTATATTCAAAAACAATAATAAATCACCAGATTATTTTTGTTTGTTTGTTTTCAGAAAAATGAAAATGAAAATAATAAGTCCTAATACAGCAGCCACAGAAGATGTCTAACTTTTGTTTTGTTCATAGTAAATGGACTTTCAGTCTGCTACACGTCTTTGTAGATATGACCATTTGGCTGGCATCATTTTTATCCGTGAGACTTTGATGTGCTGTGTTGCAATCATATCAGAGTGTCTACTAGCTCAGAGCTAACGTGGGAGGACAGCATTTAACAGCGCAGTAATTGTTTCATTGCACAGCTTGGCACAAGTGGTCCACACCTGTGCATTTTAATGACGCAGCACAATTTTATCTGAAGGAATCATTTTGTAGAGCCAGGTTAGGTGTCATGGGCCCTTGGGGGTTCCCGGATCCCATGTTGGGAATTACTGGTAAGAGGTGACCTGGCCAAGGATGTGCAGACAGTTTAGAAAATCAACTGTGTGTTTAGAGAGAACGGGATAAATAAATCCCTCAGAGAACTGGTCAACAGTAAAGTTTGGTATGTGCCATCATCCCTGAGAGTAGTGACGAGAAGTCACCAATACTTTGAAAAAAAATAAATAGATGTGGGCAGTGATTCAGACGTCTGGAGCCAGGTTACAGTACTGCATCTGGATCTGGAATGTTTGTGATCACTTAGTAAAATAAAGTACAAAACCAGATGACCTGTTATGATGACATATACAGCCAATAAATAATAAACACTATGTTTAGCTAACATTACTGGTATCCTGCTAGTAGCCTTTACCCAAAAGTTCTCCAGTCATGTAAACTTAACATTAAAAATAAAGACTGAACTAAAACTGTGATGCAATTTAAAATTTGACAGTGATCGTCACACAATAAAACAAACAAAAGTCAGGGAGGATGTTATGTCACCTAAAGTGTATCACCCATGGCCAACACTGACTCACACAAGACACAGCACAGACAATAGAGACACTGCAGTAAAAAAAAAAAATTCTGTTGTTAGGACCTCCAGCCTGCCACTCACCGCCTCCTCGTGTTCCTTCCAACAGTCGTAGTCTGTTGCCATGGCGATGCTGGCATAGCACAGGCCGGCCTCCTTGGCGAGGACCACCTCTGGCACAGTGGTCATATTGATGACATCAGCACCCCACTGACGAAACATGAGGCTCTCAGCCCGCGAGGAAAAGCGGGGCCCTTCGATGGTCAGCATAGTCCCTCGCACATGACACTTGATGCCCAGACTCCGCGCCACCTCCACCAAAACCTGCACCAGGACAGAAGTTAGTAACTGCCTCCATTAAGCTAATGAAAGAAGAGGAAGAGACTCTAGACTGTGGTGTTGAAGAAATAACTGCCTGCTATGTTGCGTGGTATCTGCCTGTCTGTATGCCGTTTCAGTCTGCTGCAGATAAGCAGGAAACTGCAGGTCAACTGCAATCTCAGTGTTGGTACTTTATTTAATTTGTAAAATAGCAATAATTTGCAACACTATAGTGGTAATTAAACTAATGAACCCTGTATAATAATATCCATAATGATGACTTATATACAATCAATCCAATGTGTTTTATACCACATAAATACTTCAAGTTTCATCATATACAATCTCTTACAAAATTAATGATACATATTTTTACCACAAGATGTTTAATGAATGTATTAGGAATTTAGCTACATTTACATCCACGTTTGTAATTTATTTCTTTTTCTTTATTTGTTTTGTTAATTGCTGTTTAATAGTTCAGCTGTCAGCCATTTGACTCAGTTTCCAAAGGCTGTGTGAGCTGTGCTGCTTTTATTAACCTCCCCACTAAATCCAGCAGAAATTTTGGATAATTCAAAATCAGAAGTAAATAAAATCAATAAAACTTTAGATTTTTGAATAAATAAATGTACAAAAGCTGATGGAAGTGACATCTATCAGATGGGATGTATGTAAAGATATTTGTGGACTCACCTCTCTGGTTCTGTTGCAGAAAGGCTCAGCCATGGGGATGTGAGACACACCTGGAGGACTGGTGGGCTGTCCATCATACAGCGTCTGAGCTCTCTTGGTGGTCCTGGTAAAAAGAAGCAAACAGGAAGTATCGACAGTTACTGTCATGGCAACCCAGGCATATTACTGTTGCTCTTGTTGTGTTCAGTTGTTTCAAATTAGCAAAATCCATATAAAGAAGTGATTTAGTTTGATTTATGCAAAAATAAATAACAGACAATTCAACATCTTTTAGAACAACCAACTTTATTTGTTCCAGATAAACAACTTAAAAAATAAAAGTTGAACAAAAAAGCTACCTGAAAAGGAAGAACATAGATGTCAACATAACCAAACACCAAAACATTAATGAAGAAAAAGGCTTAGGAAGGACTGAGTGGACAGAAAAATTCTAGGTAAATAATTTGTGTCATAATTGCATTTTCTAAAAACAGTTTTAGTGATAAACTACATGTTTACCAGAGTGGCTGAATTGTTAAATTGTTAACTTATCTAAAACGTCATGAACGGTTCTTTGACAGCTAAACAACAACTAAACTAAACGCATTAACAGAGAACAGCAGCATTCCAGTCTCCATCTTCATGACAATGACTTTCCTCCAGTTTCCAGCCCTGCTGAGTCAGTGGGGGTTCCACCAGGCACAGCGCCAGCCTGCCTCCCCCAAGTTCTTTATGGAGGCAGGTCAGGAGTACACAAGAGACTGACTCACTTAGCCCAGTGACCTGAGAATACCAGGGTTTCTGTACCCGCCAGCAGCCTCTCAGCTCCTATTGTGAACTATGAATTCTGTGAGGGTTCTGTTGTATTAAGGTGTATAGATCATTATGTAATAGGGTAATCGAAAAGATAGATTCCTCAGTGTTGCTGATTCATGGCACAGCTTTGATTTCCCTAGATTTCCCAAGCAAGTCACTCCGTAATTATCTCAGACATCCAAAATATGCATCTCTCCGTCAACAGTAATCTTTTAAGTTGTTGCCCAACCCTATTTCTTACTCATAACCCCGGCACTGGAAGACAAAAAGTGCTTAAATATTTTCAGCAAGCTGCAGCTCCACCCTGCTTTAAAAAAAAATAAAAAATCAATAACAGTAGTGTGTGGTATGAACTATGAGCCAAGAACAATGCTTATTTATGCTTCAGGAGACAAGTTATCGTGGCCTGGCGTTTCATTGGCAATGTCATTTCAGAATCACTGTTGCAAAGAATGGCTCCCACAACCTATAATTATCAAATATTTTAAAACATCTATAAACACTTAAACATTTGATACACACTGCAGATCCTCCAACATCCATTTCCACCATACTTCTATTGTATCAGACCTCGAGGACAGTTTGTTATGTGGGAAATCACAGCACTGTTCAGATTTTATTACCAGTGAGTACAGTTTGTATAAAGGGTATTAGCCATGCACTAATGTTGGAATGAATCTGGGTTTTTGTTTTGTGACTATTTAGACAAAGGTGCCATGTGTACATTTATGAAAGAATAACATCAGATCACTGTAATATTTAAGTAAAGCAGATAGAGATTTTTCTTTTTAAGATAATAAAATAATACAGTATGAACCAGTACTTTACTGATGAGGTTTTATCTGCAATAGACCCAGCGCTACTTTAAACTATGTAAAGTTTTATTGTTATATTGTTTACTTTTCAATTACTGATACGTCATAAATATATATAGTCACATAAAAAACAGAGCAACTAAATGTCAGTGCTGATCAGTATGAGGAAATTCTGCCATTTTTTCATAGCACAAATCAAACTGAAAATGAAAACAGGAGAATCTAAATCAAGGGTCAAACTAGGAGGATTTGGAGCTTTTGCAGCTTTTGGCCTGTGTGAGACTGTGAAGCTTAAAACTCGACAGATTCAGTAGCAGTAACCTACATGTAGAAACCAAGTACTTGGTTTGGAGTAGCCACAGAAAACAAGTAAGCACAGATGATGGTAACAGTTGTGGTATCAATGAAGTGAAGCCTTGAAACAAGCTGTCACATGTTGTGGGACAAGTCTGAGCAGGTCCCGACAAGCAACTTCCTCATTTCTGAAAAATAGATCTTGTCTGTGCTTGATACTGGTAGTTGGGCTATTCATCGGCTTCACCAACACAGGCAAGCAAAGCCACAGGCAACGTGATGAACTTGTGTGTACAAGTGTACAGGGTGAAAACACTGACACGACTGTGGAACGGCAGTTTACTACTCAATCCAGTCTGAATACAGCCAGTTGTGTGCCAACTCATTGGTAACAAATAAGCCATCCTATTTAAACAGCACCTCTCACTGCACATATTGAGTTATTGAGTGGAATTTGCGCGATCAGCAATCAGTGAGAGAGAGCAACACTCCCACGGGGTCATGCTCCTTCTATGCTATACATAACATACGTATAAGCCCCTGAGGTCAGATACTGCTGAGAAAGTATATGCTTTCTCATGGTAAGATATTCTCAGGTTTACTATCAAGTGTTTTTAACTCTGAGGAAGAATTCATAGTCACTTACTGCAACCTGAGCCTCTGAGAGAGAATACCTGGTGTGTGTTCATGTGCTGTGATCAGTAGAAAGCTGCGAATGAGAGTTTAAGTGTGCAAATACAGGATGATTTCTGAAGGTTTTACTATGAACGAGGATATAGACAACAAAATAAATGTATTCAGAACATATCTAAATAACTTAGATAGAGGTGAACCAGGTAAATTTGTGGTCAACCTGACATTAACTTAAAACTCCACTGACAGACGTTTGTCCACTTGAGGGCAGCAAAAAATAACTTGCAAACATGATGATGATTTTTTTAAGTTGATATGGCGAACTTGTTGCTTATTTTTACACATCCATGAGTTAGGGAGCAACGTTATCATTCATTTGGGGTCGTATTTGTGGCCACCTGGTGAATGGAATAGTAAAGTTGCAGCTCAGACAGCTAAACAATGAGCTGAAATTCACTATGAAGCAGCTGCCATGTAGGTTCATCACTAGGAACACTGTCACATTTTCATTTAATATATTGTTATAAAAATACTAATTACAGCCAGTTTAAGTCATTAGACCACAGGTTTGACAAATATATGAAAGAAATATAGTGAAAACTCTTACTACATACATTAAAATCTATTTATTTTCAAAGCATAATGATTAAAAAATATATTTGTCAACATTACAGCCAGTAACAGATGATGATGGATACTAGCTCAATGAAATGAATGAATGAGAACTGACAGCTCATAAGTCAGAAAATGATCGAGTAAATAGAACAGACAGGAAGGAAGCCTGACTGTTTACAAAAATATCTCTGTAGCAAAGTTCACACTCCAGACGCTCTGTCACCATGTCAGTGTTAACTGCTTCCATAGAGGTGGAATGTCACAGTGACACCATTTTTAATTCTCACCAAGGCCCTAAGCAAACTGTGACACCTGAGAGCTCAACATAAATATCAAAACAGAGGTTAAACGTTTTTTCCACTGAACAAGAGAGTAAACAAATATTGGCTTTGACAACTGTGTCAAACACAGTGAGTCAGGTCCTTCCCCTCAGCTATCTGTACGCTCTTGTCACACAGCAACATGAATCCTGTCAATGAGATTCGTGGGAGGAAGCTTGAACTGTTGTACAGTAGACCTAGTGTATGACTGCTAAAGAGCAACAACCACTAACATTCGACAGAAGCTAAAACTATTTAAAATGTAACACAGTAATACAGTTAACACAGCCTAATTTCACAGAGGTTCACTCATAAAAGCAAACAGTGTAGCTACTTTATTCACATAAATAAACTTTGTACTCTGGAAACTTTCTGAGCAGAATGAATCTGAGAAATGTTAATCTGTTTCATTGAGCATTAACACAGAGGTTGTGCTGTGACAGACTATATTATGATGCTGTATTTTATTGTAATGTGAAAGCAGTTTCATGAGAGTCAGTCAGTTGAGTTACAGGTCATATATACTTGAAATGAAGTGTGATTGAACAGTGTGAAAGTTCCCTTAAGTTCCCACAAGCTTCGTCCAGACATTAACTGTGAGGACTCTAACCCTGGGATTGGCCATGCCTGCACTAGTGAGGAAAAAGAGCAGTGTTACAGCTGCTCACCAAATAATTTCCTGACATTGCTCATGGCTCTCCGTTCAACAGTGCCCACATTCATTCTGGTGAATAGCACGGATCTCCTCTGTGTTGAAGCGGTGCAGAGCTCGAGAATGCAACTAAAATTAGGTTCTCAAAATTCCTTTGAGATCATCACAGATTTTCTGTTGAGTATCCTGTTCGATCTATGGTCAGTTTTCCTCTTGTGGCCACATCAAGGCAGAGTGGCCACAGACCCGTGGACCTTTAAGGTCTTAATATTAGCAACTGTGGTCACAGGAACATCAGGCTGTACCAATATCAGTATCAGGAGTACCAATATTTTTGTCCGGGCCATTTTAGCAGATCTTTAGAATAAGCAAGAATTCAGTTCTTTTAACAGTTTCCTTCACTGCAAGTATACATGACAAAAGGGCCTTTAATTTCAACACTGTTACAATGAAATGTAAGGATACCAAAACCTTTAGCCTTTATTGCCCCTCTTAAAAGAACCTCCTTTCATGTTCTGCCAGGTAACTGTGAGCAAAAAAGCTCACAGTAAAATACACATGAATGGATTTATCACATTTTGAAAACAAAGACAGATATATATATATATATATATATATATATATATATATATATATATATATATAGTTTGGCCTCTCAGGAAACGAAACAGATTCTAAAATATGATTTAGAGTCATAAACTACTGAGCATGTGTTGAATTGTTAAAATGTGTACCACCTCAAACGTGTTAGCATAACATAAAGGCCAATCTGTCTGTAAAATCACTTCTTTTCAAGTTTGTATACAAAGTTATGAGGGTGGTATATATATATATATATATATATGTGTGTGTGTGTGTGTGTAGTAAGAGAAAGGTTTAAATGCTCTAAGAGCCTCAGTTTACTATCTTCTTTCCTGTGTCTCTTCCTATTCCTTTTCATTTTGGCCAATATATCTATCCTCATAAGAACATAAGAAAGTCCTTGGAGTAAACGGAAGAAAAAATATCTGATACAACTATAACTTGCTGATGTGGTCACATCCCACTCACCTGTCAATGAACTGATCTATGATGACGATGTCTCCGGGCTGAATCTCCTCCCTCAGGGAGCCACAGGCCGTGGTAACCAACAGATGTGTACAGCCCTCTTCTCTCAGCGCCCAAATGTTGGCCTGGTAATTCACATTGGAAGGCATTATGGTGTGTTGCCTGCCATGCCTAAGGATAGAAAAAAAAGCAGCAGTTAAGATATACATTGACAATTGAAAATATATGCTTGGATTTGACTTGAACTTCATTTTTAAATGGAGAGAAATATTGTGTGAAGAGATGCAGACAATGCATTTTGTTCAGTATATTTGACAACTGTATGTTTTTTCCACTAGATGGTGCTAAGAGAGAGCACACTTTCACAGTTCACAAATTAAATTAAAACACCTTTTCTTACCTTGCAAGGAGAACACATTCCACATTTTTGATTTTCCCCAGGATCAGGGCATCAGAGGGCTGTTCAAGGAGAACAGGATAATTAAATTATACATAAGACAGTACTGTAAGGAATTATTTTACTTGCAAAATAGGCCAGAGTGTCATTAGAACTTACTGCTCTTTTAAACAAGCAGTCTTAAAGAAACTTTGGTCTACAAATTCGCTAACCTTTCCATACGGTGTATCGACATATCGCTCAGTCCTTCCCTCCAAGATGTCTGGATCATCAAGGCCTGAACCACCAATTATTCCAATCTAGACAAAACAAAAAGTTTTAAGAGTGCACACTTCCATTCGTATACAAATTCTGAAAAATATACAAGAACAAATAAGTAAAACTTTTCACCACCACATCTACCAGAAAATTATTAAAAGTTATGGTTATAATTTCCCACATTTCAAGGTGATTCACTACTTTTTCTCTCCTACCAACAGTTTAAAACCAAACGATACGCATCAAATTCTCACATTTCAGAGGCTTGAAACAGCAAATGTTTGGCATTTTGTCTTTAAAAGAAATTACTAAAGCTATTATTCAATTATCCTAATAGTTAGAATATTCAACTAATTGTTGCAGCTTTAAAATACTGTTATTTTATGCTCATCCACTACATCTGCACACAGTTGCCAGTTTATTAGGAACGCCTAACAAAAAAATAACACAGTCTAATTCAACGATCTTGCAACAAATCCGTCCTTCATGAAGACTGTTTTCATAGAGGTGTTCATTGAACTGTGTGATCATTTTGGAGGATGTAGTGTGTGATTCTATATTGTCAAGGTCTAGGTTTATTCATCTTAATGATTATTAACCCTTATCTGTTTGTTTATTTGTCAGCAGGAAGTAGGAAACCTATTTGTACCAAACATGGTGGAGGGATGAGGCATAGGCCAGGGAAGAACCCATTAAACTTTGGTGCGGATCTAGTTAAACAGGCAGATCTGGGAATTTTTATCTTTCCATAACATTGCAAGATGGTCAGTTTCTCAGAAAAAAATGTATTCGGCCACGGTTTTTCTGTGTGGAGTACGCATGTTCTCCACTTTAGGTTAACTGGTGACTCTGAATAACCCATAGGTGTGAATGTGAGTGTGACTGGTTATATGTGAGCCCTGTGGTCTGAGTGTACAACTGAATGTATTTGGCCTCTGGTGTAAAAACGAAACAGATTCTAAAATATGATTTAGAGTCATAAACTACTGAGCATGTGTTGAATTGTTAAAATGTGTACCACCTTAAACGAGTTAGCATAACATAAAGGCCAATCTGTCTGTAAAATCACTTCTTTTCAAGTTTGTATACAAAGTTATGAGGGTGGTTTTGCAATTTTCCTTCAAGCAAGGACTTGTCACTTCCTCCACCAGTGTTTCACAGGCAGTGGGTCAAAGCAGCATTTTGAACACGTGTCACAGAAACTGTACCTGAGGTGGTTCATCCACCTTTAGCTGTTTTAACAGTACCACACTTGAGGTTAGCTTGCACGTGTTAGCTTGTGTGTTAGCTAGCGATATCAACATTAAAGCCTACAGAATCTGAGTGAAGCTTAGCTAAAACGTCGCTAACATCAAAGAGCTTTTTCCCGCACTTGAGATTTGTCTCAGCTGTATAACTGGCAGGAAGTCACCTTAGCCATGCTTTGCAATGATTTCCCTCTGTCAGCGTGTTCAAACACACAATGTTGAGTGGGTAATGGTTGTAATGTCACATTACACTTTACCTTAATGGGCACAGAGGAAGCCATGACGACTGTTTAGTTGTCTGTAAGAGCGACAAATTGAACAAGAACTGAGGAAGACGTTTCGTAGCCTCTTAACAACATCCGTTAGAACCTTCTCTTCCTGTTGCAGTTTTTTTGCTTTCAAAATAAGTGTCTGCTTTAGCAGTTTTGTTTCCGGATTATTTACCATAAAACTATAATACTTAAATAACTGAATCCCAATTACCCGTCTTTATCAACATGATATTCTAACTTGGTTTTATTATATAAAAATAAATTGTAGAAAGTAGGAAAAAAAACACACACACTTAATAACACTTTTAATGGTCTGCAGCCCTGAGGTGTTTTGTGGTAATAGACATAAACGTGCAAAAATAGTGGTACAGTCATTTCATGTGAATATTCCCAGGTTGAATGTTGCATTGACAGACAATCTGAGTATTAGAGTATGAATATTTTTAATACACTTTCAGTGCTGCAGTGATACTGCAAGGGTGCATAGATAGCCCCCCTCTCTCTCCCTTACATCCACAAACACACACACACCAGACACATATTTGACTTTATGAATACACTTTTCCTGCCTTTGCAGTATGATGGTTGCTCATCATACTGCAGGGAGGGAAGAATTGCAATGAACATCTCTTCACACACATGTATGTATGTATATGTATCTTTCCACAGCCATTGGCCTTTTTTTTTTTGTTTGAGGTACAAGGACCAGACAGGAAACTGGAGTTTGCTGAGTTTGCAATATCATGACTACTCCTTCTGTTTAGAAAGCTACAAATCAACCAGAGAAATGTATAAATATTCTATTTACTTCCTTCTTCCATATCTTAGCTCCAACTTATTTTACATCTTTACTCTAGTTTGAAGCTGTAACGTAAGACGCAATGAAGGAGGTTGGACATTTTATCAACACACTATACTGTGCATAATTGTCCTCTTTTCTTAAGGCAGTGTTGTATGCCACAGTCATTGTTGTCAGTATTTTAGTCTCCTTTGATCAGAATTAGGGCTGCAGCTAACAATTATTTTCACTACAGATTAATCTGTCAGTTAAGACTGTTCACTTCATTAACTTCAGTATCAAAATGTTAGTTTACCCAGTGATCTGAGGGCACAGTGGAAACACTATCACTGGGTTATAATGGCAATTCCCCAGTAATTATATAAATAACAATCAATGTAAGCATGTTTACACTGTTATGTAAATCTATGGCCTCACTATATTTAACAGGACTAACTACGACTAACTTACTCAGTCAGGCCATACCTGAAATAAACAGAAAACCGACATTAACAAAAGTTGATCATTACAATTTATTTTTAAATAAAATTTAATACAAAAGAGCCCATTGTGAAATCTAAACATGGTCTACGGATAATAGGTTCTACTCCATGAGCAGCAGATAGAAATTGTTTTGTCTCAAGAATATAGCTGACTTATGACAACTAAAGAAAAATCACTGTACTCAACAATATCCCTGAGAGCACTTTGGAAATAAAATACATCCAGTAAGAGTAAGAATCGACAGTTGAAAAAGATGTGAGTCTCCCAATATTATTTCATTCTGCCTTGTTAAACAGTGGCACGTTGCACATTAAATAGTATTGTTTTTCGGTGTTAGCTAACAGCCAAAAACTACCATTTAAACAGTAATTTATTCAATGATCACCACTCTCCCGTTCAACACAGATATCTGAGTGTGTCACATATGCTAGAGTTCAATGATCAGTCACTGTGGAAAACACTTGTGGTGGCATCTAAAGGGACATATTTATCCACCATATCTTTCAACATATTGAACATTGTTTTGATCTAAAATACTGCTGGCAGGCATTAGCAGCTGAGAATGAATCCATCAGTTCCCACCACACACAGCGGGAATCTGGACCTCCACTTAACTACACCAGAGAGGCCGGAGCGGCAGGGTCTACTGGGTCATCTGTGGTACTGTCAATAGGGTTGTCCTTATTAGTGCTGCTGGCCTGGGTGACACTGTCATTAGCAAAAAAATCACTGTCACTGTCAATGGTGATGACAGTTGGCGAGTGCTTCTCTGTGCGCTCGTTACTCTTGTGCCTTTTGCTCTTCTTCTTGTGCTTCTTCTTTTTCTTATGGTGGCGTCTGCTTCGCTCATGGGGGTTTTCCTCGTTGACGAGCTCCACACTGAGGCTCCTGCTTGTCTTTCTTGAGCTCTCTTTGGATTTTTTGCTGTGCTTCTCTTTGCTCTTTTTCTTGTGTTTTGTTAATGACGTGGAGGGGTCACCTTCGCGGCACGAATTGGAAAGTGTGTTGTCGGCCGGTTCCTCCAAATGTCTTGTTTTGTATTTCCTCTTTCCACCAGGCTTGTCGTGGTGGGATCTCCGTTTTGCTGAAGGGGAGCGACTGCTGGAAAAAGATCGAGAATGCCTCCTGTCCCGTCTCCGCGAGTCTCTGCTGCGGCTCCTGGAGCGAGAGTGCGAGTGCCTATCTGAGTGCTTGCGACTACTGTAATAGTAGGACCGCCTCTCTGTATAATGCGTCCCGCTGTCATTTCTCTCTTGGCTGTAATGACTATATGACTGATAGCTCTGATAACTATCCTTCTTCTTATAATTGCTGTCACATTTTGAGTAGAAGTCTCTGCTGCTGAAGTAAGAATAGTCTCTTTCTCTTTTTCTTGACAGAGTGCTGACACTGCACTGGGACATCATTGGGCTCCTGCTAGAGTGCCTGCGCTCTCTACTTCTTGACCTCCTCCTCCTCCTCTGGTCTCTGTCCTTTGACCAGTGCCTCTCCCTAAATCTCTCTCGTTCTCTGTCTTTTCTGTCTGGCCTACTGGACGTCTTGTATCTGCTAGATGTCAAAGAGCTACACTTTTCTTTTGATTCTAAGTGACCATAGCGGTCTGTGTCAGCATTTTCTGACCGTCCAGCACCACTTGGATCGCTACTCTGCGAGGCTGGAGGGCTGAGGCTGGAGAAGCGGATGTGTTGAGGTAAAAGAGGCACTTCCTTAGTATCTTCACTGTCAGACTCATCAGAGTCAGAGGAGAGCTGGACCAGCTCCGGAGTCCTCTCTGCTGTCGGCTTGACAAAGCCTACAATGACACAGTCTTCGCTGTCAGAAGACAAACACCCTTCGTTGTTAACTTCACCCTGAGTCATGTCTGTTTGGTTACGAGGACTCGTTTGCTGTGGAGAAGCCCCAAACTCTTGTGTCTCCTCCTCTAAACTGCTGTCTGAGTCTGAGTCGGGGACTGAGAGACGCTCTGCTCTGCTCTGCTCCGCCGTTGTAGAATACGATGGCCCAGGTGTCTCATCGTCCCACACAGAGTGACTGAGAGTAGACATGGAGTCTCCGGGGGGGTCCAGCTCCACAGAGTGTTCCTCATCCTCTGAAATAGCTATCACAGATGAGTTGGAGCTGCTGTCTTCATTTGAGGATGGGGCCGGGCAGTCATAGACAGCATGCTGGTCATAGGCCTCCATGTTGAAGGGGGACTTTGCAAAGCTGATGAACTCATGCAGAAAGTGCTCAGTGCGCCCCTGTATGAACGGCCTGAGCTCTTCGTAAATAGCTCCATCCTCCATGTCGTAACGTGTGATGCGTGACATGATGATGTGCTGAACTATGTTGACCAAAGAGCCGTGGGACCCATACAGCACTTGGAGTTCTCTTTTTAGCCATGGGACCAGTCTATGTAGGCAGGCGGGATTTCTTCGGTAGAACTCAGCTGAGGTGTCTCGTGAGCGGCCGCCATCTCGAACGGTCCGAACCCTGACCCCTCGCCTGTACAGTTCCCTCCTGAAATTTATCATTTCCTGCTCTCGGACACTGTTCACTGCCCTCCCTTCACTCGCAGCTCTCCTCTTGGCTGCCAACCTCATCATCATGCGACGGATGTAACGGTCCTGCCGCTGCTGGGGAGGGTTTGTTGAGGCTTCAAACATTACTCCGTTGTCTGGAGGAGGAGAGGTCCTTCCCCACATCTGTCGTTGGGCTCCAGTAAGAGTTGTGCGGTATCGAAACCGCACTCCCCCAAAAGTTCCAAAGGAGCCATTATCCACTGGCTGCAAGTCATACTTCTTGAAGTCTTGCTCTGACTTTATACTGTGGTAGATTGAATTAAATGGCTGTTTGCATAGAGGGCACTCTGCTTTGTTCTTGGACCACTCGTGAATACAACGGAAACAGAACTTGTGCAGGCAGAGGTCCAGGTATGAAATGTTGTTAAATATGTCCAAACAGATGGGACACTTAGAGTCTGGAGACACCTCTGCAGACATTGCTTCAGAGGTTTTCCTTCTGCCACTCTTCTGGCTCTGTTGCAGGGCAATCTTGATTGCTGACATGATCTGAAATAATGATAAGAAATAAAAGTTAAAATAAATTTTAATTCAAATTTATCAAAATAAGAATAGTGAGACAGCCATAGAGTGACATGTTAAGTTCTACTCTGGTCTATAAACTTAAGTAGCTTTATACTATAATTAACTGCTGCTAAAACATAGAAATACTTTTCTATCCATTTGAAGAAAATACACTTCAAGTAATTTATATGCACCAGATTCATAAAGCAATTTACAAGTGTATATACTGTGCCTTGTGCAGAAAACATCACATAATGTGTCACATTAAATTAAATATTAATTTTCTAATCAAGTCACAGAGTGCAGACCTTAAAGCTGCCTAATGTATCAGCTCTGAGCTTGTAGCAGCTGTGCATTAAATATGAAAAAAAGTACAATTAAATGACAATCCTTAATAACAGATCTGCAGCAAACAAAGTTTTATCGGAAGTCATCTTTAGTGGTGTGGCTATACTGGACTGTATTATATTGATGAGTATCTCTCATGCTCTGTCCCCCTTATGTGTGTACAAAGGGAACACAAAAGCATTATAAACACCTTCCAATGTAATGTAGTCCAGTACAACATCACCTTTAATTATGACTTCAGTAATAGACACATGAATGGATTTACACATTTCCAACAATGTTAACAAAAACATTTTGGGCTCTGAGAGTAAAACTGTAGGCTAATGTATTGAATTGTAATAAATTGTTCAGGTGCAGTGGCCACTGACTGTATATACTGGTGAAAGATTAATATCCTGGTGTGTTTGACAGACATGTTCTTATCCAGATATTCTTCATCTTTCTTTTTTAACAACAGTTTACAATTTCCCCCCTTCTTATGGAAACACTGAAATATGTGCTGTAATGTCTTGTTTATTCAATACCATCTTATTTCATTATAACGTGTGAAGAAAAGCAATAATCCAATGAGCAATAAGCAATGTCCACATACATGTCCTAATAACCTCACACACACTCAATAACACGTTCCTACTCGGTATGTACAAAAAATGGCATCAAAAACACAGACGTCTTTTAGAATGAAGAGAAAAATACCTTGTAATAGCAAGGCAATCCTATGAAGGACAGGGAGCAGAATACAGACCAGACATGAGTGCTCAAAAAGAGCATAGACATGTATAGTATACATGACAGTCCGACATGTACAACGACCGTGACGGTCTTATTTCAGGTCTACTCGTGCCGTACATGTAAGACTCTGAAAATGCATTAATCATCTTGATAGACATGTCACTATTTATAAGAACACATGGGGATAAACCTGATGTTTAATCGATGCCTTTTGGCCCTTTCCCACTTTCGATCGTGTTGTTGTTTTCGGTTAGTTAGCTTAGCAGATCTGGCTACAACCAAGCACCGTCTGTTTGTAGGCGTCTCTCACAGGAGTCATTAGTTTGACATACGTTGGTTTAAGTGTTGATATTATATTAACAATCCTACACTATTCTGTCAGAAACACACTTTTGCTACCAGTGACCAAATCTGCAGATTCTAGTTAACAGACTGTGCTAAGGTTAGCAAGCTAGCTAAGTAAGATGAGACGCTATCTAGCTAGTTAGCTAGGACGTTTGAGAAAAGTTGTGTAATATTTACCTCTGACTTCCTCAAACACGTCTAGGGTTTGCAACTGATTAGCCCTCTTCGTCTAGTAAAAAACCGTCCATTTTTAAGCGATTGTCATTCTCGAGAAACTGTTTACAGACTAGCTCCGTAAGACTCCCTTCATAACATAACCTACCGAAGAGAGAGCACATAGACCCTTACATGTATTTTCTTCAATTCAAAAACCCACTTCCGCCCTTCAGAATAAAAGCGACATCTTCACGTTTTGAAAAACACGAAGAAAACATGAAATCAAAACATAACAAAAAATACTGTAATTGTTTTCGTTTTACATTTTTATTAATGTGTTTATTGAGAACAGTTTTGCAATATACTTGATGTACTGTATCCCAGATAAGCACACATTTCAGTCGGTGGTTAACAGAATAAAAGCCATTTAGGCCTTGTTTTCATGTTACAGTCCACAACCATAACCACATGCTGTACATGTGGTACTATGCTGTAGGACTGTTGTACTAGACTGTATTAGTTTTAGCTGCGTTTGCCTGATAAAGTGCTGACTAAGTGTAGATTTATTGTTATTTACAGTGTTAGGGTTCTCAGAGGCAGTCTGAGGCACGTCTGAAACATTGTCCAGGTCATAGCAGAATAAAAGTGACATATTTGACACCTGAATTTCAAGTCAAAATTCGACACAGTTCAACAACAGTTCTTGTTTTTATGCGTACTATCCTGCTCTCACTTCCTGGAAATCCAGTGTATTTTCAGATTTGTTATAAATCTAAAATTTCGGAGCCAGCATAAGATCATGAACAATTTCACCAGTCCAGCTCGCCTGAAAATACTGCTGAAACTGATTTTCTACTTTCAACTGACATCCATTACTTTATAGCATTTGAGCACTTTTTCTTTGCATTACACCCCACCCCTAAAGGAAATACAGAGAGCACATCATTCATTAATAATTTTCACTGTAATATGTCATTATTAACATTCATTTGTAAAATCAAGAGTCCTACTCATAAATGATATAATGTAATATTTTATTGGCATATACACAGTTTTTACAACAGAAACCAAAGGAAATTATTGAAATATTTCAGCTTCAGTGATGACCATGGGTCTCAGGGAGATCTGGAACAACTTCTCCTGTCTCCAGGATGGTGTCGCCCTAAACACAAAATCAAGGACAATGATGATATAGGATAATAATGATTACAGGATAAAGGAAAGGTACAATGTTAGAATTAACAGAGGAGTCATACTCACTGGGAACAGCTTGGGTTTCAAATCCACAATAGCATATGGCTTTTTCTGTGGGGGACAATGGTATTGTTATTTAGTATGCCTACTGATTGATCCTTTTATAAACTGAAGCGGACACCTGCATCAATAGAGCAATGTCTGGTGAACATAAAATAAAGTTAATACTGCATATCCATTATTCTGAAGTGTTGCTGTTTTCTTTGCAAGTTACCTTTCTTGTATGGTATGTAAAGAATGAAATAATACTACAAATGCTTATTTAGTCTGTCCAACAGATATGCACCACATTTATAATAGGTTTCTACTCTATTAACTCCTTATATCTACCACCCTGGTCATTTCATAGTGCAATATAACATCACAAATCATGTTAAAAATTTCTGTGAACTTACAGCAACATGGTATTTCACATAGTAGTGAACAATCCAAGCAGGTATCAACAGCCGTGTTAGTGTGAAAACTCCACCTGTGTACACTTTGTAGGTCTGTAAGAAGATAAACAAATAAATATAAACAATGAGAAGAACACAATGAATCATGGTGTTGATCCTGAGTGCTCCAAACACATAGTACATACTTTAAATCTGTAAATTAAGTGTTTTGAAAAAATATTAAATGTGTGTGTGTGTATGCTGAAACATAAAGTGACCCCAATGCAACTCAGTAAGTAAGATAAAGTTAGACTTGTACTGTTTGTGGCACAACTGACCACATGTACAAGGATAATGAAAAGGAGACATTTTGAAAAGTACAGATGTTAGTAATGACAATAATGTTGGTTCAGGTCTATTGAAGGGTCTCTGTGAGCTACGATAGTGTGACACTGGGCCAGCATGCACAATACCAGGACTCTGACATCAAAGCTGCAATCTGGAATTAGGACATCATTAATTTTAATATTAACACCTGTAATTTTCCTACTGTAACACTGCTGTGAAAAAGGCTAATTGGTTGTTTTGTCTAGCCAACAGTCGAAAATTCAACAACATAAAACTTATGATGACAATAACAACAGAAAAAAAGCAGTAAATCCTTACATTTTAAAAACAGTTTACTATTTTAGCATGATAAATAAAGTTAACTAAGGATGGAGGGTCATATATCATATATTGTACAGATTGTAAATTCCTCTGAGGCAAATTCGTCATACTGGGCAGCATGTGATACATAAAATCAACTTTACTAAATGATTAACTGATTATCAAAAAAGCGGGTGGCCTATTTTCTGTAGACTGACTTAGCATTTTCTAAAACTGAAAAATTGTGTCTATTTTAGAGAATAAATAAGGGAAGATGTTCATAAGCTCGATTTATTATTTTGAAAGAGGGCTAATGTCAATGCTGTTTCCCTCAGATAAACAAATATGACAATATGCTAACGTTAGCTTTAATAAAGCTTACAGTGGCACTTGTTACACTATGAAACCCGTTTGTTTCTTAATATTTCGCATGTAATCTGTTATAACAGGTGGGTGTTTTGCTGGTTAGCTTGTTAGCTAACAACAGGGACTCACGTAAAGCCTCCACAGGCTCTTGGGCTCCAGAAAGCGAGTCCAGAACCTGGCGACGGCGCCGGGAGGTTTGGCTTCTACCACGGGCTCCCTCGGACTGAGTTCCTGGTCCTTCAGCCACTGCCTGCGGAGCTTTGTAAGCTGCTCGATACGGAGCTTCTCGTCTGGCGTGTACCCAGACATCGCTTATTTTCTGGCTGTTCAACCTCAGAAGACCGACAATGACACCATGGAGGACACTTCCCTTTGCACACAAGCGAAGAAGAAGACGACGAGGAAATGTGACCCGGATTGAACAGTTCGAAAAATGTTAGTGCGACACCTACAGGACGGGAGGGTGTACGACATGATATTTATTCTCTGGTTTGTGTTGCAGTTATAAATGTCATTCAAACATGCTTAGAGTAATGAGAAAATGCAGAGTGAGAGGAGTGACAGAAGTGTGAGGGGAAGTCTCTCTGACTGTAATTTAGTCAGGCTTGTTCACAGCCTGCAAGTTTTAGACAGTGATTTCAGAAAACTTGCAAGGTTAAGACATCATCTCTGGTTTGTGACAAATTCATGACATAGTATTTTACTGATGTGAACCACATTTCACGAGTAATCAGCATAGATTAAAAACCTTTTGTCCACAAGTTAATATTTTTGGTACTTTGATGATTATGCCCAGTTTTATCCACTAGATGGCGAATAACCACAATGATGGTAAGGAAGTACAGTTTCTGGTGCAACAGGCCTCTGGAGGGGCAGCCATTTATTTTCCATGTCAAACTCAGTGAACTAGTCTTGGTTAATACTCCACTACCTGTGAAATCAGTCCTATAATGTTTTCTGTGGATCTGAAGGAGGTTTTGTGACAAAAGAGAAAGTAACCCACAGCAATTTCATCATCAGTTATCCCAGCTTAGCCTTGGAGACTGCCAGTTTCTAAAAGAAACCCTGTGCTGCAAACTGGATGTATGTGTTTGAGAGGTGTGAGTGTTAACAGGCAGGTCTAATAAAACACACAATCAACTCAATTTATGAGAATGAGGGGATCCAGTGTTTCTGGAGCTTGCCTTAAAGTAAGGCTGGAAAGTCAGGAAGTTTTGGCCTCTTCCCAAGTCAGGCAACTTCATGCAAGTGCAACACAAAGTTATCCTAGTGCCCCATCAATAAACGGCCTTTGCTGTTTCTTCCTGATTCCTGGTGACAGCAGCTTTTTATGTGATGTTGATTCAAAAAGAAAATGCTGTAAAACTCACTGAGCTGTTCTGCCTCTTCTCTTAAGAATGACTTGAGTGCACTGCCATGTCAATGCATGCAGTTCATGTTTATTTACCTGACTAGCGTCTGCGCCGGGCAGTTCGCCTGCGTCTGCGGACAGGAGTGGACTTTGCAGGTCTCCTGCGTCTGCGGATGGGACGATAAGCGAATCTGTTTCCGTGGCAGGGCATTGTCAGACAATTATCTCCTGGACTCTACTGACCTCTATTTAAAACCTCTTTGAGGGGCTGAGGGGGGTTCAAATGACATCACTGATGACGTCATCATTCAAGTCATTTAATGACATTGATTAAGGCCTAAAACCAAGCAATCAATGTCCTACTCTACAGTCTTGAAAAACTATTTGAAGTGTTTCATTGCAATAGTAATGTAAATAATATGATGATAATAGTAATAAATGATAATCATTTCTCAATACGCAAACTGTCAGTATGTATTTCTTATAAACTGTTATTAATATGTTAATAACTATTATCATATAATCAACAATTAATAACATATTTATTATATGATATTTTACTTTGAAATGTTGACCGGAAGTAGTGCCGTTCTAAAACAGTCCGACTCGGTCCACCACTGCCTGTCCTGTCACATGTAGCATAATGTCTGTTATTAGCTAACTTTAGCTAATTTTCGGTTACAGCCACAACAGGCAGGCACTCTGCGGACATTTATCAGCCTAATATTTCATCAGCAGTGACCTCAGGTAAGATCTGTCTTGTTTGCCAATAGCCAAGAGCGTTTGACAGTTAAGTCCACTTAGCATTAAGGCTAGCTAGCTAAACTTAATAAACCTAGGTTGAGATGTTGTCATAGTTAGACTAGCTGTAAAATCCGCATAGTCATGAATGAGCTGTGAAACAACTATGTGTTCACCGGTTGTCAGTCAATCTCACTGTCACCGTTAGATGTCAAACTATTAAATTAGTGTTTAGTCGCTAATCGGCTAGCTGTTAGCAGTGCAGGGAACCGACAGTTGTGAGCTGTAACGTTAGCCGGGGGGTTAGCAAGCCATAAAACTACAACTATAGCGCACTGTAAAGGCATAGGTCAAGGTGACATGTGTACAGACTGCGTCAGTACAGTGTAATAACAAACAGAAATGGTATTTTAGCTGAATCAGATACCATTTGTGTCAGTAATTGTTGAGCTGTCGTGAGGAAACACGACTTTAATGGCTGTATTTGTGGTTTGCTGTGAAGAATAAAAGAAAAAGCTATGTAACATATGACGCTAAGGATGTTTACATATTACTGTAATTAGGCTAAAGGGAGAACCCAGGAAATGAAATACCCATCAAATGTATGTAATCATATTGATAAAGCAGTCCTACAATAGCCTAATATGAGATTACTGCAAAATGTTCAAATTTAACTGCAGTATATAGAATTTGTAAGTACATATACATAACATTTGTAATAACTTCTTATTGTGCTTCTTACTGATGGTTCTCTTCACTTTTCCAGGACTGTTTCAGACTTTGGATGGAGTCAGCGCTCAAGTTTTCATCGTTTTGTGTAGTCACAGAGAGGAACCTGAGGGTTCTGGATTCAGGCCATCCTGTACATCAGCAAGAGAAGAATGGTCAAGTATTTCTGTAATAACACAGACATCAGGAGCACGTGGGACCATGTTGTCTCTGCTTTCTGGCAGAGGTATCCTAATCCATTCAGGTATCAGAATATTTTCACAGTCAATATTTTTTTATGATGATGATGATATAGATGGTCATTGTAACACATGTGGTGGATGTCAGAAACATCCCTCAAGATATTCTAGGGGTTTTTTGTTTTGGCTGAGCACCTGAAATTAAAACAAGAATCTACAATATACTTGTTCATTTATATTTAGATCCAAGTAACAACAAGGCAACGTGGTGAAAATTAGTTTTTAGTAACAGCACAGGCTGCAGCAGTAATTTGCAGCCAACTTCATGAACATGATGGGAAGTTATTACAAAGTGCTTCCATGTGGAGATTAGTATGTAGGGTTTGTCACAACATCAGATTTTCACAGATTCTGAGAAATCACATTATTATGATTTAAATATGATTAAGACCCAGTTGACCTTTGGGGTAAAGTGAGTTTTCCGGAGTGTTTGGAGACCTGCAGGAATCTCATTTTTGTATTGAGTTAGTGTAAATTAAACAAGATATTGACCATACATTGCTTCACACATGTGAATCTACAGCTAAAAAAAGTCTTTGGTCATGATTAAGATAGAGAACTGAGAAAACACATCAGGGAAGTAAAACTAAGGTTAACATATTCTTAGTTGCTCGGTTCTGTTTTATTTGCATCATGACTTGACCTAACAGCATCACACACTTGAGACATCTCTGCAGTGTTTCATAAACATCACAGCACCTTTCTTGTTCTTGTTAGTTTTTTTTAAGTGGATCACTGTATTAAACAGATTTGAAACCTGAAGGTTAATAGTACCGCTCTGGCTGACATGTCTGTGTGTTTCCTGTATCTCCCAGCACCCATGTTCTCACAGAGGACGTTGTGTACCGGGAGGTGACCGCAGACCACCGGCTCCTCTCCAGACGCCTCCTGACCAAGACCAATCGGCTTCCTCGCTGGGCGGAGCGGTTCTTCCCAGCCGGCATGTCTCGCTTTGTGTACATCATCGAGGACTCCATCGTTGACCCTGTCAACAGAAGCCTGACCACCTACACCTGGAACCTCAACCACACAACTCTCATGGTGGGGTTTCTGATTCTCTGTGGTCTGTGGGTTTAATTTTAGTGAAACACTTCAACGACATTGCTGTTAGTGCAGCTAATTTCATATCAAGTGTATATTTAGTGTATACGGTAGCCTATATTTTAGAAAGCTCTAATAAAACATATTTTGTTCAGTCTAGTTTCTGCAGACCTCCAGTTAAAGTTCTCAGCTTGCTGCAGTGATAAGAGTGTACTCAGGCTGTGGTCAGTGTTAGATGTTGTTAGAGGGAGAAGAAATCAATTCACCCAAGTATAGACATTTTTGTCTTCTACAATTCAAAATCTAAATAAAAAGAAACAGTTCTTCTCTGTTACTGTTATAGTTTATCCTCTCATAATACTGTACGCTGTGCTGACAGAACAGACTGCACAGTGCAGTGTAGGTGTAGCTGCTCACCCCAGTAGGGAGGAGGAAATATTAATTCAGCCAACCTGATCTTCAAAGGAGGCAAGTATTTGAACACAGTTCAGATGTAATAATCTTCCAGGGAGGGAAGGACCTTGACATGACTTGCACATTATGCAGCTTTAAGGTGTGCTTTTCATTTCAAACTGCTAATGCTGTACAGTGCACACCAGTGTGGGATGGATTGATGCCTCTCATGTTTTTAATCCACTGCAGTATGAAATAGATCTCCTGCAGCTTTGAGAGAAACAGCGGTTGCAGATTTTCAATTTTATTTTCAAATAGATGATGAACTGAGAATTTATTTGGCTCAAATCATGACTTCACTAATCCAAGTCAAATTATAAAATTCCCAAATATTCCCATCTGTAACTGGTTGTGCTCAGCGGTTTGATATATTATTAATTAATTATATTATTTATTCAGTTCTCGTATTTCTGTTCTTGAGCTATGTGATAAATTCAAATAGTTTCCACAGCCTCGTCCTATATCTTAACCTCCTGTCACTTTCCTCTCTCTCCGGCATCAGTCAGTTGAAGAACGTTGCGTTTTCCAAGACTCGGCGGAGCAGCCAGCCACCACCCAGCTCAAACGGGAGGCGTGGATATCCTCAAGCATTTATGGCTTCTCCAGACCTATTCAGGTACATTTACCTTCTTTCTGCAGTGAGAAATTATGCTTAAATGATTCTTGGTAAATTATCCTGAGTGTAATACACTTTTTCATCATGTTCCATTCTGGATTCATTTAGTAAAAGTCATTATGTTCAGATGTGAATTAGTCAGTCTAGAGTTACAGTTGTTGAAGGATAGTAGCAAAGCACACTCAGTTATTTATAATCACCCCCTATCTGTCCCAGAATTTGGAGATATATATATATATATATATATATATACACTTATGATGCAGTTAGTAGATACATTTGTTTTTACCATAAAAATTTAAATATGGAGTTTCCAGGGCTTCAGTTTGATTTGTAGGTCATAGTATGGGAAACAGAGGAGAAGGAGCCTGTGTGCAAACAGCAGAAATAAAAAAGCAGAAGATGTGAGGGGAGAAGCGAAATCAGTGCCAAAAATATGTCAGCCTAAAATTGTTATTATTAGATGCGGAGGATGCCAGGCTTGTTTTGAAATCCCCAGAGAGAGTGGGAGAGGAGACTGTTCGCTAAGTGTTGTTCTTCAGACGTCTCTCCCCCACGTGAAGCCATTTCCTGTTCTGTCTTTTCCCAGGAGTTTGGATTGGCCCGCTTCAAGAGCAACCAGGTGAAGGCCATGAAGGGGCTGGAATACGCGCTGTCCAACTTACAGGGTATGTTCACCTCAGCAGCAGAAACAGGGGAAAAATGCAGGGAGAAGAGAAGAGGGAAACAAAACAAGTTTATTTTTAACTGTTGCCATTTCTGGAAAGGAGAAAACTCATCCAGGAAGTAGGGCTTTCTCTCCTCAAAACATTAGACCGCAACACATTGTACGCTATTTATTATTATTTATTCATGGTTTAATTTATAAATTAAACATTTTCTTTACATTCGGCGCATGGCTAAACATCCTTGAAACATTCTCATTATGTATTGTCCTGAAGTTGTTCCTCCCTTAACATTTACTTTCCCAAGACCCTGTGTCAGACATTTTTTCTTTTCATGTATACAAAATCCACTCAAATGTCACAGAGTAGTTTGTGGCAGTAATTTACATGGAACTGGAAAGTTGTGTTAGTTAAGGCAAGAAATTTACTCCTAAAGGACCCTGTTGTTGCGGCTTACCATGTGACTGCAGAGGGATATGAAACCATGGCAACGACAGCGACAGACACCTTAAATTTCTGTTTTTAGGCTCGGACCAAAACAATTAAGGTTGTCAGTGTTGCATAAACAAGACACTGCTGAGCAGGTCATGTGACAAGAAAAAAAAAAACATTCCTCTGAGACGACAAGAGGAAGGCAAAAACAGTGATACTTGATTACTTTAGGTCAATTAAAGGCACAGTCTGTGAAATATGGATGTTAAGTAACAAATACTGCAGCTGCAGATGTGTGTTCTCCATCTCAACTAAGGCTGCAACTAATTATTTTCATTACTGATTAATCTGGAAAATAATACAGATTAATTGTTGATTATTTGTTTGGTCCATGAAATGTAAGAAAATAGTTTAAAAACATACCATTTCCCAAACTCCAAGTCGACATATATAGACTGCTTTTTTTGTCCAAAACACAAAGATATTTAGTTTGATGGAATAGAAAACTTTTAAAAAACTGAAAATATTTACATTGCAGGGTCTGAAAGATTTTGAATTTTGGTTTTAAAAAAATGACTTTAAGCATTCCTTCATTATCAGACCCAGAAAAGTCACATTTTAGAGACAGTTTTTGGCAGACTTATGAAAAGACAAACCAGTGCAGGACAAAATTAAGTTTGAAAAATCAGTCTTAATCATCAGAGAGGTGTGATTCTGCCCCTCTGTGAGAAAGGTAGTGCCCTGTTTGGCAGTGTGTCCCAGCCACTAAGGCTTGCGTTGTGCTACAAACTGCATGTTGTGCTAATGCAGCATACTGTTGTCTGAAAGGACATTCTCCCATTGTTGTGATTCTGTCCCACTGCCCCTTTGTTGATGGCACTGCAGGGATTGGCATCAGGCTGAGCATTGTGGTGAGTATGTTAGCAGCGAGCGAGGCGCCCATCTGCCATCCCAGGCCTCACCCGGGGTTGTCACATGATGAGCCTCGCGCAGTAGTTTCTGTAGGCGAGGTAGTGACTGTCTCCCCCTGTGTGTGTTGTGTGTGAGTGTGTGTGTGCAGATACACAACATGTTTGTCTAGAAAAAGTCAGAGGGCAGGAAGTCTGAGTAGTAAAACTGAGAAAAAATGACTCAGAAGATAGTGTAGTGTTGGTACAGAGGTAGATCCTGCATAGTTTAGTCGACACTAGTGTCACATTTGTGTGAGATGAAAACTGAACCCTACTCACCACCTTTTTATGATGTCTAATGTTTAGCTAACACATGGATGATGTTGTATTATTACTGCCCTCATCAGAGCAAGAAGATTGCTCGTGATTGATGTGTTTTTTTGTTTGTTTTTTTAAATCACAGTCTCTACATTTTGATTTTTTTAGTCACAACTGTGTTGATTTATATTTGAAAATTGCTCTAGGTGGAATGATTCCCTTTCATATTACATTGATCAATAATTTGATTACCTACCTTTTGCAGCCCTGCTGATTTGGTGTTTGAGTTAAGACATGTTAGGTTTTCAGACACAGAGACAATGGCACCAGCACAATCAATTCAAAGTGTTTCAGTGTTTACCAGTCAATATTATTGTAAATGGTAGAGGCAGCCAGTGAGAAGGCCACGGGGGTTGTAGAGTACCTGGGGAGTGATCCAGATCCAAGGGTGGGGTGGGGGCAGCAACAAAGAGACTGAGTTCCAGGCAGCAGCTTGGCATGGGGGGGATAATGGGGACTAGACCAGGTAGCAGGTGAGCAGGCGGCAGCAACATGAGGTCCAGGCCAAGTAACTGAGACACACAGAGAAAACACCAGTGTTACAGCAAAAAAACATAAAGCACTGGTACACCAGAGATCACATTGAGAAGTTTGGCTGTGGTTGTTGCCACAATGAAAGGCAGAAGTATCTGGGCCGGGGTTCTTACACTGCAGATGATCAGCTGATTGGAGGCAGGTGTGCCGAGCTGTGCCCCGCCTCGGCCAATGAAAACACAGAGGAGGAACACGGGGAACACGTTATACAGTCGAGGCAAAAACCTTTGACCTTGAAACCGATATCACTTCCTGCATGTTGTCATCGAATGGCAGAGTGACAGGGAGGGTTGGAGAGAACAGTGTCAGGTGTTACAATGGGTTTCAGTGATGCTATGATTGCATGCAGTGCTCCTGGGTGTGTGCCTCCACTGTCCACTGTCCACTTTACCTCACATGCCTTTCTCTGATCTCTTACTGTGAGTCAAGTGTCAGTTAATTAGCATCACTGCTACCATCAGCTGCTAGAAACGCCCTGAGTAAAGCCTGATGAAAATCTATGAAATACATGTAGAGGAGTTTTTAGAGAAGTCCGGTGCACAGCTTATCTGCACCAATCAGCCACAGTATACCGCCACATACTGTATAGATATGCAGATATATACCTCATACACCATTCAGTTTAAGGTTGTGGCTGATCAGTGTAATTATACTATGTAGCTAAAATTGTATTGCAGGTGATTGAAGTGTGATTTATCAGAGAAATGTCAGTCGTCTGGGACAGCTCTGCTCTCCGGACGCATCAACACCTTGACTCGCAGCTGATTAAAATGAAATATTAGCTTAGTGTCCTGTGACTAAAAAGATTTGTTCATCATTCATAATACCAAGTATCCGTGTGTGACTTCCTCTCTGAGCGCTGAGTTCACGTCACTGTGTGTGTCAGCGTCGACCCACTGAGTCAGATCTTCCTCATAATCAAAATTCAATGTTATCAGGAAAATAGCACGGTAAAGAAGAAAAGCTCTATTTATGTTTCAGCACTTGATTTTAGCAGCTCATTGAGAGAGTCGACAAACACGAGCAGAAGAACAAAGCTCAGGAAGAAAATCAAACAGGGAGGGACCGGAGTAAAAATACAATCAAGAAGAGAAAGTTTTAATGTGTCAGAACAAAAGAGAACTGACACTTTGATCATTTTTCATTTCAGAATATGAGTCTTAACTCTCTGTCACTGGAATTCTACTGACTGTATTTATTTATCCTTTGTATCTTTAAACCCATAAGAGCAACTCCTTACACTGATCTGCAGCGAGAAACCTAAACAAATTTTGGTTCTTAGTTTCATGAGACCCCATGAGATTTAATTTTTATGGAGCTGGATAATAAGACCAGTTGATATGAGATATCACAATTGATATAAACAGATTTATAGCAGGCCTGTGGCAGATTGTATTTTTTAAACCCTGGTATTGATGGGTAACTCGTATCAAAACGAGAACAGTACTGTCTGAAAAAATCACCTGAGATCCCACAGCACACACAGACAGACAGAGGGACATTACCCAGTGTCTGTGTGTTAAGAAATTAAATAAACGTCTAAAAGACCCTGAGCATCGTCATGGGAATGCTGGGATTTCTCTCCTGTTGTGAAAGTACCTGCAGGTAGATTTAAACAGGTTTTTAAGGTGCTTTCAGACGAGCTTATCACTTTGAGCAAGTGTCGGTGGAGCCGCCGCTCCAGACTCAGTGGCACCGTCACAGGAGTAAACACACACAAGAAATCAACTGAACTCGAGAGAGGAAAAGGAGACATGTTAAAACCAGTCAGACTTTGACTCTCTGACATCACCTCCCACTGAAACCTGCAGGATGACCAGAAGATTTTAGTTGTTGAAAACATCTGATGCAGAAATGAAATGTGTAAGAAGTTAAATCATGCCTTTGCTTTGTTTTTGGCCTCCATGATCCCACTCCCTCCAGTTATTATCAGCTCATTAGGTTTCTCCCTCTGCCCGCCTGCAGCCACCCCCGCAACAAAAACACTTATGCAGCATTTTTGTATAAAAACACGTAGAAGTGGAGGAAGCGGCTCGTCGAGGCTCTCTTTCCGTCTCTCACTCTCTCTCTCTCTTTCTCACGGTTTAGGGAAACCGCTCTGTTGTACTGTGACTCGGGGGTTGTTGTTCTCACGTGAGGCACTTTATGTTTGAGGGTTCGCAGCGAGGTCAGACACAAATAGACTCTGCAGCCCGTGGCGCTTAATCCAGTGTGAGACAGTTCATAACAGCAAACAGGCGTGGGCTTGCTGCAAGGCTTTGTCAGGATTCAAATTTTGTCACCTTTCAACCTGGCACCAGTCTGAATTAAAGGCAGTCAGATTAATGTAAAAGCTGCAACAGCACAAGGTTAAAGACACAGAGAGAAAGTCATGTTCACAGATGAAGCTCATTCGAGGTCTCTCACAAGAATCATCTATAGAAAATAAAAGAAACAAATAACCCTGTGAGTGAGCTGATTCTTCTCATGTCAGATCAGACTCTGAAAAAATATTTCCTCTCCACTGTGAGGTTAGAAAAACCCTCGTACAACCACAGCAGTGATCAGATCAGCGTTCTCTCTCCTTATATTCTGAACTGTCTTTCATGCAGCTGCATCAATGAATAAATGAATATCAGTCAGACCGGGGCTGAATTCTCTATGTTCACAGGAGAAGCGGTTCGTTAATTAAAGCTTCAGCGGCAAAATATCTTTTAAAATCCGTCGCTGATGCAGCCTGTGAGAGAACAGAAAACTTCTTTGTTCGTATTATTTTACTCTTCAACTCACCACTGTTTCCCAGCAGCAGTTCACTTCCTCTCACGCACCAGGAGCCAAATATCACACGAGCACTGGCTCGGTCTGCAGATATCCTGCCATGTCCGAGAAAAGCCACAAGGAACATTTCTTTTAAGAGTCTGAACAACAACAACAACAAAAAGGCATCACCTCATTATCTTGATGAAGGCAGTAATTGTGTCTGAGAAGGTCGTAATTTTTCTGATCTGTGTGTCTGTTTGTGGTCTCTCAGGAGAGACGCCCCAGCGGCTGCTCAGGGACTCAGTGAAGGACGCATCGGGAAAGGCCAAAGAAGCAGCCAAGAACCTGGCCTCAGCTGCTAGCGCCCCACAGAAACCAGCAGTACATCTGACAGGACGAACTGCGCAGGTGACATGAACTCGACACGCTGCCTTTTCGACGTCTCGATCACCTCAGCTACGCTGAAGTTCGGCCGGGAACTTTTTGTTTTGTCCCCGGGGGAACCTGATAAGCTCCGTTCTCTTTTATTTCCTCCTCTCTGCTCTCAGCTATCGTCTCAGATTTTATTAAATCTCAGGTCTTGTCAGGTGTTGAGCCTTTTTATTAAAACCTGCTGCCTTTGTGTAAACTCTCAGACCAGCAGCACCTTTTAATGCTGCGTCAGTGAAAATGCTAATTTTGGCCTGGCCACTTATTTAATATTTTACAGAAAACTATTGAATAATTATATATTAATAGTCAGTATATATAAATATTATTCTGTTTTGCAGGGAATGCACAATGTTCATATTCTTCATACAGCTGAACACTTTATCATTAATCACTCCTCAATTCAAGAAACATATTATCATGTGTTAGGTGTTGGTCCAGCCTAAAGTTCACATTAGACCAAATCATAATGCTGTGACTGAATAGTTTTCATTTGGACTAAGATGATAATTTATTGGTTCAGTGTGTGTGTAGTGGTTATTTCACCATTCTGTGTAATTCTTTATGATTTCTTCCTCAGTTGACATTTTCTGGGTTTGTAACTGTAGTAAAACGTTCAAACACAGAGCTCAGTATGTGTTACTAGTTGGCACCTATTCTGCAATATTGCGCACATTAATAGAAAGTTTATTGTAAATGCTGCTGGTTAGTCACTGCCAGCTCAGCCTGTACCAGAGGACAGATAATCACCAGATACCAAAGTGACTCATATCAAAAAAGACAGAATGAGCGGTTTTCTCATCCTCACGCTCATATTCATTATATATTTTAATCAGCCTTTAACTGTATGACTGTGTCACTGTACCGTGCATTAGTAAGAATAGATTATTTCAATCCACTTGTCGATACAAAGCTGAAGCTGATGATCACTTAGTTATTGTGTACATTTCAACCATTGCATTCCCTTTGAGATGGAAGTGACTGGATTTCTCTGCTGCAAGACTTGAATTATGGTTCAGAAATAATTCATGTTATGTATTTTGAAGGATTATGTAGCATTAAGTAATAGTTGTAATTTATTTTAAGTAGGTAGTAAAACTAATAAAACAGAATTTAGTGGACTTACAGTTGAAGGTGTTTTACATCCGAAAACGGTTTCAACCAAATTCTGCATTTTTAAGTCAATTGTTTATTGTCTTGTGTTTTTTTTTTTCTTTTGTCAAATTGAGCTTTAATAATAAAAAAAAACCTCCTGTTTTAATTTGGCCTCTGTGTTGTTTTCCTCGGTTCACTTTTCTTTGCCAGAACAGCAACATAAGATGAACTCTGACCTTTAAAAAGTAGTTAATATTCCAGACGACAGATCTCAGTTTCACAGCTGCACAAACCGAACAGGAAGCCCCACAACATTTGAACATATTTATCTGCGTATTCCCGCTGCTTTGTTTTTTTGGCAGTTGATGGTTGTCACAGTGCTCAGTTCCCCCCGCCCAGTCAGCAGCGAATCGGAAATCTTTTCAAAGGCAATAACGAGGCCGGGGCAGCTTTATGTATAAAACATTTTAATTATATTACAATGAGAGAATACACAATACCTTCAAGTGTTTGCTAAATGTAGCCAGCACCAGGTACTCGTGTACACGCGCTCACACACACAAAACAAAACAAAAAAAAAAAAAAGGAACTTATATAACATCTTCTGAATGCATATTACACATCCGCTAAAAAGGAACATATTCACAGGTCTCTGGCACAGAACTCTCCCTACTCTGCACAGTATGTCAGCCCAACAACCCCCCCACCCTCACCCCCAACCCCAACCCCACCATCCTCCTCTCAACTAAATCCCAGCCAGCTCTCCCTTCCTCTACAGTGGGAACAAAAGATGAACCATAATGTCGGGTGTGACATGGGAGAGCCGCCCACAACGACATAAAGATGCAACATAAGAAGAAAAGACCTTAAAGGCTGGGGGAGAGGGGTGGGGGGCTACAGAAAGCGGAGAAGCCGACCTAAAAAGCCTACAAGTAGTTAAAGCTATTCTGCTGGAATTACATAAACTCTTCACTAATCATTCAGCATGGAAGGTTTAAAAGTGACTATTTATTTGGCAGGAATAATATCTCATGTAAATTACTGTGTGGGTTCTGTCAGCACTGTTACTCAGCAGGCTCCGGTGATGGGGAGGCGCACAAACTTTTCTGCTTTGACCCTGCTCTCTTTTCAGACTGCCCCTAGTCTGTGCTTCACTCTGATTTCAAACCCCCCCCGCCCGCTGACTGTCATGCTCTCGGAAAACCCAACACACTGAAGGAAATCTCTGTGCAACAGCAACATGAAAGCAAATATCAAACCTTGTCTGCACTTGCTCTGAAGTCAACAGTTGTTCAAACCGAGCCTCGTCTCTCTGATGACTCTTAAATTATGCTTTGATCTTAACAGGAGTTCAATGAAGAGGCCCTTCAACTTCTTGGCATAAATGTTTACCTTTTTCTTTCTTTCCTTTTTTTTTCCGCAATGAGAAAGGAAGCAGTAACATCCTCCCGTTGCCTCCGAGGGATTAAAAATAAGAGCAACTGTGACTGATTTAACAGTTGTCATTAATTGGTACAATCTCTGCTTCTTTTTATTTAAGAAAATAACTTTTTCCAAGGCACATCATTAAAAGAATTTCCATAAACACTGCCGTCCGTCCAGCATTCAAACTAAATGTTACCACGTTCAGTCCGCTGCTCAGAGACTACCTGCGGTCTCTGCCTGTGCTATGTACACTTGTCAATGATGCCACTGAAAAATTATAATCTCATACCTGGCCCTCGGCTCATCCCATTCACTCTGTCTTTACCTGTCGCATTTCTAACTGGGAGGTTCTGTGCAAGAGAATCATCTTATGCCATTAATATGGTTTACTCAGTTGTTCATTTGACCAACAAACTGAAAAAGGACATTTTTGCTACAAACAGTCATGTACAAATCCTCTGACATGAATGTAAACTCTTGATGACAAAAAGAAAAGAAAAAAAAACAGCTTTTTTTTTTAAAATCATCTCTAGTTAATTTTTTTTGCCCTCCTGCAGTGTATGGAGAGAGTGCAGATAGGAGGTAAAATTCATCAAAACAAAATAAAAGAGTTGGTCACAAAAAAAAAGCAAAATGCACCACAGAGTCAAAAGCAAAACCACCTGCTTGTCTTTAAAAACCCTGCCCGCCCACCCTCCCCTCAGAAAGCACAAGATGGTAATATTGCTGTGTCTCAAGAGGTCCCCTGATCAACGTGGGTAACACTATTTTTGGGATGGACCACCGGGAGCGCGGAGGATAACACCTTAAGCTGCCATCAATTGGATTATTCTTTTATCACTCCTCTCCCGGTGACTCCCACTGAACAAACACATAGTCAACAAACAATAAATGTAAAATGACAAAAAAAAAAAAAAAAAAAGATAAAACACGCTTCAAGCCCAAAAGTTTTAAACCCCGGTGGTGACCATTCGGGGTGACTGGAAGCTGCCATGGGAGTTTACCAGTGTGTGTGTGTGTGTGTGTGTGTGTGTGTGTGTGTGGGTGGGTGGGGGTGGGGGTGTTTTTTTTGTAATGTTTCCGTGACAGAGGCGGCACTGGCAGATGGGTGGGCGTCAAGAGGGTGGGGAGTGCCTGGACAGGGTGTACTACAACAGCGATTTCTCAGTAGAGACCGAAGGGAGCATTTCTGTTTTTTTCTTTTCTTTATTCATAATGAGGTCCTCTCTTCACGTGCCCCTCGCTGATGGAAGTGTTTTGGCATGGTGAGGGGCTGAAGTCACAGCTTTCAGCCCTGCCAGAGGAGAGGAAGAAGAAGAAGACGGCGACGAGGGAAGAGGAAGGGGGGGTGGGGTGGGGCGGTGGGGTGTTGTGACCTGAGCAGGGACCGCAGGTTAGGGGGAGGCGGGAGGAATAGGAGGAGGAGGAGGAGGAAGAGGAGAAGGGAGGTCAAAGGCTCACCAAGGCACAGAATGACAGCAGGAGAGTCACCCGAGGGACGGGGCCAGTGTATCAGCTCCCCCGCCCCCACTCTCCCTTCAACAAGCCTGGCCTCCTGTCTGTCTGTCTCTCTCTCACACATAGATTTATATATATATATATATATATAGATAGATATACTCACTCTTTTTTGTCTTTTCATTACAAGAGAACATTTAGGAAAATATAATACAAAATTTAATACAAGAAATATAGACTACACTGGCTAGTATCACTTTTAGTGACAAGTAGCTTCTTTTGTATGCAAGTTTTTTTGTTTTGAGTCTTTTGTAGTTTTTTTTTTTTTTTTTTTTTTGGTCAGACCTGCCATGGTGGATCGGCCCTTTATGTTTTTGAAGTGCCGGGACGCCAAGCTCTAAAGACTGCCACAGACTGAGGCCTAATGATTATTAAAATGGTCAGAGAGCAACAGAAGCGCCTCCTCCGTCAATAGTGACTATTGTGCATAAGTTATAGACAAGTTAGAGAAGAATTTCATCTACATTGGTCTTCAGCAGTGCCCAGAAGCTCCAGAAACAGGTAACATTTAGCAGAGAGAGGAAAGTAAGATCATTAGTCTTGTTATAGAAATCAAAAGTTCAACTGAATGTGGTTAGTTTTCTAAAGTTAGCTAAAAATCAGCCTCTACAGAGAACAAATCATTAGAGCTGGCCCTTTTTTTTTTTCTTCTCCAAATGTACAGTTTTGACTTGTTAATCAGATCAACAACAACATAACAAAACAAAAATCCAGACACACATAAACGCTGCTTGAAAAAGTGACAGAGCTGTGGAGAAATTTAAATTCTGGCTTGATGGCTTTGGGGAAAAGAGAAGGATCCATTAGTGAAAAAGAAAAAGGAGGACTGCCCCTTCTTCTGCAGGTCCACTCTCTGTAATCGCCCGCTTACCATCTACAGGGTAAAAGGGTAAAGGAAAAAAAGTCTCCCGCAACACCTCATGGTCCACCAGAGTCATTTTAACACTCCGAGGAAGCACCCGCCTCTTGTATTAATTGCTACATCAATTAGCTACTGAGACACAAGATTTCCATCAGTCTTTCAGGAATAGAGTTTTAGTTTTGAGGCGACTCCTTTTTTTTTTGTTTGTTTGTTGTGACATAGTAGTCCATCCACACCATAGGGTGGTATAGTGTAGTGGTCAGTAGTGTGGAGTAGTGGTTAGGTGACCCAACCAGAGGGAGACATGAAGGTTTGGACAGTAACTGTACATCTATTTACATTCTTTCTTCTCTGCTGCAGCTCTGTCACTTTCTCAGTTTGTCTTTGGCCACAAATCGGCCTCATTTGGTGATAAAGATGTCATTCTGTACAAAAGTAGCTACTGAAAAGGTCCTGTTTTTTGGTGACGCAGTTGCACAAGCGCTGCAATACACTGGCAGCATGCTGTAGAAATTAAAGGAATGATTCCACATTTTGAGAAATACACTTATTTTCTTTCTTGGTGACAGGTAGATGAGAGGATTGATGCCACGCTCTTGTCTGTGCATTAAGTATGAATCTGCAGCTGGTTAGCTTAGCTTAGCTTAGCTTAGCGTAAAGACTGGAAACAGGGGGAAATAGCTAGCCTGAAATCCACCTACATGCACCTCCAAAGCTCACTTCATATCTCTGTTTTTCAGGGGGGTCATGTGCCTGACTAACGGCAACTTAACAGTTTTAAACTTGAGTTCATGTATAGATTAAACAAACAAGATGTAACATGCTGTTTAGTGAGCTTTGCCCTGCGGGTAGCAGATTTTTAGCTTTGAACACGCTAGCTGTTTCCCCTCATTTCCAGTCTTCATGCTAAGCTAAGCTAACTGGCTGTTTTCTCCAGCTTCATATTGAACAGACGGAAATGAGAGTGCCATCAATCTTCTCATTTAACTCTCGGAAAGAAAAAAAAGAAACAAGTTCCCCAAAATGTCAAACTGTTCCTTTAAGCTTCGATTTCTCAGCAGTCGAACATTTCAAGGAACGAGGAGGATCTCTGCAACAGCTACTCCTGTAAATCTTATTGTGTAAAAGGAAGATTCTGTGTGATGAAAAAATTACTTTCGAGGTCCCAGTGTTGCATATATTGCAGAACAGGCAGAAGTGCTCTACCTTTAACATCACAGACTGAATGCAGAGCTTTGCCTGTGAATTATTGCCACATGAAGATGACACGAAGCTTATATTTCATTTTTGACCTCTCTTAAACTCCCTTGCTTGGTTTTTCTCTCCTGCACGCACACACACACATACACTCACACACACAAAATCCTAATTAACAAGTCAGAGCTGTCCACCACACCACAGAAGTCCCCAATAAAAACCACAAACTCTGCTCTGCGCTCTCCGAGCCTGCGGCAACACTAAGGTAGGGGTTGTGAGGGCAGTGGGAGGGCCGGGCGTGTCAGGAGGGGCAGGGTCAGGCAGGACACAGTAGGGTGAGGTAGGGTCAGTGGTCGAGGGAAAGGGGAGGGAGAGGGCGTACAGGAAGGCTTGAGTGGCATTTCAACCCCATGTGCTTCCTGGAGAACCCGGGGCCAGGAAAGGAGGAACCGGATCAGGGTGTCAGGGTGTACCGCCATTGTGGACTGGTCTGATGTAGGTAGTGGGCGGCGTTGGCAATTGCAGGGAAGGTGGGGTGAGGGGTGAGGAGAAGCACAGGTGAGGAAGCCGGTGGGCAGACGGATGGTCGCGCGGCGTCTAACAGTGGTGCGGCTGCAGTCTGTGGGAATGTGTGGCTGTGTAGCTGGTGTCGCTGGAGCTGCTCTGGAGGCTGTAGTGGTCCTCCTCCTCGCCGTCGCTGATGCTGTCCACACTGTCCGCCTCGACGGGGGTGAACTCTGTGCCCTCGATGTCCACCTCTGCACACAAAAAGAAAAGAAAATACACATGGTTATTTTCAGCACTGTTTAAAAACAGCACAAGAGAGAGGAAACTGTTTATTTCACCCAACCGTGGGCATATTTATTAGGGTGCCTGCTGCGCCTGTGGATTAAACCCGGATTTAGGCAGCCATTAACTCTGGGCAAACAGGCAGATCTTTGTGCTCCCACAGCTAATCCCCATCCATTGATAAACAACTGCATGTGTGTTTACCTCATCTAGGATTAGTAAACATACAGTGCAACAGTCAGAGGAGCCTGTGACGCTAGCGAGCAGCAGATGCACCTTAAAGCTCAGGTTACGTTTGAAAAGAATCAGATCGTACAACGTGTGGTCTGAGCACGTCCAAAGACAAAAGTGTTAATCGCCGTTCTTTGCGGCCACACGTGAAGGTTGGGGTGACACACAGCTGGCCAGTCGCAGGAGAAGTCTCATGGGATTGGCTGGGGTTTCAGCATAATGGTATTCAAACAGAGTCAACAATAGTGGACAGAAAAGAAACAGATTGTTTGTATTTATATAATTTCTGCAGATGAGACAGACAAAGTTGTTGAGCTTTATGGACCACACTAACAAGAAGTCCCCCAGTGTCAGTAGCTGAAGAGGAGAGCTAAACTTCTTTATCTGCAGTCAGAGGTATTAACCTTTTAACCTGCCCTGCAAACAAGGCCGGGGCTAATAATCGTGTGGCTTTTCACTTGGATAACAGCTCAGAGTTTATCAGCGGACAACGAGAGGACTGCAAACAGCCAAACAGCCCTGGCTGAGCTGTGTTGAGAAGTTATTTGCAAATAGATACAGCTTCAGGGTATACAGTGTACGTGTCAAGACCAGTCTGAGCTGAGCTGTCGTTAACAATTTGCATCAAATGTGGGGGTGATCTCCATTTTATTTACATTAATGTCACAGTTCTGCTGTCTGTATGCAGCTGCAGAGGCACGCACGTCTGCATGTATGGATGTGCTTGTCATACTGCAGTTTAACGACCGGGTTTACAGTTTAAAGTCGGCACACCTTGCTCAGAGTCGGTGGAGATGGTGGAACCCATGCTGTCAGTGCGGATGCGCTCCACAGATCCCGACACAGAGAGCTGCTCCAGGCGGCGTTTGAGGTAGCGGTGCTCTCTCTGCAGCTGCTCCTTCACATTTAAAGCCTTCCTGTCCTGCTCCTCCAGCTTCTGCAGGGAACACAAACACAACAGGGATCAATGATCATGTTCACTTGACCCAGACACCTCCATCTGCAACTGTATACCTGTATACTGTGTGATTATTATTCATATTTAATCATTTTTTTTCATTCCCCGGTGACACATTTTGCTTGGCCTGGCACTAGGGAACACAAATGTGCTTCATAAAAAAAACCCCACACACATAAATTGATATCTCTATCTTGTAACAGGCATATATAAATAAAGACAAGTCATTTCGGCACACCACATCATATTCTAATTTCCTAAATAAAAGGAAAAAAATGTTGTCACACAACACAGTAGAGTCCAACAATGTAAAACCTGCTATAGCACAGTTTTTTTCTGAGCGTCCAAGTGTAAAGCAAGTCTGATTATGCAAACATGTCTGTTTCACAACCTTTAAAATTTTGTCTTCACACAAAAAAAAATATCTTTTTCACTAAATTAACTCTTTGATTTACAGTAAAGGGCAATAAAAAACAAGTAGGGCATGTAACAGAAGAAGTAAACCATGTACTTCCTACTGTGATTACCATGTTGTTTTATAATTAGTGTTACTGTTCTCGTTCTTTGCTGGGATATAGATTCATATTATATAATACAGATGGTTTTACTGATGTTATCATATAAATGTCAAAGCCTGTGAAACCAGTTTTGTTTTCTATCATCTCCTGCCACTCAGACCTCTGCCAAAGCTATAAAAGAGTGTAATTGAACAACAACAAAATTTCTATATGTAATGGGGAAGTGGGCAAGTGACAGTGTGAGGTT
The DNA here is from genome assembly GCA_033238685.1 of Lates japonicus. NCBI lineage: Eukaryota > Metazoa > Chordata > Actinopteri > Centropomidae > Lates > Lates japonicus. The sequence continues at coordinate 6,183,919 of BRZM01000013.1, forward strand.
TGCAGGTTAGAAAGTAAAAATAAACATAAACTCTTGTCAAAGATTGACTCAATATGGGATTAGATTTTGCACTTCTTTTGCATATGAAAGTTTTCAGTGGTGAATCAAAGCGAAGTTGAACACACGTGGCCCCTTGTGATACGAGAAGGCACAACACGGTGACGAGAATTAGCGCAGATCGACTGAGCAGAGAGGACATGCATGATAAACAGGAAATGAAGGGTTAAAACTCGCTACGTCTGGATTTTCCACCAACCACACTGTTGCTGCTTGTAAACAGCCAGATCAGTACAGCGTGTCCTGAGCTGTACTTAGATTTACAGCTCATCCTCCTCGTGGCAAGGTTTAGAATCAAATATCCTGCAAGAACTGATCTTTTAACTTTCATAAGGCCTCCTCTGTCACTGGACCTGCTACATACTCTTTTCAAGTATTTTTTGTACACCAGTTGTGTGTGTGAGATGAAACAGTTAATGAACCATGGAGAAGGAGTTGGCCTTAAACAAACCGAACATCCAATTATCTCCGTTCACATATCTTAAGATCAGCCACCAAATGTCCTGTATATCCCTCTCTGTTGACTCATTTGTTAAGGTTTCAATCTTGGGAGCAATTTTTTCTGGCAGTCCCCGAGCCGCTCTGATTGAAAGATTAGAAAACAATATACCACTTAAAGAAGGCAGGGGAGAAAACCAAACAGCTAGAAGAGATGGGAGAAGTAGAGCATGACTTTGGTGCTCATGATGCTCGAGAAGAGGACAAGCTGGATTTTTCATGGATAATTTCATCTCAGTTTTGCACTAGAACTGCAGCTAACAGTTATTTTCACTCTTTCACTCTCTTCACTATTTTTTTTTTGTTAGTCTTAAAATGTCAAAAAATAGTAAAAACTGAATTCGTCAATTATCTGTCAATCCTCTAATAAATTATAGTTCTGAAAGGCCAACTTATCAAACAGACGCAAACAGAAACAAACGTGTTGTGCGCTCAGCCCGTCTCAGGTATTTCATTTTTTCATTCAAGTACCTTGATGTGCATCTTGGCCCTTTTCAGCAAGCTCAGTGTGGTGTGTCTTGTGCTGTCTGGACCCAAAGGCACCAGCTTCTTCAACTGCTCCAAGTACAGCCGTAGTTTGGCACGTCTGCAAACACACAAGCACGGGGTGAGTCAGCACACATCCACCAGCAGAGAAGTGAAAAAGCTACCTACGCAAACAGACTGACGAGAGCTTATCCACGCATCCCTGAGGGGCAGAAACAAACACTTGTATACAGTGACTTTCATGTCCTTTTCTTGCACCGGAAAATATATAAAGGTAGTGAGCATGGTGACTGAATACAACATGATCAGAGGGTGACACTTTGCAGAACTGGTTCAGTTGTGACTTTAGGCTTGACCATGAGACGCCGTGTTCAAAGGGTTGTGGGGGTGAACAGTCTCACTGGTTACACATGTTCAAAGCTTGCAGAGGCACCAGCAAACCACTTTCATCTGTGTTGTTCTGCAGACAAATGTCCTCATCCACCTCGAGTACTGCCTACTGTAGTACATTCACACTGTGAATCTTTTACCAACCTAAATTTACTCTCACGGTTTCCTATAAATAAACAGTCTGGATCCCATGTAATTAACTGAGAATAGAAACACCAACCAATGATATCTGCCCAGATAATCAAAGAAACAATCAGTCCAAAGTCCAGCACAGAGGTCCAGAGTAACTGGTCATGCTGTAACTAATCCAGACATACAAATATCAAAAGTCAGCAAAGAAAGGAAATGTCATATACTCATGCAGTTACAAAATATACCCACGTGACACACATTCAAAGAGCCACACAGGGCCTTAGCCTGGAGACTTTCCTGTTTTTAGAAAAAGTATATTTATGTAACTCTAGTCTGTGTGACTAAATTTGGCAAATGTTGTAGTGTCTTCACATCCTTGCACTGCACAAACAATCTACTCACTATTACTAATGTGTATAGAATACCTTAGTGCAACATACTGACCTCAGTATGACCCTCAGCTGTCCATCTCAGCTCTCTACTGGACAATTTCTGTGTTTGGTTGATGCACAAAATGGAACCCTAAAACTGTGCCCTAAAACTGAGGGTGAGTCCTTGAACAAACAGTCACCAGGTGCAAAATTCATTATTGACCAAAATTGCTGCCATGGGAAGCCTCTCATCTGCGCTGATGACGCTGATGGCTGAACTAAAGACACAAACTGTGACCCCAGGAAAAACCGCATCCCTGCCAAAGCCCTACAGGCCGGCGACCTTGGATTTACGTTTAAGTAAACACTCGGTGGATGCAGCATTTTGGATGTTTGATTCAGTGGCTAAGTTAATCTCTGTGTGGTCATGGAGCAACTTTGTATGGATATTGTACATTATTTGAAAGGCCTGCTTTTATTCACAACATTTTTATCAGCAGATTACCTCCCCTCTCTGTCCTTGGTCTATTCAAATTTCTTCATAAAGGCCTATCAATCCTCCATTAGTCAAGCTAGTCCATGAACCATTTCTTTGTTCTGAGCTAGCCTTCCCTCTTTTCTCCCGTTCCTTTGGCTAACTCCAGATGAACGGTAAACAAACTCCAATAATGCAAGGTCTCCACTGGCCATCGCTGCGATCACAATAAACCTAATCAGAGACATGAAGCTCTGAGGGGCTGGCTGCAGAGCCGAGCACACAGGAGACCAGACTAGTGCATAAGAACACACTCTTTACACATGCACAGTCTTTTCCCTGTTTTTCAGGAAGGGAAACGTCACCTGTATTTTCACATAAAAGCAAGACCCTCTCATTAGCGCCGTTTGTTTTGGGGTCAGCGGAGCTGACCTGTAGGCCACAAAGAGAGTCTCAAGGACTAAATATAATAATAAGTCCCTACTACTAAATGATAATCGTCTTTCATTTTGAGGTTTGATTGTAGCTATAAAACACACCTGGTGTTTAATGCTAATTTAATTTGGCGATTTTGTAGCGAATGCCTCAATCCCTCTACCTCTCTACAGGGTGCATACAGGCATTCCCAAAAAAAAGGCGTGTGAAAGTGCACTCGTTCTTGCTTCCTCCTCTCCCAGGGGCAATTCCCTCCCCCATCCGCTGAGCCTCTGCCTCTGCTCCACCCTGCCAACACCAACACCTGGTGCGGAAAACAAGTGTCTGAGGACAGGGTGGGGGCCACCAACCTGCCCCAGTCGAGCCACATGAAGCACTTGGAGTCCAGCCAGGGGAAGCGGGCAGGAAGGAGCTGGGGGTCCGTGGCAGGGTGGGGAGGGTGTTTTTTTGGAAGGGAGTGGGGTCCGAGCTAGTGGATGACTTTCTCTTGGGTTGAAAAAAGGGCTCTTTGAGTGCAGTGTGCTCAGCTGCACCAGGCAGCACTCCATACACATCATCCAAAGGGTAACTTGAGCCAATGGGCAACCATCTTGCACCTCCCCCCCCACCTCCCTTCCTCGCTCCCCACTCTCGCTCTCTTGCAGCCAGAAAAACAAAACAAAGGGCGTTCCCCAAATACTCTGCTCTACCACCACCTACCCCACCCCAAAACTCTGGCATTTTACTGACTTATTCATCACATTTACCTGTATGCTCACATATTTTACCTGTGTGCACTGGGCTGAAATGTGCTGAATGCACTTTCACCATTGCTTTTACCACATGAAAATAGGCCATTCTCCACTGTTTGGCATTCAAGCCTCAGATAAACCGCTTCATTCACTGCTTTTCGTCAAAAAGCTTGAGACAACTTGCCACTCAACAACAAGCGCTGACCTGGGGCAAACCTATACCAGAGGTGCTGGTAAAGCAAAATTTTAACCTTTGGATGCAGCTGTACTAGCTGTTTCCCCTGTTCCTAGTCTTCTCTAGCTAAGCTAACCAGCTGCTGGTTGTTGCTCATATTTACCATACAGACATGAGAGTGGTGTCAATTTCTCATCTAACATCTAAGAGAAAGTGAACTACTAGCACAAAAAGCGGATGCGACTCTGGTTGCCCTATAGCAAAAGAAAACCACTTCTCACATTTCTCTGCAGCTCTTAACTTGTCAAGCCAGCTCCTCCCTCTTAATGTTGACAACAATCCACTGTTTCTGTCACTTTGAAAAGCAGCAGGATCTGGGCAGAGCCTCTCTCTCTCGTCCCTGTGTCATGCGGAAATGAAACACGTCTTCCTTCTATCTTCCTTCTTGTGACTCTGTCTAAGAAAAGCTTCATGTTTCTGATGCATATCGATAAGACGTGACCTGGTTAAACGCATGGCAGTGTGTCACAACAGCCCGCCACCCCACCTCCCCAAGCAGCACATGTTCCCCGCCGCGAGACACTCTCACTATCTTTCTTGCACAGCTGATTTGGAGTTAGGACCCTCCCTCACTCATTTGTTATTCTAAGCCAAGCCCTGGTCACGCAATGTTTATCAGATTGCCTCAAAAGCCATGCACAGGCGAACATGAACGCTGACAGGGAGCCAGACAATTTACATGGTCCTGAATCATATCAAATTTTCCAATTTGTCTGGGGTGAAAATGGTACTGTCTTTGATATTCCAGTCATGAATATATATATATATATATATGGCTAGTGTTAAGGCAGATTTCTGGTTTGTGTGACACACATAGTGCAAAAGTTAAGATTTCATTATAGGTGCGTGCAATAGTCACTCCAGCGACATTATTCTCTCTGAGAATGGAAGAAAATGCTAAAACTGCAAAAACAAAATGGGCTATAATTTCTCTGCATTGGAGGTTTACTAGTAAATCTGCAATTTAGATTTGCTCTGGTCATATAGAGGCCACCTGACTGTTCTCACGTCTTGAGTACCGGTTGTGTCTGATCTCCAGCCCCCCACCCACCTCCTCTTCCCCTCCATCAGGGGCTCAGTGCCAAAACAAAGCAAAACCGAGGAAAATAGTAGACTTTGCTCCAGAAAGCTGCACGCTGCTGAAACTGGAACAAGCTATTTAAACCATGATTGTATCAGTTGCAAGGTTACAGACCAGGTCTCTCACAGATGTATACACTTCAGGGACAGAAGGAGAACAAGCATGAAATATCTTGTTTTGCTGCTCGAGTTAAAGACGAGCAATTGCAGCTACACAACAGCTGTGTGTATATATGGGTGGTTTTTTTAATGGTTCTGCACACACTGTACATTGACATTGGTGTGTCCTACAACTTCTCAACACTCTGGGATTTGGGATCAAGCGGCACAAAACTGCAGACTGAGAAAAGCAGAGCTAAAATTCCTGAAACAACAGGCCTTCATCACTACCATATTTAATAGGCTCGCTACCTTGTGCATTCCTCAACCCATCGCTGGAATAGAGTGTATCTGGCAGGCTCATGACTAAGGTCAAGGTCTGTGAGAGACACGCTGATAACCCTCTGGGCTCAGTTTGACCCTCTGCTGGGTTTGAGGAAAAGCAACGATACCAGGCCTCTGTTGCTGTTTGACCAGGCCCACGGGCACCAGCATGGGGCGCACTGCAGCTCACTTTCAGGCAGGTTTGTCTCAAAACACCATACTAGTTGAGCTTTGTCTCTAAATTAAGATGATCTAATCTATTTTTGGGGCTTAAAGTTCGTCAGCTCATTGATTTGATTCAAATGTGCAAATTGTTTCAGCCTGTCGTGACACTGCATGGGTTGTTGCTAAGATCAGGCTTGACATTTATAAAAGAAGTGTGACCTGTATTTTCCACAAAACTGCATCAGGGATAATTCCAACATTTTGGGCGCCTCACTTTCAGTTTAAGTTCTAAATAAAGTAGTTTAGTTCAGTCGGGAGTAAGTTTGACTATTGACGGTTCAGCTACCACATCAAGCTTCTTTTGATGATACTGATGTTTTTAGTATTCACCGTTCATGTGGTGGAATTCTGTGCGAAAATCTGACAAAACTAAAGTAGGTGATGTGTGGCTGATTTAAAAGTTTCTCTATATTTAAAAATTGCTGGTTTTATTTGTTTGTTTATTCAGCGGGATGGTCTGTATGGTTTGCACATGTTGGATATATTGTTCTGTAACTAGCTCGTCAGTGTTTTTTTCTTAATTTATGGTGGGATACAAAAATGCATAAAACTTCTCAAAACTTTCTGCATCTGGCTCCTCAGTGGCTCTGTTACATAGTAGAGTGGGGCTGTGCGTGGTGGTCTGTTGGTGAGTTGGGGTTGCCAAGTGAGTGGCTCATGTAGCAGGTTTCTGGAGTACAGATGGAGGAGTTTGGGGTGGTGAAATTTCTACCCAGGACCAGCCGACCTAACACACACACACACACAGGACCACTGGTGCCTGGCAGCCCGCCATCAGTCTCGCTGTCACCCCTGGCCCACACATTATTTGACTGTGACGGGGTCTGTGAAAACAAGAACAAAAAAATGCGACGCTCATAGCGAGCTATGTGGGTGGTTTGCCGCTGCCCGCTCCGAGGATATGAGACTGCTGACGCCAGGGAGACACGGGAAGCTTGTCACGCTGATATGGAAATGTCGACGATGGGACAAACTATGTTTGTTTATATGTTCCGGGATACCACCCCACCACTGCGCGGCGACAATTTTACAGGTAGGACAGAAGGATGGGCCTCCGCCGACACATTCACCCTGGCAGCGGGAACATGGAGCCTGCTCTCACATGACTCGCTCCTCACGCACCAAACCCAGAAACTTGAACACACCACAACATGGGGCTGGACGGAGGAGGACCCAGATTTTTCTCAGCGGGTACTCTAAAGGAAGGAAGCTGGTGATTAAACAACAGGAAACTGCAGAATTAGGCAGTTTGTTGTTCACTCGTAGTAGTAGTATTTCCACAAAACAAACTGCGTTTCACTGGGTGCTGGAATGCCTAGTAATTAGGCTTTTTTTTTCATGCACTGAAACAATCCCTGTCACGAGCATGGATCATTACAAAATCCGTCCTCAACTAGAGCCAGCGGCTTACAGTGGTGTTAACAGAAAAACAGATATCAAACAGAATTTAAAGGAGGCGTGTGTGAGCAAACAGAGAGAGTCCCGAAAAACAGAAGGCTTCCTGTACCCTCTGAATCTGTTTCAACACAATGTCAAATGACGAACCTGGACATTAGTACCTTCCGCTGCCTACGCCCGAAAGTACATCTGCAAATGTTGGACGGACTATGAGAGACAAGTTCAACTGACTCAATAAACACATTCCCAGCACGAGAGCTCTGGCTGTAATGAATCCTTGTCAATGATTAACAGGCATGAGAGAAGATTCCAGCCTCCGTGTTGACTGTTGTTAAGGCCTTGGCTGTTTACCTCAGAAAGGAGGTTACAGAGCAGAAAGGTGGAGTCTGATTTGAGGATCTGGACCTACCTAAAGGAGGAGTCATAAAATAAATCTCAGAGGTTGAGAGATGATAAAAAAGGAGGTATTTTTGCCACACAAAGTCTGTCTTCAGTTTCCTCAAAAGTTAGTCTTTGGTTGACTTCGTCCAAACCGTAGAGTTATGCAACTTGTGACGCGGGTAATTTAGGTGTCACAAACGAAACTGACAGCTGCTGTTTAGAACATAAAACAACTAAAATAGAGAGGAGAGATTGATAAATGACTGAATGTCTGCGGCTCTAAACCCATGTCAATGCATAATCAAAAAAATATTCTCCCTGTGATCCCTGCTTGCAACAAACAAACAGCACTGAACACAGCTGTAGAGCATTCTAGTAATACTCTACTAACTTTGACCCCTGTCACCAAAGACCCCCTCCCCAAACCGCCTCTCTTACTTAGCATACATTTCCGGTGTATGTAATGCGTACTCTATTGACCTAATTTCAGGCTGCCTGCTCGACACACAGAGCAGCAGCCACGTCTCGCCTCCGTCCCTCCCTTGAACAACGCTCAGAATGCCGCACCTCCTCCTCCTCCTCTTCCTCCTCCTCCTCCTCTGCTTCTCCTCAGGCGCACAAGGCCCAGGACCAAACCATGAATGGCTCAGTCAACACACTTTGCTCCTAAACTCCCCTCCTTTTCACTTCTTTCTTTAATTGTTTTTTTTTTCCCATTTAAAGGCTGTGCACACACCTTGTTAAAGTCGTCCATGCTGTTGTTTTTTATGAGCATCAGCTGCTTTGCGGCAGTGAACCAAGATTTACTGACACGAAATGCAGTTGCACCTGCAGCAACAGCTACGCTTGAGCGTTCTCACCTAAATGAATAAATATCTTTCTGTCAGTACACATCCTCCACGGGCCTTATGTGACACAGGTAGTCACAGAAAAAGCAAAGTGCAGCGACAACAGCGGGTTTGACCTGAAAGCCGAAGAACCTCTCCAGCGCCCAGTGACCTCAGGGTGAAGAAATTCCACTTATGACCTCTACTGCTGACCTCCAGCTGTAGCATATTTCTTATTCTTTATTACATGCAGCACGTTTCAATAGTTACAACCCAGACTGTCTAAAGGCTATATCCACACACTGACACAGAAATGTGTAACAACTTGGACAAACCAGTCTGGCGTAAGGATTGGGCAATATGACAAAAGATTGTGTACGAGATGACAGAACTGTATCAAACCAGGGTAGATTTCTCTTTAATAGAATCTGCTTGTATTACTCCCACTGCAAGACTACTTTATGACAATTCGTTATATTGTAAATATATTGGTTTGAGTTGCCATGATAAAAGATGCAGCACAACCCAAGTCCTCTAACATTAAGTCAGCATTACTGATTTCATGTTTCTACAAATGACAATATGGCCAGCAGCCAGGCCATAGCAGTGAGACCACAAACAGTATATCATTCATTACTCCTGGTTTATTAACTGCCCATGCGAGCCCTAGTGACTCCGGGTCACCACACACACATGTGAGATACAACTGACAGTGTGACATTTGGGGAAGTTAAGTACAAAAAGCCGTGCAATCATGTGAGCACATAGATTCCACACTAAAGCCATGCATACTAAACCAAACTACCAGGAATATGAAACTTTCCACACTTGCCACTCAGCGGCCTGTAGAGATGCAAACATGACATTTAACTCTTTCAAAATTCATTCATATTATTGAAAGCAGGATGTGGACAAACCTTAACTGCAATGTACAGGCCCATCAAAACGTCTCACGTAAACTCACTGTCACTGGCACAGATGAGTTTGTAGGAGGATCGATAAAGAATGATAAAGCCGTCTGTGAAGGGCTCTGCCTTTCTCCTCCTTACTGCCTCAGGTTTCTGCTGACTCAGACACTTTGGAGGGTGTCAAAACAAAACAGAATGAGGAGAAAGACAAAAAAGCGATAACAGAAAAACAGATGTGGTCTGTGGAGAAGGGGCGAAGAGTAGAAAGTACAGGGTGAAGTAACAGGGCTGTGGATGGTTCCCCTCCTACCATAACTCAAACTGCTGGTGAGGTGGTGCAATCCTTTCCTCAATTTAGGTAAGCACTGCAAACATGCCGGTTGCCTGCCCGCGACTGGGCTCAGATTTCCTGTAAACGGGTGATATGTGGGAAACAGAACATCTGTGGTTGCAATTTCTTGGCATGGCTGAAAAGGAAACATGGCGTAGATAAGGTCGTCATGAAGGCTGATCGAGGCTGGCGAATTCAGAAATGGAAGCTTAATGCCATCGAGGAGACCAACCACACAGTAGCATTTGGTTTTCACAGAAACGTCAAGCTGATGCTGCAGCTCTGTCCTGTGCCAATGCAATGATGGGGGGAACCCTGCAGAGTCACCCATGAGATAGTCTATACAGGCTGTACGGCTGCGCTCAGGCTGAGGCAGATAAGCGGGTTGTCAGGACAGGCGACCCTGTGGGACAGGCTGGCATCACCCCAGACGTCTCACTCTGATAAGAGGACACAAAAATATATACAAGACGCCTCCTGAACGGCTGCTGCTGCCAAGCCAGAAGTCAGTTTCATGAGAGACGCCTAGCATGCAAAAGATCACTGAGCAGCAGCCGGAGAGCCTTATGTCCACAGGAGATGGAAAAATTTGGACGAAACATATTTGAAAACTGTCACATTATGCTGACATACTGGCTTAAAGTGAGATAGATGATTCAAAGTAAGGCTGGGTATCAACCTTCAATGATTTTTGTTAACAGCAAAATGTGTCCCTAGAAAAGTTTTGAAACAAAAGAAAGGGTAGGCATGTCTGGATTAGATTTGTAATCATTTGTGATGATTTAGCGGTGATTTAAATCAAAAGCTTGTTTTCATTAACTCTTTTGTTTAAAAGACAAAAATGGAGTTCGTAGAAATTTGTTTATACTTTAAAACTAAGAATTGAAAAACAAAACAAATTTTAGTATTCATACTGATAAATTACATCAGGTTCTGGCATCTAAACCCTGATTTTCATCCATATCACCTTGCGGACCTTAGGAACATACAGTAGAAGGATGTCTCTATGCTACACATGGTGAACAAGACAGTGAGTCAGGGCTCAAACAGCAGCACCTCCCTGGGAGGTGATCTGAGGCGTGGGGACATTGAACTTTGGAAACAATACAGTAATTGCTGTACCAGGTTTAACAGGGCTGAAGCTTTATTAAATGTTTTAAAACCAGTCACATGTCATTTAACTGGTTGGACTGGCCTGAGGACTTTGGTCGTCTTATGAATCAGCAGCAGACAGACAGAGATCAACCAAGGACATGATTCTGTCAGTTTCATACCAGCAGGTTGGCACAAATTACCCTCTGCTTTCAGTTTCTCTCAGATTACTATACAATCAGAAAACTGTGAAAGAGGACCATCATAAGTTCTGACAAAACAAGCGACATCCAGTCGGTTGTTTGTCTGATAACCTAAAATACCTTGATTTTCTGGATTTAATTTCTGTTTAAAAAAATATATATATATATATATAGGTGAGATGAAATACACATGAATGGCTGTGCCAAGAGCACAAGTCCTGATTTTATTGTATAACAGGTAATATTACTACATGTAATTTGAGGGCGCAGTCCAGACAGGGATTGGTCAGAATGCATTGTGTTGCAAATGATCCACAATGATACTGTCACTGCAGGCCTGTATTTACAAATAAGTGAACAATGCCGAAAAACAGCCAAAACACTGGAAAAGCGAAAAAATAAAGACGAATGCTTCATGCAGGAGTGACTTGCAGAGTTTGTAAGTGTAGTTTCATTTGTTGCCATTAGTTACATCATAGCCAAAACATTGCTGTATAAGTCACATGTTTTAATATAACAGTCAATGACACTGCAATGTAATAGCATCTTTTAGAAACTTGTGGCCGTAGTGATGACAAGGAAGTGGTGACTGATTGCTGGTTCTTTACTGGCACTTGCATTTGTCAGTTTATTTGGACATCACTTCATTGCTAACTATACACACGTCATGGGACATGAGGTAACTGTGTCTCTCCAACACCTGCGGCGTAATCAGCCAGGGCCTTCTCTGTTGCATCTCAGAGGCCAGAGGAATATGTCCGCACTTGTTTCCCTCATCTACGCCATTACTCACTCACCAGACATGTGACTGGCAAACTAATCCCTCTGTGTGGGTGACGGTGTGTGTCCCACGCACACGCAGCCCAACACGCCATCTCAGCCTCTGCTCTCATGCTGATAGTCACATCAGCTGTTTCCTAAATTCTCTCAGGCAGGCAGTTTTATTAAGAAGTCAGCTGAGGGTGACCTTGATGCCAAAAAAGCACACCAAAAAGGTAACAAGCTGTTTTTACTACTTCTACAGAGCATTTTTTTCTACAGCAGCTAGGTTTCTTCTATGAAAAAGGGGGTTCCCTCCTGACCAAAGAAATCCCTTTGGATCTGTGAAGTCACTCCCCTTATTAATGAAGTCAAAACGGACGTCTATTGCCTTTAATGGTAATTATCCACATCACCGCCAGGCTGGGCACTGTGCGGGGAGGGAAAAAGAAAAAAAAGGATGTTTCTGAGTTACAGTGAGGTGCATGCTGGGAGTAGTAAAGCAGGACACCACCGTGTGTGCGTGTGTGTGTGTGCAGTTTCTGGCCTTCTCAGTTCAGAGATATGGCAGGCGAAGGCCAGATTCACCCCCCCTCCGCTCACAGCATCAGCCTGGGCAGGATTATCACATTACTGACAGGATTCCCCCTCCATACAAGGTAACGAGGTTTCATCCGTGAAATGGAGACAGATCTAATCAACATGGAGGTGCTCTTTGAAATCAGCTTATTACCCGTTTTAAGACACGAGGAATTGATTGATTAAATCTCTGGCTCTTTGAGGTTGACATCTGACAGAAATGTATCTGACATTTACCCAGCCAGCATCCCTTCACTTAACATGTTGGAATTTAGTGGTGCTGGGCAAAGATATGCACAAACATCAACATGAGACATGTGGTATGTCAAAGAACTTAAGATGTCACCTCACCTGTGTTTCTCCAGCTCATTGTGCGACGATCTGAAAGGGCAAACAGACAAAAGACAAAGATGAGTGTTGAGACAGCAAATGCCAAAATTGCACAAACTTCAAATCACAAGCTGTGAGAGTTAGGGTTGGATATAATGAATAATCCCAAGGTGAGGGGCTTGGTTAGTAAATGTTTTGATATAAATGTAAGACAGATTAAAGTGAGACGTTTGGAAGACAGTGCCAAGTAACAGCAGATCTGAGAAACATTCAGGAAAAATGTGTCATGAGATCAAAGAAGGGCCTCGATTCTTCTCAGCTTTTTCCTTTCTGTCTGCCTCCAGGTGGCTCTAGGGCTTTTGAATTCTGTAGTTGCAACACAGGAAGAGATTCTCTATTATAATCAGTCTAAAACAGACTGTATCGTTGTCGCTGTATCTATGTTGCATATTCACAGACGTGCAGAAACTTGGTCACACATTCTGGAAATAGAAAACCATGACAACTGTGCAAAAGTGAAGCCAGATTCTTTAAAATCTTTTTCCATGTCTGTGTGACATGTGTCAGAGAGCGTGCAACAGAGGGCAAAAATGGCCCAGAGAGAGAGAGAGAGAGAGCAGTATCTGTGACACTGCACAACAACCCCTCCACCCCCCGCTCCCACACACACACACACACACACCCCTCTTCCCCTCCCCTTTCCTAGCACGCATACAAACAGCACGCACGCACTGCTGTTGCTGCTGCACACTGGCCTGACACAGGACACAGGATAAAAACACTCTCAGACGTCTAGAGGCCCAAGACGCTGCAGAATTCCACAGCGGGTGGGCCACTCCGAGGAGAGTCTCTATTATGACGTGCAATCGGGAGCAGCGAGGGCAGCACAGTCCATCTGAAACAGGCCCTCTGTTCATGAGACCGTCATGGATACCACAGCAATAAAAACAAAAACAGCGACAACAAAGGGCCAGACTGACAACAAGCCTTTTCAGATTTTCCACTGTTTGAGAGCCCTCGAGCTCCTGAAGCAGTGGTTCCCACAGCTGTGCTGGGGTGGGGGGTGGGGACACGGCAAGAGCATCTGCACAGCGATGTTGACCTGTGCAACTGGGAAAGTGTGGCGCCTGCACAAAATCATTCGAGAGGGTGCACAGGATGTCGCACCGCTGCTAATAACCTGATCCAAAAGGTCAACAAAGACCTTTAATCCATCATGGAGGAAGTTGGGAAACCAGGGGAAGGTCCCAGTCAAAGCACAGTTCATGACCAGGAAATCATACAGTGAATTTCAGAGGAAGAGAATGCACACGGACCTGTAATAACAGCAGGTTAACACACACCTTTACATGTTATGTAAAAGGATGTTGTGGCATGCAAAGATCTGATGTCATAAACTGGGCCCTGATGATCAAAGGCTTGTAAATTAGGCTTATATCACCTTTTATATGGGATGTTAAACTGCCAAAGCTCAAATTCTGAGCACCCTGTGTTCATTTTCCCACATTCACAGGAATCACAGTTTCCAAGGATGCTTGTCATCTGGGATATTTATATTTTTAATTCCATATCTACTGTGACAGGGAGGTGAAGCAAGAAAATTTTCACTTATAAAATTCCAGGTGTCTCTCTCTTTTTTTAGAAGTGTTTTGATTTAACAACAGCCTGCGAGTAAACAGGGATACTCCACCAGGGTTTCTTCTGTATGTGTGCACAAATAGACTCCCAACTGATTTTTTCACATGCCCTGGATAGTGCAATATTGCAAAACATGTTATCTTGTTTTAATTTGAAGATTTGATTAGGAAATCAAATACTGTAACACCAGTTATTGGTGCAACAAAGCAAACATTGCACTTTTTAATGAGCCAGATTCTGCTAAACTGAAACTACAGTTTCAGTTCAAACATGAAACATGTTTTTACTTCACTAACCCCCCCACCACCTACCCCACCTCCTCCAGCATCCTGTTGATGCTTTAAAAAAAGGCGGGAGAGTGGTAGGAGAGTATAAAGGGAGCTGGGGAATTTGCCCTGTTTTTCTTACAGTACAGACCTGCTTTTCCCTCTTACAGGGAGGGAAAAGCAGGTCTGGTTCATGAAACCCAGTGAGCTGTGCTTGTCACTGAGTGTAGGTGTCTGTTTTGGCCACCACACCCACCTGCCACATTGCCACACACACCCCTCACCCACGCACACACTTAATTATGTTAGTCTGTTAGAGACTGTATCAGAGGAATGTGGAGGAGACTGCATTCTCATTTCTGACTAATGGATACAAATAAAAATACACTTGCGTGTAGTTTACAAATCTACACGCCTAAAAAAAGGAGTGTAATTACAATAGTCATACCACAGGTTAACATACTGTTTGAGTAATTATGTAACACTGAGAGTCATTATTCAGGAAATCAGGCTCACTGCGCTTATTTAAACTAATAATAGCCAACAGGATTTTTTTTCATCAGATTTTAACATGCCACTCTTCCTGGAAATAAACTGGACTGACCAGGACTAACAATGCAAATGTTTCACCAAAAACACATTTACTGTAAATCATACTTGATACTTGATGGACATTTGACTGACTTTGAATGACTTCACTGTTGCACACCTAGATTAAATAACCTTGTAAAAATTTGCATGTAAGTCTCGGGCATGACAGTCTCCAAATGTGGGTGTGAATTCAAGAGAAGAAGGGATGTTTCCCACATTGACAATATCAATGTTGCAATGCTATTTTACACCAAGGTCCATCGGGTGTGTCAGATATCCAAAGAAAGACCAGTGCTGATAGGATTAGTAGATTAATCCAAGGAAAATTAATCATCACCTATTATTTCAGTAGGTTTTCAAGCAAAAATGTCCCACACTCTGTGGTCTCAACCTCTCAAATGTGAATATCTTCAAGTTTTGGACTGATGGTTGGATAACACAAGGACATTTGACAAACAAAACATTAAATCAATTAATAGATTAGTCAGGAAAGTAACTGGCAGATAAAGTGACTGTGAAACTACAGTCTCACAATTGGTGATTCTCCTACTGCCACTCCTGCAGGCCTTTTAATTTTAGAGGTAGAGAATTGAATGTTAACCAGCTGATGTTTAAATGACCTTTAATCAGCTGTCCAACCGGTCTTAAGAGAGAGAGAGGGAGAGAGCGAGCCACAGAGCAGGACTGAACCGAAACTGAAACTTCGATGTATTTACGTATGTAAAGTAACTCCCTGTAATTATTATACCCTTGCAGCAATGTCTATAATAGTTTCAGACTCTGATGCATTTAAATGGGGTCATACCCGGGATGAATGTGTGTTAATTAATGTTTCACGAGGAGAGAATGAAAACCAGTCGATAATCTGATCAGAAGCTTCGATCTACGGTGTCACAGTCAACTCTGTGAGTGTGTCTGAGTGTGAAGGAGAAAGTGCAGGACAATCTGCGAATAAGACATTTGCTTTCATTTCCCATCACACACACACACACACACACACACACACACATACAAATCACACCAACCACATGAAAAAGAGGGCATTTCAAAGCTCTGCACAGGTGAAAGAATGGTAGCCGTGCGAGACAGCGTGCAAAAACGAAAGGTTATGTGCATGTCGGGTGTGTTTTCTCTCAGCATGGAAATGTTTCTTTAGGTGTGTGTGAACTAGAGAGAGAGAGAGAGCAGCAGAGTTGACAGTGTACGCGTGGCAGTGTTTACTGGAGGGACCAAAACAGAGAGCCCAGCCCAGGCAGGCAGCAAGAAAGATGGCAGTGTGCATGAAAACAGCTCTCCTACACCATGTCTGTGTGTGTGTTTCAATAAGCTGGCACGGACACAAACATGTAATAAAAAAGCAGGAAATATATTTACCTATTGTTCTGAGTTTTTCTGGAAATTGGCGAGGCTTTCGTTTTCTTTCTGGAAAAGTCGCTACTGTACGGTAAAACAGACGCATAACCGTGTTCTGCCTCTATATGGACACAGAAAACAAAATGAATGAAGATAATTTAATTGTCATGTCTGCAAGAATTAATTTTAAAAAGTAAGCTGCTAATGAGTCGTGTAGGGAAACTGTGAAACATGAAAACGCTACAGAGGCTAAATGTCAATTCCGGAGGAACAATTCATCCATATAGCTTCCAATACATCCACTTAGCATTGTATATCCTTCAGCAAGGTTTATATTTTACACAGCCAAGATTACACGGCCATTTAAGAGTATCTGTCATTATGATACTAGCTACTATTTTCAATGTCACTCTTGTTTACTCATTTCTCTACTAAAAATACTGCACTGACTATATCTACCGTCTGCCTTGTATCAGAAATAATGCAAACACTGCTCACAAATATATGACATCCTTTAAATAACGAACTACAGTTATTCCTATTTAGCATTTAGGCTACTGAGTCCAGTTTGCACCCAATCGTCTGGTCTATGTCCCATTGTCTGTAAAGTGACATCATACCTGCACTATGGCAGGGCACGTTAAAACTTCACATATGATAAAACCGTGAAGCTAGCTGCCACCCTAAATCTCCATTCACAAAATAGTCACGAGCGTAGAAATGCTGTCAACTTGTCAGTTTAGCTTGAAATACCTCTGTCTCTTCTTTCCAAGTACTCTGCAGCCTCCAGCAGAATTAAAAGAGAATTAAGTTCCATCCTGTTGTTGTCTTGTTATAAAAATAGAAACAATCTATTTACACAAATGTACAAGTCATAAAATAATGGAATGGTAATTTAAAAAACTGTTTCAGAGCGATGTGTGCTGGCCGATATATTCACTTCTGAGTCTTGGTTGACTCCAAACTACAGTATCAACAGCACCTAACTAAAACTCAGCGAGGTGAGTGATCGCGAATCTGTCCAATAAGAAAAGCCTGCAGGCGGGTTCTCCGGGTGTGTTCTAACCAATCAGAAGGTCGTAAAGGGCGAGATGCGATTTGATTGGCGTGAGAGAATAAAAGTCATCAGGGACATACCCTAGCAACAGCCTGAGTGACCCGCCCCCTCCGTAGCTGATTGGCTTGACGAGCAGACAAGCTTCCACTGATTGGCTGAGATGAATCCTGGGCGTGTGTCATAGTTGAACTTGGGGTGTTGTTGTGGTTGCCAAATTTGATAACTTCTCAAAAGTATGCTTTTTGATTTGAACCGAAAATTAAACTACATTCCAAGGCCATTCAGTCAAAAAGCCTCTTTTATATACGTCAGCTATTTCTCATAAGACTGTGTGGCGTGGCAGAATTACCCACAGCGTCTGTGTTTTGTGTTCATTTCCTGTCCAGCTCATTATGAAAGTCTTGTATGAGGCTGCAGAAACAGAATTGGGTTATGACTAGGAAATGTAAAGTTGCAAAACACACATTTAACCTAAACTTTTATTATATGTACATTGTCTCAACAGAGTTTGCAGCATGGTTGTACTGAAGAAACACTCTCTTAAAACAACCAGAGCTGAGGCAAAGTCATTATTTTAAAGTCACAGGTGAGTCTCAGTTCTTGGCTATGAAGTGCAATTTAAGCCCAAGTCATACACTTTGTATTTGGAGTCCTAAACAATTCATTATGCACCCTTGACCAAATGAAGCTAATACTAATTAAAATTTACAAATAGAACAGTAAATTTGAAGAAATAATGAATGTTTTTTTAATCTAATTTATTAGTTACAAATAAACTAGAACATTTAAAAGCTGTGTCAATTATGTGACAGTTGATCTCACAGAAAATTATTTACAATAATTTTAGCTCAGTCAGTTATTTCAAGCTTTTCCAATGTGGTTATAATCAGCTCGTGGGATAAAACCATTCCAGTTAGTCAAATTTTGGATTTGGAAAAGTGTGATGGACATTTTTCACTATTTTCTGACATTTTAGAAACAGTTAATCAAGGATGTAACTTTAACATTATTTGGTAATGGAAATAATTGTTAGCTGCCGCTCTAAACACAGTTGTGATACAAGTTTAAAAGTCTTTTTTTAAGTTGTCAATTCAAGTCTAAAGCCCCCAAAAGAAACAAACCTCGGCTGTGTGATATGCTTGCAGCTGAACTGTGGGAGTGAGCAAGGTGTCACAATTGCTGGAGCCATGGAAGACTTATGAATATCTCAGCAGGAGTGCCAGCAGAGTATAAATGTGGGTTGCTCTGCTGCATGGCAGGCGGTTTATATGCTAGCAGCCAGATGTTTGTGCATCAGATTGTTGGAGTGCATTCTGAAGAAATCACAAAGGCGTTACAATGAAGCTAGCGACTTTTACAGTGAAAGATGAAGAGGCCCCTGAGGACCACAGCCACAAACATTGTTTTTGTTGTAGTTTCTTGGTAATGAGTGTCACACAGGATCCTCACGGGGCTTGTACTGCAGACAGTTTATCATAGATTGCAAGATTTCAAACATTGCAAATTGCTGGTTAAGTCTGTTGCTGTCAGTGTTGTAAATGTGAGAAAGAGAAATGTTTCAGATTTAAAAATTACCTTAAATGTGTAAAGCTGTGAGTGACTGCCACTAGCAGCCACACACACAGACAAAGATATACCAGTGGTGCTAGAAATGGACTGTATTCAATTGTATGTAACATTATTTGTTTCTGGTTTATTTATACAGAGCTAAAATGAATATTTATGAAGGTAGGATTTATTTCAGGCCTGTTATATTAAACTATATCAGTTTTAGCTAAGTGTACATAATAAAATGGCAACTAAGTGCATATCTTAATTGTGTGTAAAGTAGAAACAAGCAATTTAACTAAAAATTGACATCTAGGATGCAGGTGACTATAAGTGCAAATTGACCTTTACAAAAACTGTGATTATATTTGGTTCATCAAGCTGAAGCCAAGCAGAAACCACATTCAGCTGCAGATGAAACTGTAAGAATTTATGTATGCCAAGAGTTTTTATTTCCTGTGTTTTTGCCTGTTGCTGTTGCACATGACTTCATTTCAGTGTCTAACTCTTGTTTACTGTAATATTTCCAATGCATTTTTCATTACACGT
The DNA here is from genome assembly GCA_033238685.1 of Lates japonicus. Lineage (NCBI taxonomy): Eukaryota > Metazoa > Chordata > Actinopteri > Centropomidae > Lates > Lates japonicus. Next base: position 6,203,267 of record BRZM01000013.1, read on the forward strand.
TCATTGTTGCCGTGATGCAGACAGCTGTAAAGGCCACGATGATGTGGATGGGTTCTGTGTTGTGTTAACTATCTTTTGTTTGTCCTTTTAATACGTACTTATGAGGCAAGGCTGCTTGCCAGTGAGATGATTAATGGTCTCTCCCCCCATGCAATTTTAATTCACTATATACAGATCAGAACAGGAGAGATATTTGCTTTTTTTGTGTCACTCCTTAAGCGTAATAGAATATGTTGATTTATTTATGAGGTGTTTTGATAGCTCTTCACAGGAGAATAGCGTTTGCTGTCCTGCCCGCATGTTCGTTCTTCATGGTGATGTGAAGACACAGTAAACAAGAGACCAAATTAGCCTCACTACATCCTTGTTTGAAACTGTGCAGCCGCTGTACACTCATAGTGAGAATATAACCCAGTCACACGTACAGTGCAAACTGTGTCACAACAACTGAGCTATTGCATTTTCTCTGGTCGGACATGATGTTGTGTTTGGGCGACAACCCATGACGATTCCGGAGGTAATTATAGAGAAGTTATGCAACTTGTATACTTCTTATCACAGGCCCGCACATACGCAGTGATGTCGATGCACTGTTCCACTGAACTCTGTACATCTGCAGCTTGTTTTTGATTGCAGGAGGCCACAGGTTTATGGAGCCACCAGGGGTGTTTGTCTCTTTAGATTTTGTTGTGTGAGCATTTGTTTGACCTGACTGGAGGTCAATGCAATCAAGAGCGACTCAACCTTGACCCTCTTTTACGTAAGCAAGAATTAACCAGTTTGTGAATGTTATCACCTCTGAGGTTTTTACATGCATTCACTCTGCATGGTTTTAGAGGCCCCTTCCTCCCTTAACTCTGGTGAACTTCAGCAGAGAGATATGTGGCATTATGCCGCTGTATTTGCTGCAATTATTCAGTGACATGGTTTGACAATCATCTCAGTTACAGTGGAAACTTAGGCCAAGAATTCTTTTTATAAAGAGGGCTTAGTATGGTTAATGAATGCTGATGGAGCAGACACGAAGGAAAAACTCAGATCTTCTGTCATTCAAATTGTAAAAGGCTGGCAAAATAACATCTGGTTTTGTAAAATGCATGTTAATCTACTTGAACTTCAGCCTGTGCTGCAGTTAAAATATCTTCTAAAATGGCAACCAAACCATAGTCACATGGACATCTGAAAAAATTTTGGCTGCTAACCCAGAAAAAAATTCTCTATCTGAACAGACAATTGATATTTGTCTATTTTCATGGTATGCATGACAAAACATATTGGAGTAAATAGTCCAGAAACCCTCCTGGTGAAATATGTTTTGCTATCCCATCTTGTGATGTTTGATTTAATGGGTAGAAAATGTAATGATAACTGGTAATGCTCTGAAGTAGTCATTACGGTACAGAAATTCAACCATCCTTTTGCATCATATGAAAGGAAATAGCCTTTTTGCCCCCCCCCACCCCCACTGCATGCTTCTATTTATAGACTTATCATCTGCATGCTCTCTGATCATAGTGGCTCAGGCCTCACATTGCTCATTGCCTCAGGCCTATCAGCCAAAAGACTACTCTCTCCGCTCTTTCTTTGTTGTCTCCCATCTCACCGAAACATCTCAATTTTGTCAGTCGACCAGTAACCAGCTGGCCTCAGCGGGGCATCACTATGACCAAACTTGCACAGTAAATAAGAGCATTATGACTCTTTTTTGGGAATTTAGGTCATAATACCAACCCTCCTGCACCTGCACCACGTTATACCATTACATATTAATATTTGCTTAATTGTAACAGCAAAAAACAAATGTTATTTTTAGAAAATGTGTTTAGTTATTTCTGAGTCGACTGAAACTGCAGGCCTCTTCATTGTGGCCTTCAATGTCCACCTCAAAATCTTCTCATTTCCCTTTTCCCTTGTTTACTTGTATGTTATTAGGTTAACTATTTTGAGTCACATTTAATACATCAATACTCTGCAGAAGACTTCCGCATTTAATAACTGAAAACTGAGACTATCAATAAATCAAGGTCTTTATTTTTAAGTATATTCTTCAGTGTTGAAGTGCAGCCATATGCAATAGTCATCAGTCACACAAGGAATCCGTTTTTTGAACGACAGTGTAAGGTTTAATTCTCCTGCCTCAGTCAATTTCCATTTTTAGGCATGACTGAGGGACAAAATATCAGCAACATGTGTTTCGTGCTTCCTCCACTGCAGCAGGCAGTCTCAAAGTGATAATCCCCCAATCAAAGTGATGTTCTCAGGAAATAACCCAAATGTTTTCAATATGTGAGTGGAGGGCGGTTCCTTTCTACATGAGACTCCTCTGTCAGTCTCATTGCATTTACAGTCATGCTTGTGGCTCATAAAAGCCTCTTTCGACAGTAGATATTCTGGAGCCCTGGAGCCAGGACAGAGAGTGAAGACAGACATACCAAGTGTGACAGGAATCAGTTTTTGTCAAGTATTATTATTTTTTATCTGTTGACCTTTCGTTAACTAGGATGGATTCTTAAGATCACAATCTAATCACCACCATCATAAGAAATTCTGCGCTTTTATGTCTACATGTGATTGTGAGATTACCTTGATGAAATCTCTAGTGCACAAAAGACCTGCTTGCTGAATGTTTTCCACCCTGATATTGTTAGGTTCAGTGCTTATAGGAAATCACAGCTCTGCCACAGTGTGCTAATGTGGCTCCACAGTGATCCTTTCTCAAGTGAGCTAATGGGGTTGGGGAGTTGTTTATCTTGTTGACACTGACTGTTTACCGACTACCTTCCTCTCAGTTGCAAGCACCCTCCATCTCATCCTTTAGGCCAAAGGTCAGTTACTGTAGTCTGCGTTCTGCCATCTTGGTTCCACACTTAAATAAATCAGATGTAGGTCTGTTAAATGCTGCTCCACTCTAACTGGAGAGAGAGCTGAAGTCAATGGACACCTTTTGCATTTTCCATCAGCAGGCCTGGGATCAGATTATTAGTAAAGGGGGAAAAGGTATTTTTTTAAAATACAAATCAAACCTTAAAGGCTGTGTCAGCACTGAAATAGATGTTAAAACCCTGAGCTGATGGAGTTAAAGCCTATTACAAGGCTAAGATCTGAAAACCAGTGTTCATGCCCATTCTGAACAAAGGTCACATCGTATTAGCATGAACATGCTCTGATTGGTCTCGAGCAACATCTGATGTTCACTCTGCACTAAGTCTGTCCCATGACAAAAAGGTGCTGCTGCTCGTGTGACTTCACACCTGCAATTCAGGATTTTCCATTGAACTTTAGAGTGATGCAATATGCCGCACAGTTTGCAATGTAGACACCGACACAAATAGCCTTAGTCACTGAAATTACATGTTCCATCCCTCCCCCATCTCCTGTGCATTTTCAGGAACATCCGGTGTGTCATCGTTGTTGATGTACCAGAGAAATACAAAACTGTCTGGAAATATTCCTTAAGGGCGGGGTGGGGTGTGCACAAAGCAGGGGTTGAGTCTCTACACCTCTTGTACACGCATGCACTAACGTAATCCAAACAACTGCATGATGTTTGTTACTTACACTGTTAAGTTTTAAAAGAAAAATGTGAGAATTCATCACATTGATTTGTCTTTAAATTATTCTGCAGCTACAAGCACAAAGAGCTTCTGTACAATTGCAGAACTCTGTTGCATCATGTTTTTAAGATTTAGAAGTGGCGCGTTCTCATGGTATAGCGAAAAACCTGAACGATCTCAACCCTGACTTGAAAACCTTTGATGTTACCAGGCTTCAAACCTCAAGCCGTGGGCATATATTTCTTTCTTTCAGCCAGAATATCTCAGATGTATAGGGCAGTCCTCCCACACACACACACATATATTCATGTATCCAGGTTAGACATTTTCCTTCCACAATCATCACGCTCAATCTTCATGTTTATGTTTTGTTGTGTGTTTGGGGAGGACCCTGTCTGGTGACTCCAGAAGGCCTTCAGCTTTGTTTTTTCCCAGGATTTTAAACCCAGTATTCATCCCTGTCAGCTTTCACACATCACACAGCTTCAACGTGCTGGCTGTCATGTCTGTTTGAGTCATATTTAGCACACCCATGCTTGTCTCAGCATGTGTGATGAGCATATGATGTCGATGTTCTTACTTCAAACTTTGGCTGTGTTTGAGAAGAAACAAGCATAAGCAAGTAAACAGTATTCCCAATTTGTAGGCTATTCCACTTCACTTGTGAAATTTGCATATAGCTGATTTGGCATCTTCTGAGGTCTCTGTTAGTAATTTATTTGTCACCCTGGCAGCAGTGTGCTCCGAGTCTATATATGTACATAAATACCATCTCAAAGACTCTTTCCTCCCCATATACCCCTGCATTCTCCCATCTGTGTCCCACCGTACGTCCTGTTCTCTCCATCTGTGAGGTTCTGCCCACAGAGCAGACAGCTCCTCACCCAGCAAGAGGCTGAAAGGTGGCAAACTATCCGACTATCATTTGCCATTTCATTCCTGTGGTCCAACCTCTTTTCTGTGGCATTAGCAGCAGCACCTGGGCTGTTTTCTGTGCCGTGCCTGGCACTGCTCATCTGGACTCTCTCCAGGTTCCTGGGTTCCTCAGTTCCTCTGCCTTCCTGGCATGGGTGCTGCAGTAGGATGACTCTGACTTGCTCCTTCCCCTCTTGTGCTCAGTGCCACATGATAGCACCATGTTGCTGTGGCATATGTCCTCTATGGGACCTCCAGGATCTCAAGCAGCGTTGAAGCATGAGTGCACAGGGCTGCAGCATTCAGATATGTTGTGTAGGATGTGGGAATCATAAGAGATATGTCAAAGAAAAACAGTGAAACTCATTAAAACATATTGCAATTTGTATTTTCTGCCTCACGCATTTTTTTATGTTTATGTTCAAGCTAGTTAACTAGTGAGAAAAATCAGGCCAGACTGAAACACAGACACCAACACTGTGTAGAAAAACCATACAGCCACAAAAACTCAAGGAAGCCTAAGGGGGGGCAGGGATGTGTGCATGTGAGGTTGAATGGGCTCAAATAAAACAACCATATCCGTGACCATGGCAACTGGCGAACTTAAGCTAATTCATACACTCAAACAGCAGGTCTCTAACAACAAACATCCTCCCTATAAATATGCAAACTAGGCCTATCTTCTCTTGTGGGTGGGCAGCAGAGAAGGACGGTGACAGACCACCCACCAATGGATATGATTCTCTCCTGATAATGGATGAATATTGGAAAATGAAAGCGGTCTCTTATTGAAACAAGTATAACTGAAAAACCATGCCTCGTGGTTTGAGATTTGAGTTTGATATCCCACTGAGAGGCCTTGTCAGGATGTCTGGATTTACAAATCCCTGGTGTGCCATTGCCTCTAACCTTTGAAGAAAAACAAACTATGAGTAGTTTGAAATGTTGGAAAATTGGCTTATTTGTCTTAAAGCTTTACAACTCTCATGTCTCTGCATTGAATTTGCTATGTGTAAGTTGCTATCACTACATGGCAACATTAGCATTAACAGTTAGCATGCAAACTTCTGTAGAAGTTATTATCCTAACTTCTGTAGAAGTTAGCAAGCTAGCTCCGGCCGATAGTGAGTCGCACTAGTGCTCAGTCTGCCCTTAGTCCAACATGAGAGGATGAAGAAGTAACTCTGCCCAGAGAATGTATTGTAACTTCTTGCCCTGTAAACTCCACAATGGTTGAATCCCTTGGTAAGGAGACAGCTGTTAACATTGGCTATGTAGCGATAGCAAAAACGTTTATATAAGAGCTTAAAGTATGGAGCTATGCTAGGTGATTAGCCTAGCATAGTATGAAGGAAAAGTTGGCATGGCTCTATCCAAAGTTACAGTATTACAACACTTTCCAATGCTCACAAATCCACGTATATATATCATTTGTTTAATGCATACACAAAGATAAATATGAAAATTACAATTTTCAGCTTTCAGTCTTTATGTTAACATAAGCTAATCGCCTCCTGACTTCAGCTCCAAAGTTGTAAAGTATGGCTAAATATGTACAAGGTACAAATTACATGTACAAAACATCACAACAAGACAATTCAGTCACACAAAGCAGTCATCATCACACACAGACAGAAACACTGATTGAAACAGTCATAAATGTGCATTATGAAGAAACTCTGGTTGGAGTTTCTCTCAGGAGGCAACTGTTAGCTTCATTGGCTGTGGGGGAAAAAAATACATGCACTTGTGCCCCACTGATAATTAGTTGCGTGTGTGTGTGAATACCTGCGTTGCTGAAATGTTTAGCTTAAGCTTTTCATCAGCCAGCTCACAAGTGGTCAAAGGGCGTGTCAGGGACAAATGTCAGAGACGGCACGCCACTATAATTACTACCATCTCACAGGGTCGCACATATAGTAAGACTTGTGTTTTTGTGACTGATTGCATGTGAACCTGTGTTTATACTCTGTGTGCTTGCACGCACACTGGCATTGTGAGTATACTATATGTGGACGTGTGTGTTTGGGTGTCTGTGTGTCTCTGTGGGCATTATTTTGCCCATCTGGCATTTTAGGCCCACAGCTGCAAGGTACAGGGGTTGGCTCATATCCGGTGCTGAGCTGGCAGTGGAGGGTGGGGTGTTAGAAAGGGTCCGGCATGTGAGGAGTCATCACACAGCTCCCTTCCTGCTGTACTCTTCCACTGCTTCACTTCCACATACACCACGCAACTTCAGGGGAGGGGTCTCCCATGCTATATGTAGTTGTTTATTACTGAATGTGAAGAAGTATGTAAGGCGCTCCCCTCCTCAAAAATAAGCCATCTTTCTTTTCTCCTCACACACGCAGAGGCCCCTGACAGGTGGTGTCCCCATGGGCCTTGTCAGGTAATTACCCCCAGGTGCTGTGTGTGTATATATACTGAGCCCACACTGGCAATGAGGACAGATCTGGAGGGGCATCATGGGCTAATCCAGACATGTTAGTTTTGGTGTAACCTTCAGGACCACTGCAGGTTTTGATTTAGCTCAGGCACTCGCTGGTTAATTCACGCTATACATAAGTTCTTGTCCAGAGCAGCAGGAGGGAAGCATTCTGCAGTTGTGCAATGTTTTCATCTGAAAACAATAGGCAGAACCACAGATATGCCTGGCTGTTTTTAAGGGCTCGAAGAAAAGGAGGGCAGTGAACCTCCAGGGGTGTTTTTATGAGGGAACCGAAAGAGCAACAAGAGAGGAAACATGCATGTTGCATGCATGCTAACACATTTTTACTTTTCTGCATGCACAGAGATCAGTAGGACAGCAGTGATTAGTATAATTCGCAAAATTTGTTAGCATTTAAACACAGGAGCATAGTTCTTGAGAGCTCACCAAAAATGAAGTGCACATGCAATCTCCTTATTCATCATTTTTAGGGGAGGAAAGTGGAGCAAAGTACAGGAGTTTCAGAGCAGGGGGGCATTTGAACAGTGAAGTTAAAGCTCTGCGATGGCTGCTGGCCTGAGCAGACAGAGAGAATGGCCCACAAATGCACAGCTGTTTCTAATCGGTAACTCAGCACCGATGGCTGACCTACATTCTGGTGCTTGCACGTCTTTGAACCCGTGGCCCTGCCAGACTCAGCCGTGGGGGAAGGTAGAGGGAACGAGGGAGAAAAACAAGAGGGAGGAGAGGCTGGAGTCAAGAGGGGTAAAAGAAACAACAGGGAAAAAGACAGAAAGACAGAAAGAAAGAGAGAACTTTTTTTAACTTTTCTACTTTGTTTTTTATGTTGTAATGGATTGTGCAGGTATAGGTCTAACACAGGTTGCATGGAGTGCATGCATGTTTAATGACAGAGTACATCAGGCAGCCAGAGCTCTGTGTGTGCCTTCAAATGTTTCCACAGCCCCAAAGTGCAGCTGTGCACACCTAAAAAAAGAAGGAAAAAAAAGGGAAAAATGAACTCATAAAAACCTCCTGACCGTCAATTTTCTGGTCCTCTGGATGGACTTGTTACGCTTGGAAAATCCTCATTTTTCTAAATTGTTTTTCTTTGTCAACACCCTGCTGTCTATCAAACTTTAATAAAGTTCTGCTGTCTGAATCTGAATGAGTGTCCCCTTTCATTAAGGCTGGAGTGCATCTAGCTGGCATTCCTTGCATGCAGAGGAGGGAGAGCCGAACATGCAGAGTCGAGTGCCAGGGGTCCCCTGGTAATGACTCATGGCAAAGATCCCTATCCAATCCCACTCCCAAACAGGCCGCTTCCCTGGGTCATGCAGAGAGTTTGAGTGGGGGTGGGTGTGTTGTATGGGAGAAGGAGCAAAAGGAGTGGAGGGGGGCGTTTGGAGCAAAAAAATAAATAAAAAAATGCTGCAGAAACAAAAACCGTTAGCTTTAACATTTACACACACTCCGCCTCTGAGAGAGGAAGGAACTGGAAGTGGGTCACTGTGTCTCAGGACTCTAGAAAAAAAAAAGAACATAGAGAGCACCAGGGCGGGGAAGAAGGGAAAACCGAGAGAGAGAGAGTCAGTGGTGGACTCAGGCCAGCCACGAATTCACTGGATTGAAATGTGCAGCAAAAAAAATCTACAACAAAAGTAGAAGGAGAAGGATTGTGAGTCAGAAAGAGAGGGCTCGCTTTCATCTTGTGTCACCAAAAGCAGGTGTGACACAGACAAGTGCAAGCTTCAGAAGCTGTTTGCAATGTAGCACAAAGGCCCATGTTTCAATTTCAGTCAGTCCCTTTCTATAGATACCAAATCAACAGTTTCTCACCTGAAAACAGTCACCAGACGTCATTTCAATACAACAGGCTGCAGAACAAAAAAACAATGCATGTTTTTCTTTTTGTGCATGCCCATGTTCTGCCATACTGTGTTATCTATCAAAATGCGGCAGCAGCAGCAACACTTGAATCAGTCATTCCTCTCAAACAGTGTCATTGAACTCCAATAAGCCGTGCAGCTGGGGACACAGGCGCATTGCAGACATGCACCGGGAACCAGCTTTTCTGCTTGTGCTGGAGTTTCCTCTGCTGACTGGCTTGCAGCAGAGCAGTGGTGAAACTCAGCTTGGTGCGCTTCGTGTGTGTGTGTCTGGGCCTCTCTGGGCCCTGATGGTCCTCAGGGTTCCTCTTGTTTTTGTGCCTGGCTGAGACAAAGGCCTTATGTCAGCAGCAGTAGCACCAAACACTGAAGAAAGCCATCAAGGTCCTGTGGAGGGAGTAGAAAAGGGAGTAGCAAAGGGAGGAACTGCACTGATATGGGGGACCGTTCATTAAACATATTCATGATTTCTTTCATTCTCTGCTTTTCAGCAACCCCCACCCCAAGTTTACTCCTTTAAATCAATGTTATCCAGTGTATTACTTATTCTAGCCACGGTCTCGTCTTGGTTAACTATAGGCCCAAACCTGACCCTGCTGTGGATAATTCATTTGGAAGGGGTAGAAGCTTTGGATATGTACCCCTATGGTGGGTTTCATCTCCTTTTTACTTGAATATATTCTATTTTTCCATCACTCAGCTGGGTAAACCTCTGTTGTCTGTATCACTGCTGTGTGCAAGAGCATCAGAAATAAACTGAAGTGAATGGGGTGGCTGCCAAAAGATGCATAAATCCCATGGGCTGATTTTAACTCCCATTTATTGCACTAGGGAGTCACAAACGTTATTACTTGCCATGTGCACTTCCAAACTAACATGTTCACGTTTTCAATGTTCATTACTGTTGATGGTGGCTTGTTGTTATTTTCTCCTAAAAGTAGATTTTTCAGACATTTTTGAAGAATTTGAATGTAGCAGTCCTACTTCTGTGTCTGTGCTACATGAGAAAAATGACATGGACTTATTCAAGGATGCACAAGGCTCAGTGGTTAATCCTGGAATATCAAAATTTAAGTCTTTGGATTATAATATACAAGGTTCTGTTTGTGTTCTCTTGTTATGATACTCTGATGTGTAGCTATGGATTTAAGGCTGCAGAGTGAGGTAACCTGATGCAAGTCATCTCATATGATGTTTTGGTTGTTTCACTCAACAGCATGATAATCGTGTTTGATAGCATGCACTTGTGTATGTGTGTGTGTGTGCGTGTGTGTGTGTGCCATGGTCTCTACTACCCTCATTAAGTTAACTACGGTTGACTTGCCAGGACTTGTCATGAACCTGTGTTTGGCCTGTGGTTCCAGACTATGTGTGTGTGTGTGTGTGTGTGTGTGTGAGGAGGGAGAGGGAGACGGGGAGGGTCTGTCAGTTTAATCCGCTGTCAAAGAAAGGAACAGGAGAGCAGGGGTGCAAAACAGCCTGTCAGTCACGTGTGCTGCTTTCTCTCTGTTTGTAACCAGAGTTTGTCTCCATCTGAATGAGTTCAGAGTTACAGAGTGAGACATTATGTTTCCCTCCGCCGCCTTCATGTGGAAACAATACTTTCATTAACAAAAACATGCAGAGGAGGAAGAAGAAATGTCACAAAAGGCAGCTGTTTGTGTGTCTGTGAAAGCTGCGAGTTGAAGTTGGAACCCAAAAAGCAGATCTTTTACTGCCAGCTCATTATTTAGCAGAGTCAGGATGTGTTCTCTTTCCAAGAGATAGTGACTCACATCAATACAACTGTCGCGTTTCTGTGGAACCACACGCTGATCGGGTCCACATCAGCAAAAACTCTTGTCCTGCTGAATATCTTGTGATGTGGACTTGCATGAGATGAGCTGATGGTGCGTAATGAAGTGATAAAGCGGCGTGGTGTGTAAGCAATAAGGCCTGTTATGTCTGTGTATTGACAGAAGACACATTGACATAAGAATGTATTGTGTTTTTGCAGGCTTGGTTTGGATGTGGTTGGTTTAGGGCTGTACCACGGCACGTAAGGACAAATGTTTGCTCCATTGACAAGCATCAGAGGAGTAGTTTTGTCTGTCTCCTCCTGTTTGACAACTGTGGTATATTAGCACAGGGACAGCTGATTTGCAATGCTGATGATAACACACTGCAGTCATACTTCAAACAAAGAGGCCAAAGACACTGATCCAGTGACTTGGTCTGTCTTAACCAGTGACAGCTGGTGGGAGATCTTCTAGGGGGGCACATGAAGGCCTCGTGCTGGACGTCAGGTATCATTAGCAGGTATCTGATGGTCGCAGAGACATTTTACAAGTTTAAAAACACCTGAATACTTGGATTCAAATGTTGAATGTTTCCACATAACATTAATTATTCAAAGCAATGATCCAAGAAAGATGAAATCAGGATAAAAACAGAATTTATTTACACATAAATCAGATTTAAGCACTCAAAAATTCTGATAATCTACTTCACCAGGGCTGTGGGGGTGTGGTTAAATCCGACTAGTTGACAGTGATATCTCCCTGGCAACGTAGGCAACAAACCTAGACAAAGCTGTCACACTGTATTTATTATAAAGTGTGTTTTATGCGCTCTATATTACCCGCCTCCCAAAAACACATTCATGGCATTTACCCTGCTTTTTTATGACAACTTCAGCAACAATTCCACAACATCATATTTATAGTTGTGAGAATTACAGTCATGCAACACAAAGGCATAAAACAATGAAGATTAATTGGTGTTTGATTATTTTACTGGTCAGTATACAGTAATACACTGTAGTGAGTGTCTGTTATGTAAAGCAGTGGTACCCATTCCTTTTGGCACGTGATCCCTTAAAATGAAACAAAGTCTACTTATGACCTCTCATTAGAGATTATAGACATGACTGGTGATCTATTTCAGATACTTTAAAGCAACACGAAACTCTTTTACCTCAAAATAACATCTTCAAAATCATTTTGATGTTAACAGGGACAATGGCGTGACTTTCATTTCCACTCCATGCCCTAAGTGAAGCTGCTGTTGTTGCTGCTCAGCAAAAGTCACAATCTATTGCTTTATATGTATTTTTAAATCCTGACTGCTGCATGGAAATATGTCACATCACCTATTTTTACAGCCTTGACCACTTCAGACCAGTAAGAGGAGCACAGACAAAAAACAGATATAAACATATTTCATGTGAAATAACATGGGTATCAGTATAACACTGGTAGTTAATATTGTATTCATGTACTGAACGACCATGTACAGTAAGAAGCTGATCAAGAAAATAGGTTTTCTTAAATATGCAATGTGTTCGGTATGAAAAAACAGGAGCAGCAGATGTTGAATGAGAATTTGTCGACAGTCAAATCAGGTTCTTGCCAGGCATGTCAAAATTTTTCTACCTGACAGAAAGCACTAACTTATTGTGATATTTAACAGAATGCGCTACCCTATTGTGATACCTGAACACCCCACCCCCACCCCTTGATTATGATCAGTGGAAAAAAAATGTTTTTCTTCTCAGCCATTTCAAAATAACTCATTTCAGAGCTTTACTCGCAATACCACGAAACCATGCTATTTTTGCTTAAGGTTATCGTACCATCAGAATCTCATACTGGCCTATGCCTAGTCAAAATGTGTTGTGTGTTGAACTTATCTAGAGATCTCTGGGTTGGCATCTCAGTAAATAAAGAAGCTCAGTAAGCTCAGCCTTTGCATGTTTTAGAATACCAAGTCAAATGCAGTGCAAAGCAGGGCCTTTCAAAGTGCCCAGCAAGACTTACACATATCATCAAAGGCACATTCAGAGAAAAAGGCAAACCTAAGTGGCTATAATTTAACATGCAGGATGGGAAAAAGCTCAGTGCTCCTCCATTACATTGGAAAATGGCTGGTAATAATGCAAAGTATATGGAATTTGTTGCGCTCCCCTTCAGGGAACCATTGTGCACTCTGCTGTCATTTACAGTGGCATTTTCAAATGTCACATGTCCGCGAGGCACAGGATGTGACTTGACAGTGTGGTAAGTGCAGGCAGATGCGTGTTGTTTTTGCAGCACCAGACCACTTTGCATTTTCCCAGCATTAGCAAATTATTAAGCTTTGCTGGCTGCTTTGTGGACTTTCTGTTGGCTATTTAGAGTGAAAAAGGAAGTTTAAAGTTGCATGACTTGTGTTTTTCCCCCCTTATCTGCTCTCCAGAGTGACATCATTGTCTTCTGACTGTCATTTGATGGGCAGGTTTCACACTAACACAGTAACCATGTAGCTACAGGAAGCATTCCTTACTGTCATATAACAGCTTTATTTTTGACAACTGTGTCAAACTCTACAGCGTGAACTCTTGTGTTTGGGCCCAGGATGCATCTAATCTCTCACAAAACAACCTGTGTTTTGTCATCCCCCATGCTGTCATGCAGCATCCACTGTGTGTGGTGTTGTGCTGTTAGATACGTGACTGTACCCGTGAGAGTGGAAATTTCTGTGTAAGCGCTCACAATATGTTGGTTGTGCAAGTGAGATTTTATCAGCAAGTGGAATAAAAAGGGAACAAACTGTTGTATATTTCAGTGTATAATTAAACACATTTTACAGCTACAGATGAATAAAAATATGAATATTGTGCATGATTAGAAGACAGTATCATCATTTCCTAGCTAAGCTTACACATTGCAGCCACATCAGGAGTTTAGAGGATGCAGGAGTGTGAGAGGGTGTCTTACTTTTAGCTCTTAACACCGTCTGTTTTCTGGAAAGCAGACTAGATCACCCTGTGCCAAGAGATGGTTTAGTGGTTGTAACCCTGCCTTTTGAACATCACATGTGCCTGTTGGTTCAGGTGGATCCTGTGCCAAATGAACTTTGATCAAAGTCTCTCCCCAAACTGTCACTTTAAACTGCTCCTGTCTGAAAACAGTGAAAAAAAACTGTGCCCTAAAGAAATATATACTTCATCTGGAAAAAACTACATGTGACACCATCCCCTTTGTTCATGTATTTGTGGATGTATAATTTCTGCTTTGTACAGAAGCTGCTCCCCTTCTGTGGATAGAAAGGAGTTGATGACTCTGATGTGAGATTAAAGAGAGAGAGGGAGAGGGAGAGAGAGACGTGCTGCGAAGCCACATCTCGTGTAGTTCATACCAGTTTGTAATTTCTATGACTTACAAATTCCTTAACTTACAGAGAATGTGTTAAGTAATCAGCAGGAATAATTACTGCTAACTGTAAATCACATGTCTAACTTCACCATGGAAATAAAAACAAAACATAAAGTGAGTTTCATTTTGAGTTTCCTCTAAATGATATTGCAGACCTTAGATCTTATGTCCTCTTTTAGCGTATTGCCAAGTGTTCCTCTTACTGACAGTCTCACTTTTCCTTTTATTGTCTGATGAATGTACAGCTGTCCTGAGTGCATTCTTTATTCTGTTTACAATAAGCAAAAACACTGTGTATTTCTCTATGTACCACAGCACAATGTATTTATGTAAATTAATGTTCACAACAAATCGAAAACACAACTTCCCACTAACATTTATTATGGGTTTGATGCTTTAGTGCGTGGGCGTGCACACACACACACACACACACACGTATGTGCTAAGACGGGTCAGAGGAAGTGTGCTTTGTCACATTAATGCTTGAGAAAATTACAGTAAATCTGCATACAGTAGTACAGTGGATACAGTAAATACAAGTGGACAAAGGCAGCATCCAAGATTTATGAAGGGAGGCAGATTGCATTCATATCTTATTTCTCAGAAGATAAAATACTAATATATTTTAATCCAATTTATATACACAGTGTAAAGCTAAATTAAAGACTTTTTTAAACTGCTCTTTCTTTGAATTATTTATTAATTCACTTCAAGTTTTTAGTGCAGAGCTGCTGACAGTTGAGAATGATGATGAACAGTGTTTCACGTCTTACAGCTACTCGTTGTTAATTCCTGTCTGCATGTGGCTCATTGACATGGTATGAAACACGGTGTGGTTACCAACTTAACACCCCTGACTGGTTGAACACAACACCTCTAAAAGGCTAACACACCCTGATTATTAGTGCTGCATTTAATCCAGATGGTTTCATGGGTTTTACACTCAAGTGCACAAACAAAACTAGTGAGCAATAACTCAAACTTGTATTTCAGACTTGTTAGGGTAATCGACCGCAGGTATATGAAATACGTGGAAACAATATAGGCGGGGCAGTGGAAATACTTTTCGTTGTTCCCCTTTAGTGTCTAGGGGCTTACACAAACACATGAACACATAGAGACACAGAGAGAGAGAGGTTGCATTAGCATTTCTTAAACTGTAACAATACAACTGTGACTGTTTGCCCAAGTCTCAAGTCCCAACTCTGCTACAGGTCACTGATCCTTCCTCAGCACCAGAGTGCATGAAAAAAAAAAACCCTACTCAAAATGCAAAAGCCTGTACTCTGCTGCCCTCGTGTGACCAGCACACACAAACTGTCACTTATACACCCTGCTAGATATTACAGTACATGCTGCTGTTGAAAACAAGTATTGCACCTGTACTTCTGAATACACTTACACATGAATACACATAGATTATTGATTTCATTACACATTTATTTTGCTAGTAATATTTCAACTAAAATAAAAAAATTTAACTAGTTCACATGGGTCCTGGAAGACAGCAACATAAGATTCAAATTCATGTGCAGGTTTAGAAAAAAAAAAGCCTTACAAAATAAATATTCTTCCTGTCAGCAGATTCATGTGAAAAAATGGGCTGCTAGTATCAAACTCTGCACATACACACCAGTCTGAACAGTGAAGCTACACATTTCAAATATAATGTCAAATGTCCTGTACACTGATTGGAGGAAAGTGTATGGATGATGGACTAAATCTGACCCTGCAGCAAAAATATGTGACACGCCCCTCAGTTAATCTTCCACAGAATGAATGCCAGGGTTCATGAGTGATTAACAGCAGGTAGAAAAGACAAAATAGTGAGAAAACATAATTAGGTGTAATGTTTAAAATGTGTTTTTTAATTTGGCAGACAACCAACAATACTGACTTAGAGTGAAGCTTCAGATTGACACAGTGAATTCCTACTTTTAGCACAGATTTCAGCATACTGTCCTCACACCAAACTATATGCAAAAATCATGCATTTCATGGATAATTAACACCTCGTAGAAAATATATTGAGAGAATACAAGGACATATTATAAATACTGTCAGCACATAATGCAACAATTCTTCATAATATGCGGTAAATACTTTGACCTTTAATACTTATGCAGCTTGTTCATTAATTCCTATTGCAGGTACTATATCTGGCTTCATTGAGCGAAACTGGCCGTTTAGCTAACATTTGTACACAACTACATTGTTGGATAACGTGGTTATGTTACACTGAAATTACAAAAAGAAAAAAGAAAAAATAAATACACGTGTGTTGTGGTTTGACTCGTAACGGTGCTTAATACAGCAACAGTGCGAGAATAAAGCCCGGTTGAAGCCGCCTCTGTGCGGCTGTTGCTGGGAGCTCCGGCCAATCAAAGCCGCTGCGCTCCCATACAAGTAGTTTGGGGGCTGGAGAAGCATGACATCATGCTCAGCCCCGACCCTCTCTGCAAAAACAAAGCGTGAAACATCTTTATCTCACTACTGCAAACCACAGTCGACGACTGAGCCGTCTGCGCTGTGATATTCCGCGGTCCCAATCCGTAAAATACACCGGGAGTGGTGGCCCTGGTTACCCGGTGTGCGGAGCGGAGTCTGGGAGGGGCATCCGTCTGTGCGTCCGGGGGAATGGCGGATGGGGGGAGGCCGCCGTGTCTGTGGAGTGGGACAGCGGTGATGGGGGTTTGACAGAATAACATCCCAACCTCTGCGTCTTTATTTCCTCCGGTTTAGCTCGGTATTCAGCTCTGGCCATGGATCCTGAGAAAAAGTTGACATTCTGCCTCTTGGTGAAGGCTGAGGAGGTAACGCACTGCACAGCTTTTCCTTTGATACACGCTGCTGTCAACAGCTGGGCTTTAGTGATTCTGCAGAGCAACATGCTTCCCTCGGCCTGTGTTGTTGTTGTTGTTGTTGGCAACTTGTTCTGTTCCCATCTGTCGTTTAATTTCTTCATTTTTCGGCATATTTCTCGAAACAGTAGCTGCATTTTTACACCACTGCAGCAAATGGTTTGTGTTGAGTAAAGTCAAGTCAGTTATGGTTCCTGTTTGATTGTTTATGGTCAGTGGAAAGGTTGTGTGTGATGCTGGGGTCAAAGCACAATATCTGATAGTAAGTTTTAGAGCTGTGGGCCTAGTAATGCAGAACAAAAATATCCAGAACATCATGAAATACCTTTACAAATATTTTAAAATTCACTAAAATCAAATTCTAAATCGACAGGGTGCAGATATGCAGTCAACTTTCTCTGGGAGTACTTGGTGCACAGGTTGTATTTTATCGATTTCAGTGGTAGTATGTGACTTCCTGGCTTGTGTTGCAATTGGATTTTGAGCTGATTCCTCGTCTCCAGCATGGTAGCCTTGAAAAGTTGTAGTAATGCACCAAGGATTTAACCCTAATTTATGCAAGCATTATTTAAAAAAAAAAAAGAAGAAAAAAAAAAGCTTTTACTGCCAGACCCTTATAGCCTCATAAATCTAATGTACAGTTGCTTGTCCAGCAGAAGAACAGCATACTGCTGATTCAGGACACCGCTGCTTCACTGAGGATGATGTTTCACTTCTGTTGTCTGGAAGTATTCAGGCTCACATGACTGTAATTTACTCCACAATGGAAACTACACGACTATATGTATGTTGAAAATACTCAAGTACACAGAAGTATCCCTCAGTACTTTTAACATACATGTAAGACGTATGGTAAAAGTCCTCAAGGGTACCTCTGTGTCCAGCCAGTTATTGTCAGCGTAAGGGAAATGTGATAATTTTCCGATTTTTAATTCAAATTTGCATCATAATATTCACATTTTATTAAGTACGATATGGCCAAAGCAGGTTGTGCTGCATTTACAATCCAAAAAGTAAGAAACAAAAGTTAACAAATGGTCGACATATTGCTACACAGATTGCTACTATATAATTAGAGAAAAACAAATTAGTTGAAATGACTATAAATTTAATTAAGTCAGATATAGGTGAACAATTAACATAAATGATGAGGGCTATACAAGAAAGATATTATTTTGCTTCCATGACAATGTCAGTTTTTTCTCACAAGTAAATATATACGATTTTGTCAAGAGTGTGGCAAATTTTTATTTGAGTTTTATTTATTAATTATTTTTTAAAATAACTTTGGTCTTATATTGTCATGCAATAGGAAGCAGTGTGGCAGAAAGTGTTGCTCTGTCTTTCTTGAATTCAGTCTGACAGTGACAGAGAATCACACCTCAGCCCACACAGTGAGAGCACTCTGTCTCCGCATTAACAAGTGAGATCTTAACCTCACATTAATAGATATTTATGACAGTTTTATGGTTCAGCGCCTTAGGTCATGATCTTGACTACATCACATAAAATCCAATTTTCTGTGCAGGTTTTACACTTGACTGTCGCCATCTTGCAGCTGGCAGCAGTAAAGTTCACTTCTGACCTTTCACTAAATTGTATTTGTGTGGCAGTTTACAGAATTTTGCATATCACCATACTTACTCCCTCACGGCTTTTCATGGTCAGCCGCCCTCATTTTTTCCCTTCAGTCATGATATTTGTTGCGAGGCTGTGGAGACCTTTGGGACCTCAGGGGTGGAAATCATTCCTGGGTAGTCCTTTCAGAGATCAGTTAGTCTGTGGTTTCTGGGGAAGCCTGAATGATCTCCTCACACTTGTGCCTGTACCCAGAATTGTGTGGTGGGCTTACCACAGGAACTCAGCTCGACAATACTGAAGCCAGAACATTTCCCCTCTTGACTCTGACTTTCATAACAGTATAGAAACTTAGTTATGAACTTCCTGAGGTTATATTTGACAGTTGGATTTATCTCTTTAATCTTGCTGTTGCACAATATCTCCATATATCTGTTATTTACTTATAATTAGTTGTAGCAAAAGTAGATGAAAAATACAAAACAACAAACATTAAATCATCATAAATCTTTAAGCAGCCAGTTGATAACCTCTGGTTTCTCTGATTAACCAGGACTCCTGCAGAACTTAGAGCTTGGTATCAAACCTCTGTCTTTTTTTTTTTTTTTTTTTGGCTTCCTCTGAAATGTATCTGCAGTTGACATTGAATGCTTGCACAGATTTGTAATCAGAAAATGTACCTGGCCATAATAGCACTGCAGAACATGCGTTCGTGGTCATGCAGTCATGCCTGCCACCAGATCAGTATTTGGCAGAAAACTTTCCTGTGCTCTGCATGCTGCAGTGCCGGCTGCTTCTTTGGAGCCTGTATGTCCTTGATTAGACATTGCCCTTCCTACCAGAGCCTCACGTACGGTTGTGTTATGCAATATTAATAAACCTGTGGATGCATCAGGTGTTGAAGAAGTGTTTACTATGCACAGGTTTTCAGATATGAGTGTCTCCAGGCTGCAGCCACTGTAGTCACATGTACAACCTCAGAGCACCGAGTGGAGTCGGCTGCTTTATGAAATTCAGCTCATTGTAATTTGGTACTTTGTGAGTAGACAGTAGTTGTGATTCTTAGCCTGTTAATAGCTGTGTATGCATGAGCACACACACACATACACACACACACACACACACACACACACATACTTTGTGGTCCAGGGCCAACATTGTTCCCAATGCTGACTACATAACAAGGAGCCAATTTTTAACAAAAGGGGTCTCATTTATACGGTTGGTGTTAAACCAGGTTGTGAGCCCACATTGTCTCCACACTATTATTTGACAGTGGCCCCACATCCAGCAGCACACACACACTTTTTACTCGCAGTGGGCCTGCATGGCATTTACAGAGGCACGAGTGACACACTGAATTTTGAAATCTCCACAATGACGGAATTGCATCGGGGCAGTGTAAACATACATCCTGTGTAGTATTCGTTACCACTGCAGATAATATTTGGACACTAATCATTATATGATCATTCACTAATTGTGTCTTTCTTTTTTCCTTATATTGTAGGTCATTCATTTATCAGTTTCTTCATTTATCAAGCAAAAATGTCAAAAATGGCTGATCCCAGCTTCTCAAATTTTAGAATTTTCTGTTTTTCTTTTCTTTAACAGCAGTTTTGGATAGTTGGTCAGACAAAACAAGCAATTTCAACATGTCACATTCTGCTTGGGAGTTTTTCTGTGCTTTCTGATATTACTGATTAAAAATGAATCAGTACTGAAAATAAAATTCAAATTCATCACAATTCTACAGGTGAAAGTTTTGCATACACATGTAGTCCCAGTCTGTTGCTTTAGAAAGAAAAGAGGAAAGAGAAAGAGAGCAAGGTTTTACGAGTGTGTCTGGGAATTGTCTGCTATCTGGACCCACAGAGGAGAAAAAGGTTTTGTTAAGAAGCCATTGACCTTCCCATCTCCTTGAAGAGGCGAAGAGAGTGTGAGGCAGCCAGCGTCTTCAGACTGGGAAAATAGGCCTTTCCTTTTTTCTTTTTTTTTTTTGATTACTGGAATGAACACATTATAATTTGTTTCTTGTGAAACATGTGCCCTTGTCATTTAAAAACATGTAATCCCAGTCTGTTATTTATATCATATCATTTCTCTTTCTACTTAACTGCTCCATCTTAACCGTTGTACGTCTCTGTCTTGTACCAGATGACCATGTCCCTGCAGGGGCTGGACGGCACTGAAGCTGCTACGGTATGGAGCTTGACCTTCAACCACAACTACACATGTCATACCACTGGATAATATAACACATTGTCCACACGAGTGGGGAAAAAAAAAGCCTCCCAGCGTAACCACAGTGGTTGCCATGGCAGTGCATAATTATTTGTTAGCACTTCAGAGTCTCATGTGTGGTAACTATGTACATAACAGATTTAGCCTCCTCTTCTTGCTGCATTATTATTGTGAGTTATGATTCTGCTGAAGTGCCTCAGCTCGTCTCCACGCTCTGAAATTTGACGTCTTTTTATGATGTGTCAGACGTTTAATATTTAATGTCTGGGTTTAAGTTCTTCACTTGCTCGTGTCCTTCACAGTGACTTGCTAATGACTAAGATGTGAGTGTAAAATTCACAGCGGATGCACATGTCTCATTTTAGGTGGCTGTTCCTCCGAAGGTGGCTGCCCCCCAGACGGAGGCCGACATCAGCACAATTAATAAGGTTTGAGATTTTTTGGTAAATTTAGCCTTAACCTGTAGCTGACATCAAACATCCTGTCACCTGATAAAAATGTCTTAAAGCAGGAATCAATATTTTGATAGTAACAATGGATTGAATGAGTGACTCATCACAAACAATTATCACCCTCTGCAAAGCATTTTAGCATCTTTCAGCTTATTGTTTCAGTTACGGCCTGCAGCTGTACAGTTCTGGTTCCTTAACAACAAATCAGCAGACAGACACAGTTATAGCTCCGCTGGTGAACATAGTGAAACATTTGACAGCTACAGAGCAACGTTATTACCTCAGAAATTGGTGGAGATTCAATACATGGATACTAATACGACTCCAGATGAACGGTAATTGTGTTTTGTGTCGGCTTGATGTGTAAATATACAGATGTCTGCTAATGCGTAATATAGTGATGACACGTCAGTGATGTGTTTACGGCTTGTTGTGCTGTCCCCAGGCAGGCAAAAAACAAAAAACATCCAAGTCAAGTCAAGCTAAAGATCCATCCACTTGCTTTTTTCTGGAGCTTTTGACTGCTTAACATGGTTTTCATTGGCTGTCTTGACTTTATGGTTAAAAGCCCCGACAAAAGCGAATAAATAGACCTTCAGTTAATAGTAAGTTATCAAACGTATTTTTCCAAGGTGGTGACCCTCGTCCTGTGGTCTGTCAAAGGGGAAACTGTAGCCATACCAACCACCACGACCTACAACTCTCCCTCTGCTGTACCATTATTTCCACTGTGGTTATGTTGTAATGTGGTGTTTTGTCCACTAGGTGGTGAAGCAGCAAGGTTCTTCTGGTAGCCAGCCTGTAGTCAGCCCCAAGTACTGTCCTGGAGTGAACAACAACCCAGGTTACCTGTGTGAAACAGGACACTGCTGCGGAGAGACAGGCTGCTGTACCTACTATTATGAACTCTGGTGTGAGTCAACCGACTGACCTCTTGTCCAATGTGTCACTGTAGACAGCGTCCTGAGGCGATGGCGGTATTTTGTGACATTTATCATCTAGTTGTGCCAGGAAACATTCAGTCAAAAATTAGGACACACAAAAATCTGATGTTTGCTTACACTGCCAACACGTATTAAGAGCAGATTTGCGATGTGTGATTGAATTTCTGCTGCACTAACTGGATGTATCCAAACAGAACGTGGAGACAAGAAACTCTAAGTGAAAACAGTCTGGCAGATTCACTCTCAGTCAAACAGATGGTCTTTAAATCTTCATTAAGTCACCCAAAACATCTCACTTTCAGAGATCAGTTTCAATAAGATATAGCGGTCCTAACTTTGACATTGGGGATATTTAGATCCAGGTAATAAATACGCCTTTTTTGGGCTTTTCATTGTTAGTTCTTAAGTAATTTCTTTAGTTTTAATTCAAACTATAATGCTGCCTTAGCTAAAGATTTTAAATAAACACTAGGAAGCACATTATACAGCTGTTTTAGGCTACATACTGCAATGTCAATAGTCAACAGTTAATGCAGTCTAGCACAGGATCATACAACACTGGACATTTACAGATAAAGTTAAAAGGTTTAAGTACATGCTTACATTGATATAAAAAAATTTATCTGCCAGTATGTTGTCTGAAGGGTTATATCATGGTCAAGTGAATGCAAACAAAGCTAAGAAATAACCTAAAGTTGCAGGGTAAGTTTTAGAAAATGGAACATAATCATTTGTATGTCATGGGGTGAAATGTCCAAAACCTTTGTTTATGCCTGTGTGTAATCTGAGCAGATCTGAGATGAAATTGAGATAACAGGACAGAACTTTAATGTTTGTTTTCATAGTGATGAACGTCGGGTTCATTTCCTGTTGTCCTCAGGGTTCTGGCTTTTGTGGACGGTGCTGATCCTCTTCAGCTGTTTCTGTGCTTACCGCCACCGCCGGGCCAAGCTGAGGATCCAGCAGCAGCAGAGACAGAGAGAAATCAACCTGATTGCCTATAACGGGGCCTGCAACTATCCTTCCTCGATGCTGGACCTCAGTATGTTTTATCTTATATATGTATTTGTAAAGTGTAGCTCTACACCCAGGTTAGCTGCAGAGAGAGTTAAAAAGATGCCAAAGTCCTGAATACTGAGCTAACAGAGAACTTGTTGTTTTATTAGTTGTTACCTTGGCAAGAGCTGCTCTTAATGGGTTTGTATAAAAAACAGCAGTAAAAGTAAGAATGCCTTCACTTCTGAGTTGATGTTTCTTTTGTGGCAGGTTTTCTGGCTTCCTTCAAGTTGCCCTCGTATGAGGAGGTGGCTGCACAGCCCAGCACCCCTCCTCCGCCTTACAGCTCTATCTTCGCCCTGCAGGGAGGCACCATGGGGGGTCCTAGCTCCTCTTTCCCCCATCATCACCACCACCGTCACCCCCCCTGCCCTCCCTACCTGGGCCCCGGCCCCAGTGGCCTGACTTCCTCCCAGAGCTCCGACAACTACACCAGCTGCTCATGCGAGTCGTGCTCCCTCACCTCGCCCTCCAGCACCTCCTTCTCCGTCCAGGTGACAGACGAGACGTACGACAGCAGCCACATCTCCACGCCCAGTGAGACTGGGGGCGACTGCGGCACCGTGCCGAGGGTCGGGGCTGCCTTCACGCCAACACCCTCCACGCCGCCTCCATCACAACTTCCACCCGATGTTATACCAGCGGCCGCTCCAGATGTCATACCCGTGCAGAGACGCTCCTCTAACGGCAGTGAAGGAGTCTCACCTCCGGCTCCACCTCTCTCTCTTCCACTGCACTCTCGTCCTTCACACCAGTCTCGCCTCCCGCTCTCTCCCCTCATGCTGTTATCCTCCCTCCCCCCTGGTCATGTCCATCCTCTCGTCTTCTCAGACCCTCTTGGCGCCATGGCCGTCCAGAAAGAGAGAGAAGAGGAGGCCTCACCTCACGGTCCAACCCCCAGGCCCACACCGACTCCTCCTAAACAGGCTCTCTTCTCCTCAAATGTGGCTGTTTTCACGCATTGCAACAGCAAGGAGGAGCAGAAACGGGAAAAAGGAGAGGAGGAAGAGGAAGAAGAAGATGACGAGGAGGATCATTTCAGGCACCGGCGGCTAACGGGTGACTCGGGCATCGAGGTATGTCGGTGCCACGTGAAGAGGGAGGAACAAGAGAAAGAGGAACTGCAGAAGGGGCATTTTGGTAAAGGAGGGAAAGAGACTGGGAAGGGGGAGGAGAGGGCAGACGCCCTGCACGACAGTGTGGACTGTTCCCTCCGAGCAAAGGCTGCCGAGCAGTCACCCCTCCTGGACGACTGCGTCGAGCAGCGTGGCCACGTCTCCTCATCCTGCGCTGTCATCCAGAAGACAGGCGAGGCCATTATCACTGTGGAGTCGTCGTAGGCTGACAGCCAGTGAGATAAAGTCAAAGAAGAGGATAAAACGTGAGATGTTTGTGCTTAAGACTAGTAGGTGACTAAGAGTTGAATCACTGAAGAAAAGTCTTGCAGGTCATTACGGTTGCAAACCAAGGGACTCTGTATTCTTTTTCAAATGAGAACCTGACAGTTGAAAGTCATATTTTATGGTTAGTTCATTTGGTTTGTGGTTCAGGAGAAAGCATATCTTGTTCTCTAAAGTGATGACATTAAGTAATGTTATTAAGTAACTGTTCTTTCTCTTTCTCCGTCATTTCTCCACATGCTAACCAAATCCATTTTTATGAGCAGCTCGGTGTCGACGTACCAACATCCCTCTGCTGTTTACTTTTTTATCTCTCTTTTCTCTGCATGATGCAACATTACTAAAGTAGCATTTTAGCTCTCTGCAGTCTCTGTGGGGGGGGGGGGGGGGGGGTTAGGACCTCTCAAAGGGGCCTGAAGACAAATCAGAGGAGTCATAAGAGGATAAACACGCTTATCTAATCTTTGCTTTTTTTAAAATGAGAAATCATGGAAAGTTTCACACTTAAAGAGAATTCAAATTAAACAATCTGAGAAGCGAAAATCAATCTTTGGTAGTACAGCTCACAACTTATTGACATATGCAATGTATGATGGCTTGGAACAAACTGTTCTTTCAATTTAAGGGATCATACAGCAAAAAGGTTTGGAACCACTGCCCTATACAGTATAGCAGTGGCAGTATAGCAGTATAGTATGTATTACTTCTGTCATCCCAGACATTTGTAACCATAAACAAGACTGTTTATCATTAGCTGACATTTTCTTGAATTGAAATATACATATATATATATATATTCTAGGAGTATATGAAGTAAAATTATGGAACAGTTTGTTTTCAAAGGAGCAGCTTGAAAACAAGCGTCACATAATATTAATTTACTGGCTTCATTTTACATTTGAAGAACTCAAGAGAGTTCACAAATATTGCTCTCTGAAGTCAGATTGTTTCTGTTTTTGTTGTAGGGTGAAGTTTTAGCTTTCACCAGCCTCTCTGTTTATCAGAGGAAATAATGACAGAAGGCAACTATTAAGACTGATTCAAAGGGTGTGTGTTTTATACATTATGTCTTATGTTGTTCCCTTAAGGAAAAGGGATGCAAACATTGATTAACATGTGTGGGTGACAAAGCTTTGCAATGGTATTGTGATTATACATTGTAGTTTCAGACTGAATACACTGTATAATTACCTGACTGGTCGACTTTGGATTTAATGTGTTTGAACATGTTGCTGGTTGGCGATTGCCATTTTTGCAAAGGCAACGTAAATCTGGTTCCTCCATGGACGGACTGTTGAGTTTTTACAAGGCAGAAACTTTAAGCCTAATCTCATGACTGATAATGAATGTAAAAGGTTATGTATCGCAACAAAAAATATATATACACTTAAATTGTTTACTGAGAATTTTTATAGCATGACGCTCGACTGAAAATGTCTGGTAAAGTGTCCAAAGCGAGGCAACACAAACTGCCTGGTGTGGGTTTTTGAGAAGACACTTTGAAATGAAGTGCCCGTTGTAACATTTGTCTGAGTTGAGTAACGCTTGTTAAATATCAGATGTATGAAGTGAGGGTTTAAAGTCACAGTTGGTACGATGCTTTTTTGAGAACCCGCTGTGGTTAAACGTGTGGTCACTTCTGAGAGTTGGACTGTTTTTCTCTTCATGTTTCCTGGTTGATCCTGTTTTTGTATGTAAAACCATTCGTCTGTTGATGTCCAGTTGTACAGCATCTGTCACTAACAAATACGTAGTCTCTGCCTCGGTGGGTGGAGTGTGATACCCCCCGATTGATGCTCTGTACTTCCTAGGATTACGTGAAGTTAGTCTCAGTTCTTAGTGAGAATAGCACACATGTATTCTCTTGTAATTAATTCTCGGTACAAAATGTACTCAAGAATAGAACAAGTTTTAGAAGGAGCGAATGTCTCGAATCACATTTTCTACATGTTTGTCTTGCTGTAGTTAATCTGAGACAAATGTCTCTTGTAGTGCATTGACTGGAGGCCACTTTGTCGTGTCTTTGGCTCAGTGCAAAGCTGACTTAATTGTCTAATGCCTGAAGGCAATGCTTTCAACTGATTTGTAGTTCTGTGGGCAGAAAACTTTGCCTCGATTCAGCTCTATAATATCTTTATTTGTCAAAGACAAATCGTGTGTGTACCTTAAAAAGTGTGTGTAGGGAATGCAAGTAGGTTTGTGTTGCCGTTTGATTTTGTTATGAAGGTCATCTTGACATCTTGATCTTCTCTGTTCAAAGCTCTTGTGCAGTGACTCACAGGTGTGTCTCAGAGATGACAGAGAGACTCTTCATCCTCTGAACATATCGACAAAAGCCTTTTGGCTTCTGTACATTTTTGGCTGAGATCAAAGACATGCGTTATTTTCATTTTCATTAGTTCTAGCTGATGTGTGTTTTTTTTTATCAAAGCATATGGTGCCTAGATAAAAATAGACCTTCTGTTGATCATTCTATGGTTTGATGCTGCTATGTGAGTGTGTGTTTTCTGTAAATTGTGTATAGCTGTCCGTACATTGAGTGGGCAAACATTTTCTAGCAGTGCTTAGCAGTCTCTTTGTAAAATATACACAGTACATGTGAGACTTGCAAAAATAGTATTTAGCAATAGTATTCACACTTTTTTTTCCTTATTCTAGTTGATGCTGGTTGATAGGAAATTAACTGTTGTGAAAAAGACATTTACCTCTTCATCACTGATCCGTGAGCTGTGCTGGGCAGAGGCCCTTGATTGTACATAACACAGCATTTTTAATGCCTTTGGCTTAAGGTTTCTCCCAAGTGCAAACTCAGATTACCTGGTTTTACATCAGCCCCAGTTTGGGCCTCTTCTGTATAACCATTACATTCGAGTCACTCAGCGGAGCGTTTGTGTTTCTGAAGTTATATAAAGATTTTTAACCCATTTCCCCAAGTTGCATTCCACACAAAGATGGTGGCTGGAAATAAAGACGTGTCCTTGTTTTGTTTTATTATATTTTCTATATTGTTGGTTTGCAAGTGGAAGTCTTATTGTCTTATGCACTATACCTACTATGATGAAGAATTAAGAATGTGGTGCATGAAATGGCTCCACACTAAATAAAGTTAAATAAAGTTGCAACTTAGGAAAAGGGCTTAAAATCTCTTATTGTGCAAAAATGACCGTCTGGGTTTTTTGATTTTGAGTTTTCAGGAAAAGAGATGTTCAGCTCTGTGACTTGAATAAAATGGTGGTGGTAAATAAGAGGCACAAACTGGGGCCAGTTTTACCCTGATTCTGATTTCACGTCGAAGCCAAACTGAGTTTAGTGTATATAGAGCTAGGTTAGTACAGCAGCTTGTATGTACAGACAAAACGCCCAGACTCTACTCTCAATGCCACTGTAGGCCAAGGCCTGATATAAGACTGTTACCTCGCTGAGTTTTGACTGCAAAGGACTGTTTACTTCTCCTTATCAAGATAGTATTTACTCTATATTTGTACTGACTTTATTTTGTAATGCCAAGAATTGATGAATTAAAAAAAAAAAACTACACACACAGAGCCCATATTAGTACGGCTGAACTAGTTTGCCAGGAAAAAACAAAACATCAAACCCTGTTGATTCAGGATAACTTAAGACTGTTTGTCTCCCGGGAAAACAAAGCATTCTCCTTTTCCTCCTGCAGCTCCGGGACAGCGGGATTTATAGCAGTATCTATATGTGATTGTACGTGGAATAGTTCAGATTAATATTACTACAAACTGTGGTGTTATTTGAGGGTATCTTTGTGCAATTCTACCTGCAGCTCTTCAGTGTGTTGTGCGCATGTGTGAGAGAGTTATCGTCAGCCGTGTTGTTGTGGTGTTAAATCATCGTCGCTTATTATGAGGCCAAAGTTGAGTGTTGTTGGTATTTGTTAACATGATATTTGTCGATATAAATATCCAAACATTTTTATGTCACCATAAATATCAAGTTGATTTTGTATCTTGGTGTATAGCATAGAGATTTCTGATGCATACTCTGATGTGAAATCCAAACAATGAGATGCTCTCACATTTTCAAATATATATTTGGTTGCACATCTTTTGGTGCTTTTTGAGAAGGTGGGGTTGTGTTTAGGTTTCTTCCATATGAGGTTTTTTTTTTTCTTGATGCTCATTGGGATTCCACGATGTTTGGCACTGACATCTGTGCTACTTTATTCAACAAAAACTGTGGATTTTGTGTCAAAATAAATGCTAACAAGTGCTACCAAAGACATGTCTGTGTTTTTGTGAACATTTTACACATCTACGGTCGGAGTCGTCACCAATGTTCTGCTTTGAAATACAGCAAATGTTTAACTAACTTTTATTTAGGCAGGGAATGAGCTGAAAACACCCACACTCATGAGGAGCTGTCACTGTGACTCAGGATGAATCATCAGGCTGCACTCACTGTGAAAGCCTTGTCTTTTCAGGGGTAAACCACAAGAAGAAAAAATCAGTATGAAATCTGTGATTATGTGTAGCTGACAGCACTGACAATCATAACATGTAGTATGAGAACACCGGCAGTCTTTTGTAGTCACACATGCCTGTTATGTATCAGCTGCCGCCATGTGGCCCACCAGAAATGTGGCATATTTTTACCAACCAGGCAAAACACGCAACTGACCTGCATCCCCCAAAACTTCAGGGGCCACAAAAGCTCCAGAACAAACTGTGCGTCAGATGGTCAATGAAAAATTTGCAGAAGCATAAAATCCACCAACATGATGAGAGGCCTTTGGTTGGGTCTTACAGAGAGGGTTCCTGTGTCAAAATCTAATCTAAAGACCTTTTATTTCAGTCTTGGGTTTAACACGTTGCATAGAAGGAAGCAGGTGCACTTTTCCGGCACTGAACTTCAATTGGGTCCTCTACCTCAAAACACAACGCATTTCCCAAAAACAAAGTCAGGAAAAAGGCGGCACCCCAGAGGAAAAGAACTGCATCATGTTGATATCATGTCTGCTTTTTGTGCACGATCAATATGAGTTCATGATGCAAATCATACGCAGAGGGGCCCATAAACTCATTGTTGCTCTGGGGCCTCTTGCACGTTAAATCAGGTGTGATTATTACAAGCCTGATGTGTTACTGTGGATGAACTGCAGGTGAAGAAGAACCAGTGGGTCCAGTGAAAGGGACAAAACAATCCAGGAAAGAGTCTACAAGCACGGATTGTGCCCCAATTACTTAAGTGAGCTTCATTTGTTCGCAGGCACAGGACATTTGGCTGCATGATAAATACATTACCAAGAGCTCTGATTGGCCATCAGCCAAGTTACATGTTTTAGCGCCATCTGGTGTTGTCAATTTAGATGACAAAACTATATGTGTACATATACAGCAAATGTAACTTAATGTTTGCATTTAAAAAAAACAATTACGAAAACTCAATGTTTCAAATTTAGCTATAAATTTCATTTTATTATTTTTAAAATAAATTCTATAGGCGAGTTTCTTTTCCTGCTCTGTGATTGGTCAGCGTGGACCAGCACCCACCCCCTCTCCTAACCACTCCCCATCCGCGCTTTCTCCACGTGACTCCGCTCGGATCGCTTTGCAAAGTTAAAAACAGACTTTGTTTATCTTGCAGGCTGTTTGCTGAAATGCCTTCCGACTAGTTTACCTGCTCTCCTTCCCCACTCCGTTTAATTCTTTTACTCTTCCCAGCTGGAAACGCTGAGAGGAGTGTTAAACTCGTGCATTTCTCTCCTTCACTCCTCAGCATTTCTGTCTCTTTGTAATTCAATTTCATCAATTTTTTTTTTGTTCTCCTCAGCTGAGACCGTGCAGCACGAAGACAAGCGACACAAGGACTTCAGTCTTTTTCCTCATACATCACGTGCCATTTGTCAAAAGACTGTGTTATAAGACAACTCGCTCTGCAGACGTTTGATTCGCAGTTTTTGGGGGGGATTTGAAGGCAGGAGGAGAGCACGGTGAGGATTTTTTTTAAATCGAGCATTTGGAGAGTGCCATGGCGACCGAAGTGGATACGTGGTCCAACGCTCCTCAGGCCGACGGTGAGTGACTAAAATCAACCGTGCGTTGTGCAGCCCGCGTCGGTGCAAGGTGTCGGGGAGCAGCCGCTGGACCTGCTGGCGTGCTCCCCCCGGATCCATTGTCTCTGTATGGGATGGGCTGCAGCGCCAGCCATGCTCCACCATGTGCTCCGTTAAACCCAGTCTCACACACACACACACATACTCACACACGCGGAGCACTGGTGCAACAATCCCTGCACGCCGACGCAACATTGCATTTTCGACGCTGCAATTAGCGCCGAAGTCCGTTCGCATTTTTTTTTTTTGTTTTGTTTTCTTTCATCTGCTTTGACTCGGGTGTTGAACTGCTTTCACATTTAACCCTTTCGCGTTTCTGATTGGACGAGGCCACGGTGCTCACTTCCGCTTTGACAAGTCGTCGTGTGCACACACTGTCCTCGCTGCTCAGAGCGTTTTTTTTTAATACATACAGCGACTTGAATCTGCAGCTAAACCAGTTAATGCAGGACAGAGACTGAGCTGTTTTGATTCCTGTTTTCCCCCCTTCCTCCTTACGTTTTTATCGTTCCTCAATCTCGGTACGAGCATGCATCTCAACACTGTTTCTCTTACTCAGGCCATTTTAACCTTTATTTGAACTCGCGGTGCAGATAATGTTTGTAAATTCTGCAGAAATGTAGATTTTTGTAGATAGGCTGAGTGTTTGCTGAACACATCGATGCTCTGTTAAATTACCGAGCAAATCAGAAACAGGATGTGATTTTGATTCACTCGACCTGCACCTGTGTTCACCTCATCCTGTCACACACTGTAATAAAGGTTTCAGTCACTGCACTTTGGCTTTTTTTGAATGATATCTGAGCTCAGGCCACACTGGGTTCCGTGTTGTCTTCTCTCGGCCTGGCAATGACGTCGCCACGTATAGCCCTACTATAAGAGCCAGTAGGAGAGCCTTACATAACCTCTGCTGCCGTTGTGTATTTAAAGGTTACGTAAGAAATGTATAGTTAGGCTATGAAGCAGCTTCTAATGAATAAATGAGTTTTACGTGCGAAAACATTTTAACCTCAAGTAAATAATAAACACACACTGGCCTGACTTCTGTGCTTGAGCTGAGGTTAGACAGGTAAATCTGTGCATGTGAGACACCACATGGTTTGTTATGGTTGTGTTAGTGTGTGTCAAAAGCAGAACAGATGGGCTCTCCTGCGTGAACTTGACTGGCCGCCTTCTTTTTTTTCTCTCTCTCTCTCTCTCTCTCTCTCAGAGGTCAAGTCACGCTTGGTCAGGCAGCCTCTGTTGATGGAGGTCTACACACACACACTGTCAAAGACTCCTGGCCCAACAGGCGCCACCACCAGAAAATAAGGGGGTGAGAAATTGCAATTCCTCTATATGTTGTGGGTCAGTCTGGACACTGGATGTAAAACTCAGATGTTAGATTTACTAGCAAACATGGATCTTCTCAGATTATCCAGGCTTTAGAGATCTTTCAGTGTAATCTCTTTGGGGTCAAATGTAGTTATTTATCAAGTTACCTACCAAGTTACTGATAAGTTACCAGAGTGTAAATAAAATGGTTGGTCTGGTTTACAGTCTTAGATAAGCAGCGTTTGCTTGGTTATCAGGTTTGTTATTCTGCTAACTTTTATATGTATTAATTCAGCCCAGCACTTATCAGTGCAACTAACAGAGAGGTACATAGTTTTGGCATTCAGCAGCCTGTACAAGTCTAGTGCTTTTAAGCAAAATCCCGGAAAAGTGACTCAGCTAGATGTCCGATCTATTTTGTAAGAGGATGCATTTTTGCTATTTTGCCTTAATAAACGACTGTAATTCAAAATTACTTCTAAAACTTAGGCGTGATTCATTTTATGTTAATATTCTGCTGATTTGTCAGACTCAGTATGGACTGTGTGAGTTTGTCTGTGCTGTGATACTTGGCCTATAGGTGCAGATTTAAAGCTCCACCAGTGGGAACATTTACATAACTCATTGGACAAACACATGCATTAAGTGCATCATGGATGAAAACCTGCTGCTATAAATGTCAAGCCAGATCTGTTCGTGGCCTGCTGAGTACACATTGTGTTTTGGTCTTGCCTTCTCTTCTTTTGTTAAACCCCCACCCACCACCACCACCAAAATACATTCATGAAAAAATGTTTGCCCACACCATCCGTTGCATTAAGTCCCTCAGTCTGGAAACTAAACTAACCACCCTTGCAGTGTGTGACAGTGTGCAACAGTGGGGGTGATTGGTCGAAGCATTTAAAAAACAAAAAAGCCACACGTTATCAGACTCATCAGCCGTTTGTGATGGCTCTAATCTTTTACTTACCTCCCCTTTGCTTCCTCTGTTGTTGCTCTGCAGTCATTACACAGGGCACAGTCAGCCAAAAATTTTTCCATTAAAATGAGAAATATTTCTCTCAGTGTATGAATAATAAAGAAACAAAGAGACATAACATTGTTTAGATGCTGGCAACCTTTATTTGTTAAACGTGTATGGCCACTTCTCCTCTACTGTTGTATATTAGACACAAATCACCCATATACACACACGAGGTTCGACAGCATGTCTGAAACATGTTTTTAAACAAAGATTTGCCCGTGCCTCCTCCTCTCTTAATAAAATGACAGTTCGACCCCGGGACATCCACACTTTTCCCTCGATAGATAACCCGCAGAGGAACATATACGAGGCGGAGCTGGTCTCCGTTTGTCCCTGTATCATCAGGCCAGATGCTTGTTGACCCCCAGAAGACATCACATGTTTTAGCTCATGTGTCTCGGTGCGTGGGTCGACAGAAAAAGCTCTCTCTCAGTGATGTTTATTCATCTGACCCTGTAATCAACCAGAATGTTCCTTCAGGATTTAAGAGTCTGGAAAAATGTGTAGAAGCATAGCAACCATGTATTAAAGAAACCTTTAAAACTGCACAGTTTCTGAGCAGACAAGCTCACCAGAGTTGTTGGTCTATGCATTGTAAGATCAGCCACCCTCACCTTCTAACTTCAAACGAACTGCAGAGTGTCATCAAATTTAATACAGTGCATCGTTGCTGGCAGTGTTAGATTGTTGCTGTATATTTCTTAAGACTGGCTCTTCCTCAGCGCTGTGACGACCCTGAACCGAGACAGTTTGGGTTAGTCGATGCTGCTCTGAGTAGGAATTTAAAACAAATCCGATTCATCTATTTAAGGATGAGTTTGATCCGTACTGTAAAGATTCCCTCCAGACATGTTTTAAGATTAGGTTTTGAAATTTTAAAAGCTTTGGCCGACACAAGATGTCTGCTACTTTGCTGTAGAAGTCCTCTGGGTGCATGTGTGCACTGGAGATTCATGTTTCCACATAGCGCTTGTGATGATTGGCCTCTGCTCATACAGCACATACATGCATCTCTTGCCCTCTGCACATTCTGCAGTGAAACATCATTTTTGAGTGGACTGGGACTGTATATATATTCTCTCCCAAAATTGTCATAATTCCTCCTTCTCATGAACATGTACAGTTTTGAAAACTAGGTCTGTCCCCTGGGGAGGTATGTAAATCTCTGCTCCTACTGGCCTCCTTCTTATTCCATAAACCTGCTCCTGCATATGGATACCTAGAACTAGATACCTCAGTGCTGCTGCCGCTGCTCCAGGCTTTGCAGAGCTCCACACAGCATGGGAGTGAGGTCCTCTGCTGCCCATGCATGCATCTGGCTGTGAATTAAAAAAAAAAAAAAAAAAAACTGGTTAACTGTGGGGGCGGTTTTGAAAAACCATCATGACTATGTTAAGCAGTTTAACAGCTAATGTGTCCTGGTAGGCGGGTTAAAGATAGCAGGCTAAGGTTTGTTGTTGGGTTTATGAGATTTGTGACAGTTATTTTTACAGACCCACCTTTGTTGAAGCAAGACAACGGCTCTTTTAGCAGTTACAGTCAGAGCTCGCCGTTTACAGAGCATGATCTGCCATGTTCTTAAAAAGTTAAGTTAGCCTGGCTGCATTTTCTTCTTATTTTGCAGCTTGGCGTCTTGGCACACCTCTCGACTTTCTGCCCTCTCATTTCTGCTCTTTTCAGTTGGCCCGTTGCGCATTTGGCTCCGCTGCCATTGGTTAGTTCTAATTTACAGTGCTGGCAGGCCCTGCTTGGCCTACATGAGGAGGAGGAGGCTGAAGGAGGATGATGACACATGGTCAGCTGTTTACGGATTTTTGAAGGCCAAGGGTGTGGTGCTGCTCTTTCTGTGGGTTAATTCAGGAGGTGTCCTGCTTTTGCTCAAAGGTGCTTCCTTTTCATTGTTATTGAGCCAACTAGGCTCTGCAGAAGTTTAGAGATCTTTTGAGCACATTTAAAAGTAGGTTACAGGATAATTGTATTGTTCTGCGACAGAAGAATGATCATTACTTTAGCTACCAAACACTTGGTACCATTCAACACACACACAGCTGCTGGTGTTTAGATTTTAGTTCTATCTGTGGCTTGGACATTTTCCCTCCTCTCCTCTGTGTGTGTTTTCATCTCCTGTAATCTATAGGGCCATAACTCCTCAAATTGCCATTGGTTCTGTGCATAAGGATCTAAGTATTCATTACACCCTCAGACATTTCCTCCTCCTCCTCCTGCTTCCTTCTCTCCCCTATAGCCCCGGTCATGTGACCAGTCATAGACTAACCATGCCATATGTGAGTCAGGTCCACCCACAAGCTGCGGACAGATCACGAGAAGACACAGGAATAAAAAAAAATACTGAGTGTCAGCGTTTTCTCAGCATGTGTTCCCCTTGCCCTCGCTCCTCCCAGGCTCTGGGAGCTCTCCCACAGCCACTTGTTGTTGTTGTTGTTGTTGTTGTGTCTCTTCCTCCACACCTACAAGCAGCAAGTTAGATTCCCTAAAATCTAGACACTACTCACTGCAGGAATAGTAGATTAAAATAGCTGACACATAGGCGATCACATCCTGCTAACAGGCTGGTGAGTGTCACAAGAATGTGTGATGTGTGAATTTTTGCTGCCATCTTCCTCTGTGGCCATTTTGGGTGTTGTGTGACCTTTAGCTTGAGATTGCAAAACCACGTCTATGGCATTGAAGTGGCTGCTTTTGTGATCAGGCTGCATAGTTTTTAAGCTCTGAGCTGCTGTTCTGTGTAAAAGTGTTCGTGCTGTTTGTTGAATTCGCGCTAGATAAGCTATAAACACTGCAGGTAAATCTAAGTCAAACAATATCAGCAAGTTAATCATCAGTATGTATAGTCTGTTAAGTGCATGACAGATCCTAAGCCATATTCTTTTTAGTTGTTGGCATATCCTTTTTGACTAGGCTTTATTAACACCCCCTCCCCAGCAGAAACATGTCAGGCTCACCTCGATCTCTGCAGCGGAAGCTCTGCATAAAGTTGTTACCGCAGTTTTATGAATATTATTTCAGCAGCTGAAATGGCAGACTGCTATTCTGAAGTGTAGATAAGATAAAATCTATTTGAATCATCAGAATTGTACTGAGGATTAAGGACACATAAACATTACAGAAAGATATGACAAGAACATGTCACCAAAAAAGTTGGTATGGAACCTGAATGTTGGTTCCTAGCTGGAACAAAAAACAGAGTTTTTTTTCCTTGATGCGAACCCGTCACAATGTGCAACACCCTGCGTTGTAGCGTGTCCTGATTACACTAGTTCTCAAAACAGGAATATAGGGCTGGTTTTGTAGATGGCACATGGTCTGAATCCTAGACAGAACCAGTTCGAAACCAGAACAGATTTGGTGGAAAAGTTATTTGGTGCACTGGAACAGGTCTTCTCAACTCTACCAAAGTTGAAGCCACACTATTGTCTTAAATGGCTATGTATTGAAGCATTATGATTGAACTTAATTGGAATTCAGCCAGTCAAGGCAGCGATTTAGTGTATGCCTGACCACCCAACAGTCTCAAGTCATTTGCAGTAACTTTTTAACAACAAATAAAATATTTAACTCTGATCCAGGATGTTCTCCTTGACGAAACCTGCCAAGCGAACCGTCCCCTACAGCGATGATGGCGGTACTGAGCGAGGCCGGGTAGATAAGTAACTGGGCGCCCCAGGAAAGCTCTCAGCGGCGGCTCAAAGCCAAAACCAAGCGTCGTCCTGCGCCAAGTCATCCATAGCTTCGACCAGCGAATCCATCTCTGAGTCGGGAGAGTTGGCGGGAAGTGACCCACACAGTCCTAAAGGCAAAGTCAACACCAACGACCGCAAATCCAGGACGGGCAAGGGCAGAGGACTACCAAAGAAAGGTACGGTTTACAGTCACAGGCTTTGAGGCAGAGAGGCTGAAGAGAGTTCAGCTGTGTTAGAGGAGGCTTCCTCTTCTGATGATCAGAAACGATAACAACAGATAGTTCACAGTTTGAACTGCCAGAGCTGAAATGGAGAAGGTGCTGATAGAAATATTGATCATATGTACTAACTGTTGACAGTGAGAACTAAATCGGCTGGATACATTGTGTGTTTCATTAGCTGCACAAACTATAGTGGGAGAAATACCTCCTCTACAGCTAATGTTTTAATGGTTTACTTTGCTGGCTGTCTGTTGTCTGCAGGTGGGGCAGGTGGTAAAGGAGTCTGGGGGGCTGCTGGGATGGTTTATGAAGATGAGGAGCCTGATGTACGGGACCCCAACTATGATGAATCTGCCCAGGTGAGTATGGCAGACTGTGTCCCACATGTTGGATTTTGTTCTTTTAGTTGTAAAAAAAAGAAAAAAAAAAGAAATTCCATTTAACATGGCCCCCACTGAGCTGTCTGTGAGAAAACTTCATACTTTGATGTTTTTCTTTTGGACTTTATTGATACATCCATGCAAAAAATTGTGAAATATTATTTTGCCACATTATCTGAAGAAGTGTGCACAGGTAGGGCTGCAACCACCAAATCTGCCAATAATTTTCTTGCTTATATTAGCATGTATTGCTAGTCTGAAGTGATATCTTCAGATTGCTTGTTTTGTCCAGTCACCGATCTAAAACCCAAAGATATTTAGTTTACAATCATAAGAGACAAAGAAAAGACGCATATCCTGACAACTGAGAGGAATTTTTGCCTGAAAAACGACTTCAAGATTAATTTATTATTACTTGCTTACTGATTAATTGTTTCACCTCCACAATGAAGAGCCATATTCTTTCTTTGGTGCCGTGAATGCTGTCAAAATATCTGTATAACCGGAGCATCAACAGTCTTTACACACATTCTCCCAGCACTGTTTTCCTCTGGTGATGAATGAGCGTCACCAGCTCAGGTTAGTTTGTCACGGTTGTTGTTGGTCAGAGCCGTTGTGTGGAGCAGCTTTTTGTTCCAAAGAGGCCCACTGATCAAAGCCGCGTGGTGTATTGGACGACACCTTTTATTTCTTGCGTCGAACAAACGTGCTGATGTTGAAGAGCTGCTGCAGGCACGCGCTGAATTATAAAGAGGCTTCGCTGTGTGGACAAGATAATGACTGTCCGCACTCAACGAACATATGTACCCCTGCATCTCTAATGAATTAGAGAATGTACTTCTCTCTTGTCAAGAATTGTAATATCCTGGATGGCAATTGATCAAAGAACATCCTAGTTTTTGAAATGCACTGGATTACTAATATATTGGGAAATACAAAGCTGTTCATATCAAAAAGTCCACATGACTTGGCCGAGGCTCTTTTAAAACACGCCCACTCACATGATTGTTTAATCCAGGTGGCTCTGTCCCATCACAATCAACAGTATTTTCAATCTTTAACCCTGTTATCAAGCAAACGCTCTGTGTGTCGCTGAAGGCCCGAGTTTGTTCATCTCCTGTCAAAGGTCACGCTGACTGAATGCGGAGTGGGAACGGAGCTTCTGTCTGTAACGAGTTGATAACGGTTTGGGAACAGCCAGTGTGATTTGGCCTTGAACGTCGCAGGATCGTGGTGGAAAGATGTCAGTGTGTTAAAGGGGAAGTGGGACAGAGTGGTACAAAAAAAATAGACAGGACATGTGCAGACTGTAGCCTTTGAATCGGGCAAATAATGTTGATATCCCTGTAATGGAAGCTAAAGCATGTCTTTTTTGGTTATTTAAAATATCAAACCAACAAAAAAAACTTTTGCTGTTTTGACCACAGGTTTTTCTCTTTTGCCTGTACTTGGCCAAAAAATGATTGTTTTGGTTCCCTCCCATCGCCCTCTACAGTCAACGCTCACTTCATGTAACATGAGCAGAAAACAGGAAGATGAATCAGCCTGTTGAACTTTTGGCAAAGACGTTTTTTTCCCCCTCTTACATGAACTCGGGCTTGTCAGAGGAGGAGAAGACAATGGAGCAATTATTTGTATGCTCAAAATTTTACATTGACATTGAAATGACAGAAGTGAAATGGGAAGTAGTTGTGCTAAGCTTATTATTTTGTCAATGTTTATTATTGTTCTCCAGGTCAGAGGACTGGTTTTGACTGACATGCTTGGCATTCATGAACGCAAGCATTGAAAGGAAAGAGAGAAGTTTGTGTTACAGATGGACATAACAGGCATTTTAGAGAAAATTATTATGGTATGGTATAACTTTTCAGACCTGATTAAACCTGGTACATTGTAGGCTTATAATTTTTATATAACTGACACTTTCCTGCACTTTCAGTCAGGTCGCAGTGCTTAAATCTCAATGATCAGTGCTGAAATAAAGATGTGAAATGCTAAATACTGGATAGCACATAAAAAAAAACCTGCAGTGATTCATGTGCATCCACCTTGTTGTGCATGTTTGTGTACATTAATGGCTTTTTTCTGACTGATAATGTGTCTGTTGTTGCACAGGGGGACACAGTTTATGCAACAGTTGTCCCAGAGGTGGATGAGAAGGAACTGGAAAAAATGGTCAACCCAATTGTACAGGAGTACTTTGAACATGGAGACACAAAAGAGGTCCAGGTACAGGATTTCAGATGAAGCATTTCCTCCCTCCCTTCACTCAGTGCATGATGACAGTATACTATTATTGATTCTGAATGGATGCACGGACTCTACAACAATCTTTTAATTATTTTTTTTAATTTGTCGTCATTCCTGTCAGATGTTGCTGAAGGAGCTCAACCTGGGCCCCCATAAATATGAGTTCTCCTCCCTGGCCGTGTCCCTGTCCCTGGAAGGAAAGGCCAGCCACAGAGAGCTGACCTCCCGCCTGCTCTCTGATCTGTCGGGCAAGCTGCTGTCACAAAGTGACATGGCCCGAGCCTTTGACAAGATGCTGAAAGAGCTGCCAGACCTCATACTGGACACGCCTGAGGCTCCACAGGTACAGCTGATAACAGAGGAGAAAGCAGCACTCATAGATCCACAGATTTCTGCTCAGTGGATCTGTAAGTGTGTTGTGTGGCTCAAAGATGGCACACTTAAAGGATTAAATATGACAAACATGCACTCAGTTTTTAACAGAGGTGCGTGCACAGGTCTCATGAGTACTGACTGCTACACACACACCACTTCAGCTTTTAACACCATGGAGCTCACAAAGACACACACTCAGACACTCAGGTGCGTTTTTAAGAGTAAGAGCTGCTGTATTTTTATTACATACACAGATCAATAATGTTTGTTAGCAGCTGTGATGGTCATCATAAGGCAAAAGATAATATTAAACCATCGTATGTGCTGAGTGTCAAGTCAGTGAAGAGGACCAAATCATCTTTGTAACTACTCTAAAAAGTATTGTGTTTCT
The DNA here is from genome assembly GCA_033238685.1 of Lates japonicus. Classification (NCBI taxonomy): domain Eukaryota; kingdom Metazoa; phylum Chordata; class Actinopteri; family Centropomidae; genus Lates; species Lates japonicus. The sequence goes on from BRZM01000013.1 coordinate 6,243,497, forward strand.
CCAATCCTATCAAAAAACCGTTGTTAGTTTTTAGAGCAGTTTTGTTAAATTGACTCTGTGATTGCTCCAAGAGAAGATGTTGTGTTAGTTGTGAGAGTAAAAGGCACACTGCACACTGTGCAGGATTTCAAGTGTTTTCTAAAAACTACTGTTCAAAAAAGATTCAGTAATGTCGCACCATGTCTGCATGTTGTCACACTGATGACATATAAGACGTAAAACATGCGACACGGGGACACCTTCATGTTTTTAAAAGGCGTTCTCTCTTTCAGATGTTAGGCCAGTTCATAGCCAGAGCCATAGCGGACCATGTCCTCCCCATGTCTTTCCTGGACTGTTACAAGGGCAAAGTGGACTGTGAGCATGCCAGGTGAGCCAAGACAAGCAACGATAGTCTGCAGATAGTGTCTCCCTTTAATTTAAATGAGCTGCAAGATTTTTTTTTTACAGGCCCCTTATGGTTCTCTAAGGTGAAATTATCCAGTTAATTTTTCTGGTTGATGAGCAGATGTAGATAACAGATGCAACAGAAACACACTCCTCTGTGTGTTGAGAAAAGCTGCTACTTTTGATTTTTTTTTTTTTAAGAGGAACAGATGTCTTCCTTTACTGTGGTTCTCTGTGGTTGTCAGATAATGTTTACACCGAGTCAAACATCTGTGTTGTGGTGCCATGTTGGGCATTTTTGACCTGTATGCTAAACTGGGTTAATCAAAATTATTGGATACACTCTTTCCAATTTTCATCATATTGTGGTTGTGGTCTTTTTTCTTTTTTTTTCTCCTTCTCAGAGTGGCTTTGGACCGTGCTGCAGTGCTTCTGACCATGAAGAGGGAGATGGTTCGTTTAGATAATGTGTGGGGTGTGGGCGGAGGCCTGAGACCCGTCAAACATCTCGTCAAAGAGGTGAGCCCAAAACAAGTGAGCTGAGAGGCCACTCGCTCGTTTCCGTATTCAGAATGAGTCAATAAATAATGCGTAACACCTGAGGTCGCAGTGTTTTGTATTGATGAGCTCTGCGTCTTTGTTGATATTATGTAATGTAAACAGAAGGCAGAGATGCATGCTGGGTAGAGAGCCACAGGCTAGCCCTCTGCTATGTTGCTGTGTCAGCAGAGCGCTTTTCTCCCCTGAGAAGTGGGAATTGCAAAAAACGAGGGCGCAGGAGGGGCCGACGCGGATACACACCCAGGCCTCTAACTGAAACGTGCACACAAACACACACTTGCAAACCCCACATGCTGTTCTTTGTCTTTGTTTACAATTATTGTTCCATGATCTGGATTTTCTGGAATTTTTCATGCTGATGTGGGTGTGGACGGTGTGGGAGTTTCAAGCGTAAGATTGTAAGTTACGCAACATTTTAAGTGAATGTGTGTGTATGTTTAGAAATGAGAGAGTGGTCTGTCAGTGCGTCCTCGGTCATACAGCGTTGTGTAAGCTTCAGTGGCCCCTCAGACCCTCAGGCTCTCCTGTCCAGTTTTTGATTTCCTGCCTGGTTGTGCATGCAGCCTCGGGACCGGGGGGGGGGGGGGCAGCAGAGGAGGCACAAGGCCTCTTTCACTTGCTCTCCTCTCTCTGTTGTTATCCTTTTTATTTGCAGCCTCTTCTAATCCTTTCAATTTCATCATCCTCCCCTCTGTCACTGTCCTGCCTGTCAGAGCTACGTTTCCCTCCCGTCACGGCTTTTTCCTCGATGCTCAGACGGCCGCACTTTCCCTCAGCACGGTGGAATAGACCCAGAGTTGACTCAGAAGTGTTGGTTTAGCTCAGAGGGGTTTGCACTTGTTGCATCAATCACGCTTCTCTCAAATCTCAAGTGGTATGACTAATTGTTCCATAAATAGCTTTAAGTAAAACACTGCTTGTTGATGTACACGCAGCTCTGCAGTGAGAGTGACATAACCGACCCTACTGAAAAAATGAAGCAGAGACTAAAAGATTCAAGCGCAGCTGCAAACAGAGCGAAATGCTCTTTTTCTTGTCAGGTATATCGAGACAGGTGCCAGCTTCTATTTCCCAAGGAATTCAGGTTATGCTGCAGTAAATCCCCTCATATAGCATGATGAAAATACTTTTGAGGGACAGGGACTTTATTCAGCTCTACTGTATATCTGCAATATCCAGGGTCTGTTGGGGGGAATAAAGGCAGAGGAACAAAGTTTGGAACAAGAAAGTTCCCCTTATTTTCCTTTTAAACAGAATTAATTTTCTCACTCACAAATTAAATCAGATGAATTTTACCTTTACCGTCCATTGAAGCTGTTAAGCTGCTGTTGATGGACTTGAGGCAAAGCAAAGGTATTCTGTCTCCTGAACTGCTTGAGGATTATTTTCAAATGAAATGGATACCCTATAAATAATGTGTATTACAAATAGGGTGGAGCGATGTATTGGATAAATCACAATTATTTTTGTATGCATGGTTCCTGACCTTCATACCTCTTCTAAATGTAGTTTGCCAAATGTGGGCCATTGGATTTCAGTGCATTTTGACCCTGAGCTGATACATAATAACAGAACAACCCACCCTTCTGACCATAAAGTCTCCAGCTGTGTTTGTTGCAGTTTTTTGTTCGTACACTGTTAATAACATGTTGTCGTCATGCAAATAGCCCTGAAATCCCAACAATGAGGATAATAAAAAAAGGCAACAATGTTTTTTTTTTCTGTGTGTTTGTTCCAGATGAACCTTCTGCTCAAGGAGTACCTGATATCAGGAGATGTGTCGGAGGCAGAGCACTGTCTTCGGGACCTGGAAGTCCCTCACTTCCACCATGAGCTGGTCTACGAGGTACTGCACACCTGATTGTTTATGTCCGTCTTGAATGTTACCCATTTTATGTCAGATTTCTGCATGTTCTCCCCAAATAATGTGAATAAGACAGTTAAAATCAGCAGAGCGAACCTTTTAGTGTAGTCAAGTAAACTGAAAATCTCCTCAGTCACTTTCACTTCTGTTTTCTGCCAAGGACAGTGTGTGTTTGGCAGCAACTTTCTCTCATTTGCACTACATGTATTAGCAAAGCTCCGTCCAAATCAATCAATCCAATATAGAAGCACATTGCATAACACGGAACTGTCTATCCTCTATACAAATGTAACCGCTCAGTGAGGATTTGACTGTTCGGTACAATGTGTTGCTGAGTATTTCATCTGTGATGCTTCTGATTTTAGCAGAGAATGGACTTTCAGTTTGTTGAAAGCCTTTACTTTCTAATGTTTAAAAAAAAAAAAGAATATTTGTATGACACCCTGCTACCCTTAAGGATCAACAGAACAGATAATGGATGGATTTGTATGCCATCTACTTGATCTCCAGCGAACACACAGTTAACACAGACTTAGACAACAGGTTTTTCTTTTCTAAATTAGATTTGGAACAAACATGTTGCATCTGCTCCAGGTCAGACACTCCACAGAATCTGAATTTTCATTCCATCAAATGGAACTCAACACATACATTTATATAAAGTGATAAATTGCCATACAGCAGTAATAGAAGAGTGGATGTACATTTGCTTTCATTGTTTTATTTGTTTCTGTTTATGGCAACTATTGTGTACACAGTGGACTATGCACTGTTGTGTAGCAGGGAGCAGCGTGTGCTTCATGTGCTGCATGTTCAGAAAGTGTCCAGTCGGTTTTATTTTTTCTACAATTTGGAGTTGGCTTCAAAGTGGATCATGACTATTTGTCACTGATTTTAACACACAAGCACATTTTATTATTTTATTATTATTATTTACAGAGAAAAAAAACCCCTACATAAATTGAAAAGCAAAACTTTCTTTTTCATTTTCTCATTTCTCTTTTTTTTTATCTCCACTTTGTTCCAACTCATGTTGTGAATGCCTCCTGTGCACCTTCAAACACTGCCACCATGTGGTGAAATGTGAAACTTTCACACGTCTGGGGGAAAAAATCCTTTTTGATCATTACACGTTAATTCAGCCCTTAGACTTTAGATTAAATAAATGCAGATAATCTCTCTCTCTCTTTTATTCATCATATGATTGTTTTTTTGTTTTTTTAGGCTATAGTGATGGTGCTGGAGTCAAAGGGGGACACTGCCAGCCATATGATGATAAAGCTGCTGCAGTCCTTCTGGAAAACAGGCCTCATCACTGTGGATCAGATGAACAGGGTCAGTCCCTTAATGTGCTCCTCTTTAGCCAGACTAAAGCTGAAATATCAAAATTAATGAGCGTTTAACCTTGTCATAATATTTCTACATCGTTTTCCCTGTAGGGTTTCCAGCGTGTCTATGACGAACTCCCTGAAATCAGCCTTGATGTCCCACATGCTCACTCCATCATGGAGACCTTTGTGGACCTCTGCTACCAGGAGTCTGTCATCACCAAACAGCTGAGGGATGCTTGTCCCTCCAGGTTAGTTACTTCAAAACATTGTTATTTCCCTTTTCATGCCTCCTAATTAAGTCACAAATATATTGTTTTGTTGTTTAAGAAAATGTAAAAAATGCTCAGCAGTTTCCTTAAACAGCTCAGAGCTATAGTTTTTAATATTTGATCATATAGGGTGTATACCAAAATTATACTAACATGTCTCCTAAACTTTTTCCACCAGAGGGCGAAAGCGTTTCGTAAGCGAAGGAGATGGAGGAGTGATCAAGAACTAACCCACCAGAGGAAGAGGAAAAGCAGCAGGAGGAAGAGGAAGGGTGTCTACAGGTTCCTAACACCCTGTTTCAGCTCCAGCATGTTTTCCTGAAATCAGCCATGCTGGCAGTCTAACGTTTCCCTGTTCCCCTCCTGATAAGGTTGTCATCACACAAACCAGCGTTGACGTTTGGTGAAAGTAGACTGAAGAGTGGCCTGGGCGTTCAGTTCCCTTCATCTTGTTCATCGCTGTTTTTGACATTTTTGTAAGAAAATTCTTTATTTCTGGGGTTTGATGGGCCCTTCTTGCCTCAGTCTTTGTACCTGTTTGTCAAGAATATTGAGAGCCAGAGCTGCAGAGGACAGACAGGTGGACAGGTTGGGTTTTGTGGGAGATGAGTTTTGGGTGGTTTGTCTCTTGCTTTGCTTCACCTGTTGCCACATCTCTATTTTTTTTTTCCATGTTATGCGATATAAATGAAAAAAGCACTTAAAAGACGGAGCATACTGTACAGTTAGCAAGCACTTAGTAATTTAGCTCAACAATAAGAATCTAAACTTTTTTTATTTTTCAAAAATGATTTGACATTATTTCAAGGACACCAAGCTTTGTATCTTCTGGTTCCAGTGGTTCTGTTGATCCCTCATGAAGAGGATTTTTTTTTTTTTTTTTTTTTTTTTTTTAAATCCTGGTCTCTGAGGCCACATCTTCACTTCGTAAAGCACAGCAATCAAAGCAAGAGGTGTTTGGGCACTTGTTTGGGTGTTTTATTGCATAAGGGCAAATATACTTTTGAAGCCCTTTATGAAAATAAGAATAAATCTGTGTTAATGTTTGTAAAAAAATAACTGAACAAGCAATTTTTTGAGCATTAAGACTTGTAATTAATGTATCTTCTGGACAGGTAACCTTAAAATACAAAGCCAGACTTAATCTGGAAATTGTCTTTAAGCTTGGAATCTGTTTAATACATCTGTGAAAAGACAACCCTGACATGTTGGGTGTATTCAGATTGTTTCTGCCACTGTCTGTTAAAGTTTTCCATGTTGACCAGAGTTAAAGATGTGGATAAGAAATATATTTCATTCATTAAAAAAAGGCAACAAAAGGCGTTTCTGTTTTGTTTTGTTTTTTTCCATGCCAGCAGTATTGGTGAAAGAGTAACCAGGATCAAGTTATGTGGGTGAGAGTAGATGTACATCAGTCACATTTGTTGATCATAGTCATTGGTTGTGATCCTTTCACTTGTACCTTCCATCAGTTTGTCTCATTTCCCATTTTTCTCTGTGGCTATTGAGAAAATATTCAGAGCAGGTGTAAAAATGTTAACTTAAAGCTGTAACTGAAAATCTGTTAAAGGCTAAAGGCCCCCCAATTTTTTTTTTCTCCAAAGGCTCTGACTCTCTCAACATTTATGGTACATACAGTATAAGATACCTGGCTATGTGTCTTCATAGCACAGCTTTATTATGCCTACAGTGTAATTAACTGGTCGAGGGAAATGTTAATGTTAAATGGTTCATGTTTGGAAACTGGTGTAATTCACAGGACACTCACATTGATTCATGCATGCAGCTATCCACTGTCAGAAAGAGACTATAATGTTCATGTTTTGTATTCCTACAGTCATATTTGTACTATTGATTTATTTTGGATCGACAAACTGTTCACAACACTCTGCCCTACAGAAGAGGTTCATTTTCTATATTTCAATAAAATGACATATTTCCCTCTATAAAGTCATACTTGTATTTTTTCCCCCTCTTGCACATCAATAGTATATTTATTATATTTATTTAATTTTAGTTGTATGAGGAGCAATTTGGACAGTTACATCAGCGTAAATTCAAATATTTCAACTAAAAAAGTTAGACAATTATATGATTTTAAAAAGATACACAGTTTTAGTTGCTTTTGAATTAGAATTCATGAATAAAGGTTTTATTTTTGAGACTTCACGTTTATGTATTTTTCAAAAATAACATTTAAAAAAGTTCTCTATATTTGTTATAGCCAAACAATACATTTAAAAGGCAAACAGTGCTCATAAGATGAAATAAACTTAATATCAGACTAAAATCTGTAGTTGCGCAACCAAAATACGTAGAGGACTGTCTCTGTCTGTGGAAGTTTGACAATTTGAGAGGAAGTTTAGTGATATTGTAACTGCATAGCAACAGAAAACGTAGTCCACATAATTTGGAGAATGATATTCCAGACTGAATTAGAATTTCCCAGAAACTATTTGAGCCAATTGATTTTGAATGTGTCAAATCATGAAAATAAATGTCCCCCAGTTGAACTGATATTCATCTGTAGTCTTGTGATTTCCTGTTCTTTTTTTTCCGACATTACCTGAATGCAGCACGAGGAGAAGCGCACACGTCAGTAGAAGCGAGTACTGACCAGGAAGTGGCTAGCTAGCTAGCAACGGAGAATGAGCAGCTGAGACTCTGGCATTTTGACAGGTCGGTAATCATTTCCTCAATGAACATTAAGTTAGAACTACGTCCTAGAAGTAGATTTTACTAGCTGCTGTCTAATTGAAGCCATACTATCGTGCGACAGCCGGTCGTTATTGCTGTAACTGACGTTAGCATTACGGCACTACTAGCGTGCAGGCTCCAGGCAACGTTGCTTTACCGGGGCGTAGCGACGGGTAACCGGCTGAATATGGTCTGGGTAAAACAGGTGTCAGTGATTGTAAATGGAGACGCTTTGCATATAAATTGGTTTTAGTTTTATTACCTGGTCGGCGACGTAAGAACACCTTGTCTGCCGTCAAACAGCATGCAAGGTTAACGTTAGGCAGACTGCTCAGGCGTTAGAAGAGGCTTCGACTAGACACCAGAGAAACAGCGACTAATTTCATTTCATAAATGCTAAGAATTATTACCAATGTCTGTGCTGTAAATACAAATAATAGTAGTTTTATATATATATATAGTATATATATAGTAGTATTTCTCTTGCTTTGAAAAATTACCCACAGTTTTCAGTTTATCATGTGCGCTTTGCTAAAACCAGTACAGTCTAATGCAGCAGCCTCCCCTGCTCAGCAGAGCTGCAAAAATGAGTCGATTAAAGGATTAGTCGATCGGTTAATCGCCAAAAATATCAAATATTTGCTGCGTCTAGTTTCTCAAATGTAAGGATGTGATGATTATCTTTGTCATGCATGACGGTAAACTGAATATCTCTGGATACTGGACAAGACATTTGAAGATTTGGAGGCATTAATTTAGGCGTTAGTCAGCTTGGAGGCTTTAGTTCATGTTTCTGTGTTTCTGTCTACCTGAAAGTCTGGTGTATTTACGTGAATGAGGATAGACTAAATATGAGAAACACCTCAGAGCCTCCAAG